>JAYESA010000006.1:16578375-17085875 GCA_036927795.1 Iris macrosiphon
CGCGAACAGCAAACGCGCGACAATCGCAGCAGCTATGGGCAGCGATGACCCCTACATCATGCGTCATTTTCTGTCTCGTCTCTCGATCATTTTTGGATCCGTCTTCGCCGGTATGATCAAAATCTATCCCTCTCTAAACCCCATTAATTAGTTTCATTCGAACAGTGTGAAACACTAGGTAGAAATCGAAGCCAAATTGGAAGAAAACTATATTTTTTAAAACTGTTACGAACTGTTCCAACGACCTATGTTTAGAGGCTGATATCTTCCAACATAGACATCCAAATCGAAATCTACTTTTGCTGTGTAAAGCCTATATAACCAAGATTATTTCATGTTAATTAGTTTATTTTATTTTGTGTTAGAACCAGAGATAAATTTAAGTAGAAAGCTGAGAAAAACTTGTTTTTAAAATATTAAAATTTTATGATACGGAGTGCGCCCGCCAAACGGGACCGCCTCGTCACGTACCAATTGTACCAAAAGGCGCGTATGGTATATCCTGGCATATGAGATTTTACGAAAGTTGATTCGAACGTGTGTGCGCATCGAAATCAACCTATATCCGTAAAAAGTCTCCATATCACAACTTTTGTAAAATGCTAACTCATTTTGTGTACGCTCGTTAGAATACGACAAAACTTGCACCATTAGATTTGAGGTATCACGCTGGTTCTGTGACCCAAGTTTCACGCGATTCTGAGACAGTTAACCAAGTCGCCTATTCGCGGGCCCCACGTGTTGACTTGAAGGACGAATTTATGATCGGCTCACCGGAATCCAAAATTGGACATACCGTTGAGTTCGTATCGACGTTTAAAATTTTTTAACCTATAATTTGTCCCATTTAGAGACATTTACCTCTGGCACACTTTTTCGTGCAAGGTGGGCCACAGGTGGACCCCGCTTTGACCAAAATTACCGTTTTGTCCTTGTGTCCAAATTGGACGAAAGGGTAGTGTTTTCTAGCTATCTCGCTTATTTTGGGAACATTGGTGATATTTATTTCAGCATTCGAAGATGTTCATTCTGGTGCCATATTTTATGATCCCTTGTGCCTGACGTCTGGACGCTTATACTTTGCAACTTTCTTGCCAGGCAAGATACCTTGCCAAATTACTTATAGTACTTTGCATGCTTATTATATTTTTATATATTCATTATATATGTATTTTTTTCAGTCATAATTATATGCTATATATATGTTGACACACACTTGACACATAGTATCATGGGAGGGAAGGACAATCAGTAGGCGTATGGGCTACCCACTCTGGTAAACCATAGTAACTAGCACGCACTACGGGAGTTGTGTCACGATGGTCGCTACCCTCACGGTATGTCGGCTGATGGTGTCACGATGGTCGCTACCCTTGCGGTATGACTGCTGATGATGTTCATGGACGTGTGTGTGAGTTGTGAGATAGATAGAGTATCCTACACCTGTAATGCCCCGTTCCCCCTATTCGGGGAGCGCGGCCAAGAAATACTTACGACCGTCCGAACGGGACAGATTGAATTAAGATCCTTTCCTCGTTATGGATTGGTTTCTTCGGAATCAGGTCCCATATACAATGGATTGTGCCTCGAGGATGGACTCGGCGGCAGAGTCAAGAGGGGCCTTTCCGTTGCGTTGGTTTCTTGTCCGTTTTCGTGCCGCTTGGTTGCTTTCTTGTTGGTTTTATGACTTGCGTTTTCTTGAACGGTTTCAATGGATTTCATTGCTTTCGTTCTTAGGATTTCGCATTTCGTATCGAGCCTTGGAGACCGAAGCAGGAGGTATTGATCATCCGTTGGTGCGTGCAGGTGATCGTGTAGACGACGCGCGAGCGGAGTCTTAGAGATCTCTCCTTCTTCTTCCTATTCAACCAACTTGTGAGTGGCTCTACTTTCTTAGTCGTGCTAAAATGAGTTAGCACAGGGAGCAGGGAATTGTAGCGGGGCTAGCTACCCGCGCTGCAAGTGTCGCCGTCAGCCCAGACTAAACCCATGATGGCTCCTAAACAACAAGAAAGATATTGTGTATATTTAAACTGTGCAGACTAACTATGTCTTCGTGACAGGGAAGGCTATGGTAAGTTGTACAGGTGGTTCAGACGGTACAGGTAAAGTCACCGAACGGTGGCATGTGGAGTTATGTTATTTTGTTCTTGCATACCTGCTAAATAAAATCTGAACTAGGCAAGAATAGAAACCCACCTAAGCACATAATTGTAGCATACTCATTAGAACTCATCTCATGAGCTTGGTAAAGTTGAGCAGCTAGCCTTCACCAGTACTTTTCGAAGTACTGACCCTCGTTGTAGCAGGTTCCCCGGCGCAAGGCAACGCGGCGAGGAGCTGAAGTTCTCTCCGGACTTTTGGGATCCTTGGCGGTTCGTGGCCAAGACTTTTGGAGGCTCAAGCTAGAAGCCTTTCACTCTCTCCGTTGCTGTATATCGCTAAGGCGATGGTGCTTACTCGCACCCAAGGTGGTTTTGTGTTTTTGAATCTATGTAAAGGGACATAATATATGGATCGGCTATCTCATTTTGCGTCCAAGTTTGTAAGCCCGTGGGGCATTTTATACTTTTGAGTCAAGCGATGTAAAAAAGATGTTCATTATAAATAAAAGAGAAACTTTTCTATGCCTCAACCTTGTGTTATCTTATATGTCTACTCTGTTGCATTGTTCTAAAGAATATTCTTATGCCTAAGGCCTTGTGCACGTGCGCCCTACGCGTGCACGGCATCACGCCCGGGGGACGATTATCGATTAGCCGAAATCGGGGCATGACATATTGGTATCAGAGCATGCTTCAGATCCTTTGATCTCACAAAGAAAGTTTCTAAAGAGGACCTTGTTTCTTCCGAGTAGACCCTTGAATTCGCTTGGCCAAAATGAGATGCGTTCCATACAATGAGTCCATAATATACCTTGAGACTAATACAAGTTACTTTCCTTCCAAGGAACGACTTCCGAGCCGGGTGCACAAGCGCAGATGGTGGCGCAAGTGCAAGCGAGTAGTTCAGGCACCTCGGGCAGCTCTGGGAGTCCAGCTGCCGCACCCTCTGCCGATCCGTTCGAGCGAATGATGCGTTTGATGGAGACGCAGCAGAAATAAGCTGAACTATGGCAGAGTCAGTTTGAGTTACGGATTGAGGCTCAATTCATGGTGCAGCGATTTCAGGCGGATACACAACAGAAGCAGATGAATAGTCTGTAAACAATGGTGACGAATATGGTCGCCAACAATCATTCTGCATCCGCCCCCGCAACCGTGCCTATAGTTGCTGAAGCCACCGGACCACAGAATTCCCAGGGTACCTTACCCTCAGGCGAGAATGGGTCAATCGTATCGATATCAGAATTTAAGAAGATGTGCCGTGCTACATTTAAAGGCACCGAGGACCCTTCCTTAGCGATGGACTGGCTGGTCGAGTTGGAGGACCACTTTGAAGCGCTGTGCCTAGACGAGACCAAGAAAGTGGCGTGTGCCCAGCTTCAGCTCCGACAAAATGCACATGATTGGTGGGATGTGCACAAGCAAGCTATTTTGAGTGAAGGTGGCACAACGGCTATCTCCTGGTCCGTGTTTCGCAAGGCCTTCGTGGAGGAATACCTTCCACCCGCCGTCCGTCGCGAAAAGGAAGACGAGTTTGCGCTACTGAAGCAGGAAGACATGACGGTGCGTCAATACGCTTCAGAGTTCAACCGACTTGCAAAATTTGCCAAGTCTCAGCTCGCCGATGCCGAAAGTCGTGCACGAAAGTTCGAGCTCGGACTACGACCTTCTATCCGTGCTCACGTCGTAGTGACTCAATATCGTACCATACGGGAGTCCTTGAATCATGCACTGTCCCTAGAGTCGCAGTATCCTCCAGTTCGCACCGGCGCTGTGCAAAAAATTACAATCACAAGCGTCCTGCCAACACAGGAGGAAACAACGCGCATAAGCGCCACAACAACAACGGCGGCTCCCAAGACTCGAATCAAGGAAAGAGGCAAGGACAGAATTGTGCCTACTGCCGCAAGCCAGGACACCACGTCAGCGAATGTCGCGCGAGCAAAGGAGGATATTTCAATTATGGCAAGATGGGCCACATTGCTCGTAATTGTCCAACCCGTTCCAACGATCCATCTTCACACCGTTCGCAGCAGAATAATGACTCAGCTCAGGGTCAGGGGCAAACTCAACGAGCGAACCAGGCACCGCAAAACGCTCAGGGACGAGTCTATACTTTGACTCGGGATGAGGCACTTGCATCGAACACGACGGTGTCAGGTATATTACTTTTTAATAATGTACCTGCTCGAGTATTGTTTGATTCTGGTGCAACACATAGCTTCATTTCGGCAGATTTTGCCGCCGAACACACATTCCCTATGACACCGCTAGGCTTAAACCTAAGTGTTAGCACTCCTTCAGGCGTAGATTTATCGGCTCGCTTAGTCTGTCGTGAAGGTAATATTTGCATCGGGGGACGGAGATTGTCATTAGATGCGATAGTTCTAGACATAAGGGACTACGATCTTATTCTGGGGATGGATTGGCTCGGCGCTTGTTCAGCTACAATCGACTGTGCGAAAAAGGAAGTCGTATTTCGTTTGCCCGGCGAGATCGAGTTTTGCTTCACGTGCAGTCCTGAGTCGAAAGCGTCAAATGCCTGCATGGTGATCTCAGCAATGTCTGCTCGACGGATGATTCACTCCGGCTGTGAAGGGTACTTAGCGTCCGTTCGAGACACTCGGCAAGATTGCGCAAACGTTGAGTCTATTCCCGTTGTGGCAGATTTTCCTGATGTGTTTCCCGACGAGTTGCCAGGCATGCCGCCCGATCGAGAGATAGAGTTCACTATAGACACATTTCCAGAAACTCGACCAATTTCCAAGACGCCGTATCGAATGGCCCCGGCAGAATTGAAGGAGCTTAAAGTACAGTTGCAAGACTTGCTAGATCGAGGATACATTCGGCCTAGTGTATCTCCGTGGGGTGCGCCTGTACTATTCGTAAAGAAAAAGGATGGCTCGTTGCGGCTCTGCATCGACTATCGAGAATTGAATAAAGCAACCATTCGTAACCAGTATCCTCTTCCAAGAATAGACGATCTTTTCGATCAGTTGCAAGCTGCCACGGTATTCTCTAAAATCGACCTCCGTTCGGGCTATCACCAACTAAAGATCAAGCCAGACGATGTGCCAAAGTCAGCTTTTCGAACTCGCTATGGCCATTATGAGTTCCTGGTGATGCCGTTAAGACTAACCAATGCACCCGCTGCCTTTATGAGTTTAATGAACCTTGTGTTCCGGCCCTATCTCGATAAGTTTGTAGTAGTATTCATCGATGATATCTTGGTGTATTCGAAGAGTGAGGAAGAACATGCAGAGCACTTGCGGACCGTGCTACAAACTCTTCGGGACAACCAGCTATATGCTAAACTGAGTAAGTGTGAATTCTGGCTAAGTAGTGTATCTTTCCTCGGGCACATCATTTCTGCGGGAGGCATCTCAGTCGATCCGAAGAAGGTGGAGGCCATTGTCGAGTGGAAGCGACCTGCATCCGTTAGCGAGATTCGAAGCTTCCTCGGGCTAGCGGGCTACTACAGACGGTTCGTGAAAGATTTTTCCATACTTGCACTACCTCTGACTCGCCTCACACAAAAGGGAGTCGCATTTGAGTGGTCCGCCGACTGCGAAGCTTCGTTTAAAGAGTTAAAGCATCGCCTCACCTCTGCCCCGTTACTTGCACTACCAGACGAGATCTCGGGATTCCAAATATTTAGCGACGCGTCCGGGCAAGGCTTGGGGTGTGTACTTATGCAGCGAGATCGAGTGATAGCCTATGCCTCCAGGCAACTAAAGAAGCACGAGAAAAATTATCCTACACACGACCTGGAATTAGCGGCAATTGTCTTTGGCCTGAAATTGTGGCGACACTACCTTTATGGAGTGCCTTGTCGAATTTATACTGATCACAAGAGCTTGAAGTACCTATTCACCCAGACGGACCTCAACCTTCGTCAGCGCCGTTGGCTAGAATTGATAAAAGATTACGACTTGACGATAGACCACGCGCCTGGAAAAGGGAACGTTGTAGCGGATGCTTTGAGTCGGATCTTCGTTGGATCTCTGTCAGTCGATCGCAGGTTACGAAGGGACTTAGAAGAAATGGGCATCGAACTCCGAATTCGATATCGTGGTGCACGGGTCGCTCAAATGCGATTCGTACCCAACCTAATAGAGCGGGTCACATCTACTCAGAAAGACGACCCTTTCCTAAGGAAGATGCACGAGCAGATTCTAGCGGGGAAGGCGAAGGACTTTGCAGTAGATGAAAATGGAGCATTGCGGGTGAAAGGAAGGCTATGCGTCTCCGATGATTCAGAACTTAGAAAGGAGATCCTTGCGGAAGCTCATTACGCAGCCTATATGATCCATCCCGGGAGCACGAAGATGTATAAGAACCTCCGAACGACCTTCTGGTGGCACGGCATGAAGAAAGATGTTGCACTCTTTGTGTCCCAATGCATAACTTGTCAAAGGGTGAAAGCCGAGCATCAGAGGCCGGGCGGGGAGATGCAAAATCTTGCTATCCCAGAATGGAAGTGGGAGCACATCTGCATGGATTTCATTGTTGGCCTGCCAAGGACGCAACGGGGGAACGACGCAATCTGGGTTATCATCGACCGGTTAACCAAGTCTGCACACTTCATTGCCATCAAAAGTACTTGGAGCGCCGATCGCCTCGCCCAGACCTACCTTGACGAGATAGTCCGGCTGCACGGAGTGCCAGTTTCTATAGTATCAGATCGGGACGGGTGATTCATCTCGCATTTCTGGGAGAGCCTTCAGTTGGCGATGGGGACCAAGTTGAAGTTCAGCTCAGCCTATCATCCATAAACCGATGGTCAGACGGAACGAGTGAATCTGATACTAGAAGACATGTTACGCCTCTGCGTGATCGATTCGAAGTCAAGTTGGGACGTCTACCTGCCGCTGGCCGAATTTGCATACAACAACAGTTATCAGTCCAGCATCGAGATGGCCCCGTACGAGGCTTTGTATGGGCGGAAGTGTAGGTCACTAATCTGCTGGGACGAAGTCGGAGAACGGCAAATCCTTGGGCCGGAGCTGGTTGAACAAACCGTCCAAAAGGTTCGGTTGATTCGTGAACGGTTGAAGACAGCACAAAGCCGACAAAAGAGTTATGCCGACGCTCGACGTCGCCCCCTTGAATTCTTTGAAGGGGACCATGTGTTCTTGAAAGTCTCGCCTATGCGCGGAGTCATGCGGTTCGGAGTAAAAGGAAAGCTAAGTCCGAGATTTGTTGGACCGTTTGAAGTTCTCAAACGGGTTACTCCGGTCGCCTATCAAGTTGCTTTGCCGCCTGCCCTATCAGAAGTACACGATATTTTTCATGTTTCTCAGCTGAGAAAGTTTGTACATGACCCGAACCACATAGTCGACTTGGGGCAGTTGAATCTGCAAGCGGACTTGTCGTACGCGGCGGAGCCTGTCCAAGTTTTGGATCGTAAAGAGAAGCAGTTGCGGAACCGAACCGTCTCGCTAGTGCGCGTCCTGTGGCGGAACCACTCGGTCGAGGAGTCGACCTGGGAACTTGAAGCTGATATGAGGGAAAGGTTCCCCTCATTATTCCTTAGTGGTAGGTTCTATTCCTAAGTTTCGGGACGAAACTTTCTTTTGGATGGTTATGATGTAAGGCCCCGTTCCCCCTATTCGGAGAGCGCGGCCAAAAAATACTTACGACCGTCCGAACGGGACAGATTGAAATAAGATCCTTTCCTCGTTATGGATTGGTTTCTTCGGAATCAGGTCCCATATACAATAGATTGTGCCTCGAGGATGGACTCGGCGGCAGAGTCGAGAGGGGCCTTTCCGTTGCGTTGGTTTCTTGTCCGTTTTCGTGCCGCTTGGTTGCTTTTTTGTTGGTTTTATGACTTGCGTTTTCTTGAACGGTTTCAATGGATTTCATTGCTTTCGTTCTTAGGATTTCGCATTTCGTATCGAGCCTTGGAGACCGAAGCAGGAGGTATTGATCATCCGTTGGTGCGTGCAGGTGATCGTGTAGACGACGCGCGAGCGGAGTCTTAGAGATCTCTCCTTCTTCTTCCTATTCAACCAACTTGTGAGTGGCTCTACTTTCTTAGTCGTGCTAAAATGAGTTAGCACAGGGAGCGGGGAATTGTAGCGGGGCTAGCTACCCGCGCTGCAAGTGTCGCCGCCAGCCCAGACTAAACCCATGATGGCTCCTAAACAACAAGAAAGATATTGTGTATATTTAAACTGTGCAGACTAACTATGTCTTCGTGACAGGGAAGGCTATGGTAAGTTGTACAGGTGGTTCATACGGTACAGGTAAAGTCACCGAACGGTGGCATGTGGAGTTATGTTATTTTGTTCTTGCATACCTGCTAAATGAAATCTGAACTAGGCAAGAATAGAAACCCACCTAAGCACATAATTGTAGCATACTCATTAGAACTCATCTCATGAGCTTGGTAAAGTTGAGCAGCTAGCCTTCACCAGTACTTTTTGAAGTACTGACCCTCGTTGTAGCAGGTTCCCCGGCGCAAGGCAACGCGGCGAGGAGCTGAAGTTCTCTCCGGACTTTTGGGATCCTTGGCGGTTCGTGGCCAAGACTTTTGGAGGCTCAAGCTAGAAGCCTTTCACTCTCTCCGTTGCTGTATATCGCTAAGGCGATGGTGCTTACTCGCACCCAAGGTGGTTTTGTGTTTTTGAATCTATGTAAAGGGACATAATGTATGGATCGGCTATCTCATTTTGCGTCCAAGTTTGTAAGCCCGTAGGGCATTTTATACTTTTGAGTCAAGCGATGTAAAAAAGATGTTCATTATAAATAAAAGAGAAACTTTTCTATGCCTCAACCTTGTGTTATCTTATATGTCTACTCTGTTGCATTGTTCTAAAGAATATCCTTATGCCTAAGGCCTTGTGCACGCGCGCCCTACGCGTGTACGGCATCACGCCCGGGGGACGATTATCGATTAGCCGAAATCGGGGCGTGACAACACCTACCCATACATCAAAATGATTGTCATCACTATGTATTTCATATAGATTGTCTAGTACAGCGTACTTATATATTTTATGTCTATTATGCATTTTTACTGTATTCAATTGGCATGCTTCTATGTATCTTGTTACGTCCCTCTGAGGACCTGGTTGTCATGTCCCAGTCCCAAAATACTGAGGGACTAGACACGTGGCAATGGCCAGCAGCACACACCGATGGGCAAACCCAATTTAATGGACCCATCAGGGTGTACTTAAGTTGTAAAACAACAATAAAGGTCTGTGCTACTAATCTCATCCAAAGAAATAAATACAGTCAATATGAAGTAATAAGCAACATCAAGTCTCAATAAAACATATCTCGGGGAACAACCCAATAATAAGTCTGATACAGCAGTCAATAAACAAGAAATAAAGAGTATAACAAAAACAAAGACTGAGTATAGATAAAACATATACTCGAGATAAATCCTAGGCGATCACCTCATCTTCTGGTTCTGGTACTGCTCCAATGACTACTCCTGTCCTATACACCTCGGGGTAGATCTCCTCTGCTAAACCTGGGAACATAATCCGGATTCTAGGTCCTCAGGGGACATAGCAAGGTACAAGAATAACTCAAGCCATAATAATGCAGTACAATAATAAATGAATCAATAGGGTAAACTATATAACCAGCTAAGTGATATGCAAGATGAGAGCAACACTAGACTCAGGCTGAGACCACTACAAGCTCGGTGTCGGGGAGCCGGTATCAGTAATATCATGTAGGAGCCTAGCTCGGAGAGGCTACGACACCGTAATAATATAATCGACCTGTAGCCTGTGTGTCTCTCCCCACCGAATGTAATCACGCATCTCATGTCCACGACGTCTCATGTCCATGTCACACAAGATCATATCTAATGCAACAAGTCATAATGATAGCTAAGCATATGCAATATTTATGTCACGAATCCTGTAGCCTATACATAATCACCATGAATATCTCAGGAAGATTCTATCTCATGAACAATGTCAAGTGTCCGATGGTATGACGTACTTGATGATGCAAGCACGAATATATATAGTATCTCGATATCCATCTCTAGGTGACGTTACACAACTCTGCGTACGGCGTTGACACCCAAATATTATTCGGACGCTAAGCAATGCCACACGGTCCTAGGTTGAACTGAGATATTACAGTAATAAATCAAGAGAATAGTATAAACAAATGCTGCAAGTATGGCAAGGTACACTTGCCTGGGATCTAGTTTCCAACTGCTGCTCTGGTATCCGCTGGATCTGCAGGTACTCTTCCGGTTGCTGAAATAAACGTTACCATCAGGTTCAGAAGACATCAAATATCTAGAATTGCATGTCCATAAGTCCAATTTGGATACAGGGGCAAAAGTGACAGCTTCTAGTCAAAGCGGGGTCCACATGTGGCCCACTTCGCACCAAAAAATGTGCCAGAGAGAATATTCTCCAAATTCGTCAAACTTAGTGTCTACAAGTCCATAACGATGATACGAACCCAACGGATTGTCCAGAACTGGATTCTGATGAGTCGATCACAAAATCGCCCGTCAAGTGGAGCTGTGGGGCCCACGATACGAGATTTTGTCAACGTTCTCAGAGTCGAACCAAACTTGGGTCACAGGACCAGCGTATTGCTATGAGTCCGATGGCGCAAGTTTTGTTTTGAAACGACGAGCACACACAAAGTTACAACGAGTTTCAGAACAGGGCCGATATTGGGTGTGGTCGACGGATATGTGTTGATTTCGGTGTGCACGCACATCCAAATCAACTTCTGCAAAATCCCACACGTCCGTATTCGCAGTGCACACCTTTCGGTAAAGTTCGAACATGACCAATTTGCCTCGTTTAGCGGAGAGCACCCAGTTCCGGGAAAATTAGGGTATTAAAATACCAAGTTTTTGGTCATTTCTACCCTCGAAAATATTATAAACTACAGCTCAATAAATTAAACTAAAATTAGGGTTTAAAACTTGGTCAAGTGGTCTAAATAACTGTTCAAGCCAATTTTAAAAACATTTAACAGGTTAGTCGCAAAACGATCGCGAACTGGGGAGTTCGGGACATCTTCTGATTTTTCAGAAAAGGGGATTTATTTTTCTGATTTTTTGTCGCAGTTTGAAATTGCCACAGGACGCGATACCCCGAACTAGTTACACGGGGTTCGAGAGGGTCACGCAGGATGCGCGTCACAACAGAAAGAACAAAAAATGAGACAGCGAGGAGAGAGAAATGCTCACCAGAACAGGAGTAGGTATCGACTGTATGACACGTACGCGAGGCGGCGAGGCATGAACGGGCGGAGCTCGGCCGACGGCGGGTTGTTGCAGTGGAGGCGGCTTGCTTTGTCGGTGGGGGAGTCATCGCCGGTGGTCGTGGGTCACAGTGGCGAGCTCAGTGGTGCTGCTCGGTTGGCGGATGGGAGAAGCGCCGGAGCTCGGGGTCGTCAGTCTTGGCAGTGGGGCGACCGGAGGATGGTGGTTCGGTGGTTGATGGTGGAGAGGAGCCGAGGTGAAGGGGGTTTTATAGGGAGGCTGGAGAGCGGGGGAGTCGTAACGGCCGCAGGGCGGGGGCGTAATCTCCGGCGGCTGCGGAGTCAGGAACAACGGAGAGGAAACGGTCGGTTTCTATAGAGCTAGGGGTCGACGACCGTTGAGGGAGGGGAGACGGGCGACCGGCCGGCGGTTAGGGATGTGGAGAGGCACGGGAGGCAGAGAGGCAAAGGCGAGGTGGCGGGTGAACGACCGCAGGGATCGCGGCGGTCGTGGAAGTCGAAAGGCGGAGGGGAAATCGGGGGTTAGGGTTACTGTAGGAAATTAAATTGGTCGGGTCGGGTTAACGGGTCAGCGGGTCGGGTTTAGATCCCACCAGTACTTAGATATGTTTATGGTGGCGTTCATCGACGTCTTGGTATATTCCGAGAGTCAGGAGAAGCACGAGAGACATCTCGGGATCGTGTTGGAGACGCTGAGGCAGGAGAGACTATATGCCAAGATCAGCAAATATGAGTTATGTTTAGATAGAATAGATAGCCTACGTATCGAGACAGCAGAGAGTTTATGAGGACAACTATCCGACGCACGAACTAGAGCTAGCTGCAGTGATATTTGCACTAAAGCTTTGGCGATACTACCTTTATGGAGAGCGTGTTAAGATTTACACAGACCATAAAAGTCTGAAGTATGTCTACACTCAGAAGGAGCTCAACATGAGACAGAGGCATTGGCTAGAGTTGATGAAGATTATGATATCGAGTTGCAGTACCACCTTGACAAGACGAATGTAGTAGCAGATGCCTTAATCTGGAAGCCCATGGCATATTTTTTATGACTCAGCACCAGTTGTTAGAGGATCTCCAGGAGCTTGGGATAGAGATTATACTGTCAGACATGGATGGAAAGATGGCCAGTCTCGAGGTTCAGTCTATATTGAGTGAGAGGATCAAGGAACCCCTGCCTACAGATACGAGATTTAAACGACTGCGAGAGATGACAGAGGCTGGCATACAGACGGGACTCAGGATTCATGAAGACGGAACATTAAGGTGTGGAGATCGCCTATACGTTCCGAGTGGTGAGCTACGCCAGGAGTTGATGACCGAGGCTCATAGCTCGATTTATTCTATTCATCCTGGGGGTACAAAGATGTACCGAGATTTGAGACAATATTACTGGTGGCATGGGATGAAGAGAGAGATTACAATTTTCGTGGCGAGATGTTTGGTTTGTCAGCTGTTTGTGGTATTAAACGAAAGAATGAAGATGTATTCAATATGGGGTTTACACAGAACCCGTCTTCTTTTGTTTACAAACAAACTTGTACAATTTGATCCTATACGAGGATATGGGAGTACAATTTATTTAATCTGGGTAGATATTGCTATAGGTGTCTGATCTGCAGTCGATCACTTTAGCCCTTGGACCACACGATGTTGAAGAAGTGCCATAGAAGATAGGAAGCAGCTTCGAAGGTTGCAGGAGAGGGTGGATGCACGATGCCAAAGTCGTCGATCCCTACTCTTCGCCTGAGCTCCGGGTGCTCTCTCTCTCTCTCTCTCTCTCTCTCTCTCTCTTTACCAATTCTCCAACCTTGTTCGATCTTCTAAATTGTTGACCTTGTTCCCCATTGATAGGGATCTCTATTTATAGAGTTTTGGTGACAGTGACCACTCCGTCGGTGTAACAACCGAGGAGTTGACAGTACATCACCCTTTTACACAACGGTTAAAATAACCAATGCCTGCGTATAAATGACCTTTTGAGTGAGCATGTGACGCGTGTCCAACTAAGGGGACAAAACGCGTATATCTGCTACGAAGATCACGGCGTAGAAGCCACGTAGGTAGGTATCCCTCGTGTAGAAGAGGTTGGCGTAGAAGCCAAATGACTGTCACCCTTGGCGTAGAAGCCAAAATAGGCATAGAAGCCTAACAGGCGTAGAAGCCGAATAGGCATAGAAGCCGAACAGGCATAGAAGCCGAACAGGCATAGAAGCCGAATGGTCGTAGAGACTGAGTGGGCGTTTGAAGCCGAATGAGCACAGATCCTGAATGGGCGTAGAAGCCGCTGCGTACCGTGCCAGAGTGTTGATGTGGACGTCTTTGCCGGAATTACGGCTTTCGAAGGTGTAATCAAATCTCTTACAGAGATTTGCCACCATCCTGTGCATTAAATGCGGAGACGTGTTTTGAAGGTCTGCAGCCCTTCTGTGCATCCGTCGCAGAGACATGTCTTGAGGGAAACTGTCACCGCTCTGTATAATTTGACGTAGAGACGTGCCTCGGGCCCCGTACGAAGTGCAGCTTTTAACGTGGCAGGCGGTTTGTCTACTACGGAGCGTAAAACAGCTCATGTTTGCCTATGTAAAACAAGGCGGCGTATTTCCTTGTACGCGAAAGAGCGGTTTACGCTGGGGGAACTTTGGTAACCGACGGTTTGGTGATATTTTAACCAAATCCTCTGCATTAAATGCCGAGATCCGCCATTATACTGTGGGGCGCGTCCCGAGGGGTCTGCCATCGTTTCCAGCCATCGTCTGGGTAGCCGTGCAGCACTTTTTGTCAGGAGTCAGAGGCCAGGTTCACTGCGTGACTTGACAGGTTCATTTCGGGGAAGACGAAGCGTTCCTCGTACGCATTAACGCTGCTTTGAGAGCGGCTGAGTTTTATGCCATGGAGGCGATGAAGAACTCTGTCTTACGCTGGAGCAGCCTGGACGTACTGCACTTACGCGGATGGTCCTTTGAGCTTATACTTTATGCTGTATTTTAGCGGAAAAAGCTCTGTTGCACGCTTGATGGCTCTGAAGGCCTCTGTTTATACTGCTCTGCATCAAGAGGCTGCGTAGATCCTCCGAGCATATTTTTCATGCTTCTATAAGACCCCCTTCAAAGCTTTTAAATTCCTCAGAATTTGAAATGCTTTGAATAAAGCATGAACGGCCCCTCGTAACTCGAAACGTTTCTGAATGGAGCGCTGAAACGGTCGATGCGGACTTTATGGCGGATTTATTGGGGACCGTTGTGATCTCTTTTGCCTATAAAAAGGCTGGGGGGGTGAACCTATTCTCACCATATTCCCATCACCATGTAGAGATGATCGTCGGAGTTCGTCGGGTCGACCTGAGGAAGAAGGAGATCATGTTCTTCCAGCATATAGGGAGCCAAAAAAGACGGCGTCTTCGAGCAAATATCCACTGCAACGATGGATCATGGAAGGATATCTTAGCCTCCCTTGCTCGGGATGATCAGCAACTTTGTATGGTGGTTCTTCGGGAGAGACGAAGAATCATATTTCACCATACTGCTTGCAAGTGGCGCTTTCTCCAGTTACCTCTGGTGACGAGAGGCAGACAGACCGGCTAGAGTGGCGGTGGTCTGTAGGAAAGCAGAATTACCCTACTTTCCTTCTGTTGGAGGATGGGTCATATGCCCAGTTTTGTATCCTCCTGCCACTGATCATCTTCTTGGAAGAAGAGGAAGATCACCAATGCGAGAATCTGTCAGAACAGATTCCGAGGGCGGCCTTCAGACGACGAGGGGGTATCTCCTTTTGTAGATGGAGTTTCCCTCAGATGCAATCATGAAAAATAGAGAAAAATCCCTTGTAGATTGGATTTCCCTCATATGTAATCATGATTTTAATCTTTTAATAAAATTGTCTTCTTCTCCATATGATCGTCTTGTCATATGTTGCTGTGAAGTCTGAATATGTGTAGCTTCGACACGTCTGAATCTTTACGCCAACTCTGATAGAAAGAGTATTAGGCCCTGTCCTTTACGCATAACGAATAGTCCATAGAACGCTGTAGAGCATTTTGAATATTTTAGAACTGTCCTGTTGCTAGGACTGAGGGACCGTGTAGAATTTCTGAACTGTTGCTTCTCTGATGAACAAAATTTTTGTTCAGACTTCGTCTTCAAGAATGATCTCTCGAAACTCCCTTGGAACAGGGTCGAGGTTTTTGGCTGTCAAATTGAATTGCCACCTTGATAGACGAGATGTTCAGACTGGAGTCTGGATGAACCTCCAATTTTGGACCCAAGAAGAGTAATTTCTCAATGTTTGAACTCTGTATGCTCCGGGTAATTAGGATGCTTTGGGTCAAGAACGAGTATCTTCTGTGTGAACTCTTTGCAATTGACCGCTTTGGGGGCAGTATGGATATGCGGAAAGTCGTGGAGCGTGAAATCATCAATCTGTAACCTCTGGGCATAAATACCATCGAGTGCGGAATCGTAGACTTGTGGTTCTTGAGCGTGAAGTCGTAGGTTTGTTGCCTCTCGAGCATAAAAGCTACCGAGCACAAAGGCATCCGGGCATAAAACCATAGACTTATAGCTGTCGAACGTAAAGCTGTAGATTCGTAGCCGTCGAGCGTAGAAAGCTCCTTTAGCGTAGGACTGGAGATCTGTAGCCTGTGAGCGTAGAACACCATCGAGCGTGAAATCGTAGACTTGTGGTTTCTGAGCGTGAAGTCGTAGGTTTGTTGTCTCTCGAGCATAAAAGCTACCAAGCACAAAGGCATCCGGGCATAAAACCATAGACTTATAGCTGTCGAACGTAAAGCTGTAGATTCGTAGCCGTCGAGCGTAGAAAGCTCATTTAGCGTAGAACTGTTTGATTTGTAGCTCCTGAAAAGAAAATTTCTTCGAGCGTGAAGTTTGCGGATCTGTTGCCTCTGAGCGTAAACTGAGCGCCACCGAGCGTGAGATCGTCGATTTGGTATCTGCTGAGCGTAAAGTCGTAGGTTTGTGGCCTCTCGAGCATAAAAACTACCGAGCACAAAGGCATCCGGGCGTAAAATCATAGACTTGTAGCTTGCGAGCATAAAACCGTAGATCCGTTGTTGTCGAGCATAGAAAGCTCCTTTAGCGTAGAACCCGCTGAACCGTTTTGCACGAAAAACCTTTCGAATTCGCTGACTGTCCATCTTCCAAGGGTAGTGGGCTGACGTAGCTTCCAATCATAACCAATCTGCGAGATTTGGTTAGGGTCTCGAGGAGTTCGTCCGATGATTCGAGGAGTCGACCCGGACTATATATACCCCAAGTTTTTGAGAGAAAAACTTTTTATCTGTCTTCTGTGAAAGAGAGCTTTCGACTGTTCGAGTTTTTCTTCGTTCCTTCTCCGAGCACTTCGAGTCTTCAGAAATGGCGCCGAAACAAACCCCCTCCGCTAAGGGAAAGAGCATAGGTTCTTCATCTCATTCTTCTGCCCCAGCGAGAGAGTCTCTGGTCGGGCAAGGCGAACTTCCTTCCGAGCAAAGTATCCCGCCGACGAGCAGCGCACCCGGCCTTAGAGGTAGAGCCTTTGGGGTGACAAAAATGACAAAAAAAATCCTTCGCACACGTTGAACGTGACCGCGCTAGGTCGTCTTCTGTGCTGATAGCCTCTTTGGAGGAAGATGATGCACGGAGGCATTTTCATCTTTTATGCCCACATTTCTAATGTGCCAGCGTAAAGACTCCATATTTTTGTAGCCCTGAGCGTAAAAGCTCTGGCTATCGAAAATGGACGTATATCATAAAATTTGAGTTTTACGCTTGTAGAGGGGACTTCCGACGTAAAATAACCAAATGGTTACGATCCTGCGTAGAGCACAGACTGTCGTTTCTTTGGTCTGTACGTTTGTGCAAGATTTGTAATAACATATTTCCCTTGTACTTTTGCAGTTGATCTGGGCGAGTCTCCACTGGCCGAGGTGATGGGATCCGCTGCCGGGATGCTGCACTCGAATTATCTGGAGGATCTGTCCCACGTGGCATTTCCTATCTCCGGACCCCAGTATCCTGAGGGAAGGGGGTTTCTGATATCGGCTCAGGGCGAGCGGACGCTGCTGAGCATGATTAATGGTGAGCCCCTGACCTACATAGACGGGGAGCAGTACATAAAGCCGGCTTTTCTCTTTGGGGACATGATTGACAAACAGTCCCAGACGAGGCCCAAGAGGGAGCCCTGGGTTTTCCCTGCCGAGAATTTGGTTTTGTATTTGCCAACGATGCCGAGGGATTATCCCATCTCGGCCTTCTTCCATGCGACGCATCCTAGGAAGATGTCGTGGATGCTGACTCCTGATCTTCACGGTAAGCCGGGGAAGATCTTTCATCTCAAAGGAGTTGACCGGGGGTCGTTTGTCAGTCGCCCTTCCGGCTTTGTGACGTTGTTCCGGGGACTGTGCCCGGGTAGTATCCCGAGTGAAGACAGCTCGGTGATCCAGCCGGTCCAATTGCCGACCTTCTGCAACGACTTTATGGGACGAGGTAGGGTATATCCCAAGGAGAATCCTCGGTGTAATGGGTGGATCGCCCCAACAAACTCCCGATGGACATGCCTAGTGGGCTGGGCCTTGAAGCACTTCCGGAGAGAGCTGGAGGTCATTGGGCTATATGCCGCTGTGAGTGCGACGAGCGTTGGGTTGCCTCTGAACCCTAACTTGTTCCTGGCGCTGATGGAGCGGTACATTCCGCTCACTGGGACCTTTGCCACTCCACTGGGAGAGTTGGGATTGGCGCTCCACGAGATTGCAGTTGTCTCGAGACTGCCGATGGGGGATACCCCATATGAAGAGTATGTTCCCACCAACCGGGAGTTGGAGGATTTGGACCCTCGGGTGGCGAAAGTATATCAGGAGCTGATGTGTCAATACTTCGCGTGCACCGCTTTTTATGACGAGCTTTCTGATTTGGCTCATACCACCAAGTGGATGTCCTACCTCTTCTTCTACCGAGCTAAGGCTGCCAAGTCGGAGAAAGCCTCGGGGGGCAAAAATGAGCCCGTGAACTGTTTGGGCGTGCTTAGCGCCCAGGTCGTCGAGGATCTTATGGAGGAGGCCACAGCTCCGGATCAGATTCTCGTCGAGGGGGTAGGAAAGTACCCCGAAGGCACTAAGGCCTGTAGCTACTTGAGGCGCTGTCGCCGGCCTCTGTCTGAGGAAGCCCAGTTGGCTGGTTTCCTCTCCATATGGCTGCGTCGAGTAGTAGTGCCTGGCACAGCGTCCGCGGACCGTATTCACCGGAACATCCTGTGGCCGGCAGTGCGCCTGGTGTTCGGGGCAAGACTGGGCTTGCTTCCCGCCATGGTGTGCCATATACAAGCTGGCCTGAGAGCCATAACTGATGGGTTGCTCGTCGACGAAGCTCGGCGTGAGAGTTTTCCCAGGGTGGAATTACCATACCTATACTTGATGGGATGGTTAATTCTCTACAATCCCCGGGTGATGTCTTCTGGCTCCGATAGCAGCTCGGGGGGTATATTCTTGCTGAATTACAAGGATTCCTCATGGAACATGAACACAGTCTTAGACTGTCGGCTGGTGTTGAACCTCAGCCACGGCTGAAAGATCCTCTGCATTGTCCCCTCCGTACATCGCAATCAATTAGGGGTGCGGCTTGAGGATTCAGGTGGAGAGAAGACCGACCTTTCCCCGGAAGCTTTTAACTGGTTGGTCTGTATTAGACCCTCCCATCTGCTGTATAGGAGCGAAGATCACTGCTTCTTCGAGCCCTACTTGCCTAGTCGGTTCGCCAGGCAGTTTGGGTACGATCAGTTGCATGTAGGCAATGTCGTTACCAGCTTCAGGTCCAGGGGCGGACTCATTGATGGAGCTAGAGGATAGCGATATTTTATCATGGGCTGTACGGGGGCAATCTTTATCGTGCCGGTCGTTACAACTTCCACGGAGCTGTGCATCCTTCATTCCTACGCCCAGTTCTATGTGGCGATTAACACCTTCCATCGCAATTTTGACACGCGTGGAAGCTTCACGGTGCCTTCTCCCAAGCCTGGGGGAAGAGTTGAAGTCCCCTCGATTTCTTCTGACGAGGGTGAGGAGTCTGGTACTCCGGATGAGCCTCTGGTGCCGGTGCCGAGGTACGAAGTGCCTCCTCCTGCGGGGGCTCTGGTAGTCTCTTCTGGGAAGCAGCGGGCTTCTGCTCCGAAGAAAGCTTCCCTTCGTAAGAGGAGGAAGGAGACGGTTGCTCGTCCTCTCCGCATTTTTGGTGTTGAGGCTCCCGGGGTTGAGCCTTCATCTCCCCATATCAGGGATGATTCTTTGGTTGGAGGTTCCTCGCCTTTTAGAGAGGGACCTTCTTCAGCTTTGGCGGGTGGCGCCGGAGACTCTTCGCTAGAGGTTGCTGTCGCTGCTACTGCTCCAGGTAGTGGAACAAGATTGCCTGTATGGCCGCGACAGATGGGAGAATCTTTCCCGAGGTCAGCAGCGGGTGAAGTTCCTGCTGTGTCAGCGAGCATGCCTGGCGAGGTTCCTGCTGACGAACCTCGACCGTGTCTTGGTGAAGGCTTGACAGAACTCTTGGCAATGTCGGTCGGCCCACCTCCTTCTCCAGGTATGACGGTTCGTATTGCGTCAATAAGGCGTGGTTTAGCTACCTCGGGTGCAGATGCGTCGTATATGCCGTTGGCTCCGGGTAAATGTCGTCTTTAGGTCTCCCCTTAGAAAGATTACTATTATATTGATATAAGCTTTCTTGTCCTCTTTTCAGGGGATGAAGTCCACGGGGAGCACAGCGTTGAAGCGCCTTCTGGCTCTGCTCCGGGTCCTGGTGATGACACGGAGGTACCCGACTTCGAGGAGGAAGTGTCCTCGGGGGCTAGTTCGCCTGGAGTGGTTTCGTCGTCTCCAGAAGAGGACGAACCTGTTATCGTGACCTCGCCTCAAGTGAGTATGCCGACGACTTCGATCGTTGTTGTCGCCACCTCATCTGCAATCATTCCTGGAGAGGGACCCGCTAGTATCGCGGCCACTCCTGGCGTTCAGCCGGGTCTAGCTGCATTGACCGAGCAGCATACCAGCTTCTTCTATACCGGTTTGAAAACGATGATATCGATGGTGTTGGCGAAAAATCTGGACTTCGGGCGCCTGAAGAAAACTTCTCAGTTCTCGATCGGGGCTGTCAGGGAGCTTGGTGATCCTGGGGTAGCTGACGCCCTCGAGGCGGTGGTTAATGGGTTAGAGCAACCCATTACCGAATACTTGCAGCTGACTCGGGGCAGTCTCGATGCTGATGTCCAGGCTCGATTCGACCTCATGACTGCGCGGCTTGCTACATAGCTGGAAAGCCTAGATAACTCTATCCAGACGCATAAGCTGGAGATGGATAGGAGAAAAGCTGTCGTGGAAGAGGCTCTTGCTGTTGAGACGCAGTGTCGCTCCGAGCATGAAGGGAACGCAGCGAGGGTCTCCAAGCTGAGGGAAAAACTCGCTCGGGCAGAGGAGTGGGCTTCTCAGTCGTTGGCGGGTCTAGAGGTAGCGGCTGGTCGTCTGAGCGCAGCACGACAGGATTTGGACCGTACAGAAGCTGCTCGTACGGGCTGTCTTCGGGCAAAGGCTGATCTGACCCTTACGAACACTCCCGAGGCACGGCTGGAGCAGGCTCGCGCCGACGCCTTGGCTCTTAGGAATGAGAGGATAGCTGCACTGGAGCGGCTGATTCACAATCTGACTACTCCGCCATCATGATGTATCCTTTCCCTTTTTGCTTGCCCAGATGTAATTCTGCCTCCCTTTTGGGAATAAATAAAGGCGACTCTTTTCTGACTTTGTGGACCCATCATTTCGGAATATAAATGACAGTTTTTAGGCGAGAGTAATATCAGAGGTAGTATGGACATGATAGATTCTCGATAAACTTCTTAGCAGGATATATCTATTCAGAGGTCGTACAGACATGATAGGATATGACCCAACTAGTTTTGTTTTGGGAGTAGTTTTGTCAGAATATGAGATCCTTGCTATATTCCACCAGAGCAGGGGAGATTAAGCATAGTACCTTTTCAGGAATTTGCCGTTGATAGGAGGCATTAACAGGTCTCCATTAGGCTGGGCTATCCTGTAGGCGCCGTTCGAGAACGTTGTCTCGATCACATAAGGGCCTTCCCACTTGGGCTGGAATTTGCCTTTACTTCTGTGAGTAAGGATCATCGGCCTTCTCATGGCTAGAACTAGCTCGCCGACTTTGAACATCCTTTTCTTTACTTTATGATTGAAAGCTCTGAAAATGCGTGCTTGGTAGAGCGCGATGCGCTGTTGAGCTTGGAGGCGTTTCTCGTCTAATCCTTCCAGCTCTTGGAGCCTTAACAGGTCATTATTTTCTCGAGTCAGCTCATTAGTCACGGCTATCCTGAGCGACGGGATCTGGATTTCAATGGGGAGAAACACTTCGCTCCCGTAGACCAGCGAGAACGGGGTATAGCCTGTCGGCGTCCGTACCGTTGTGCGGTATGCCCAGAGACATTCGCCCAGCTTCTCTTCCAATCTCTCTTGTTTGAAGAGACGAATTTCTTCAAGAGTTTGATAATGGTTTTGTTGAAAGCTTTCGCCAAACCATTAGCAGCTGGATAGTATGTCGTAGAGGCAATATTGTGTATCCGATTTTTATCGCAAAACCGATGAAACGCTTGGCTGATGAACTGAGGCCCATTGTCGTGAATTATCCTCCGGGGTACCCCGAAGCGATAAATGACGTGATGCTTGATGAAGATGATCACATTAGATGCCTTTACCTCAGCGAAAGGGATTGCCTCTGCCCATTTGGAGAAGTAATCCGTGATGGCCAGTATGAACTGGTGACCCCTGGAAGAAGACGGGTGAATAGGACCGATGATATCCATACCCCATGCTTCGAAAGGCCAAGATGCGACTGTAGGATGTAGATGTTCAGACGGTTGATGTATGAAGTCTGCATGAACCTGACAGGCTCTGCAATATCTTGCATATCGTATTGCATCTGCGATCATAGTAGGCCAGTAATAGCCCATTCTCCTGATGCGATCCTGTAGCTTAGGACCGGGTTGATGGGCTCCGCATACATCGTCGTGAGCTTCACGGATAATCTGCTGTGCTTCGTCGTTAGAGAGACATCTCAATAGTAATCCGTCGTAGGTCCGGCGATATAGGCTTTGTGAAGATGCATCGAAGTAGAAGCGTAATAATCGTCTCTTGACGGATACTGCTTCTTTGGGGTCCTCCGGCAAGATTCCGAATGCCACAAAATCTATGAAGGGACTTGTCCAATCTCTCGTAGGAGGATCGGTGTTGACAGCGTAGCTGCGTTCTATGTGACAGTTGTTCTTCACACAGAATAAATCTCTGTTAAGAAGGATTACCGAATCCTGCCTTCTTACGGGAGTAGCTAAATCCGCAGCTAGACTGGCTAGGGCATCAGCTTCCAGATTCTGAGATCAAGGTACATGCTCTAGGAAGAACTCCTTGAATGTCATGGCTATCTCGACCGTCGCTTGGTGATAGGGGATGAGGTCTGGATTCCGGACTTCATATATTCCCCTGACTTGATTGACGATAAGCAGAGAATCACCGAAAGCTTCCAGGGACTCTACCCCCAGCTCCTTAGCAACTTGGAGCCCTATTAGTAGAGCGTTGTACTCCACCACATTGTTGGAGCAGGGCTCGCTAAGAGAATATGCTCGGTAGATGACGAGCTGATCAGGGGCGACCAGGACGACTCCCACTCCCGAAATGATGTTTCCCTTAGGACCGGTTCTGGAGGCACCATCGAAGAACATTCGCCATACGTTACTTTCCCTTGCGGAATTACATTCTGCAACCTCATCAGGGATGTCTTCGCATAGTTTGGAGGTCTCCGGGATCGGATGAGCGGCTAGAAAGTCGGCCAATGCTTGGCCTTGATGGACTTCTGTGGGACGTATACCATGTTATATGGTATTAGCAGCATTACCCAAGTCGCGAGTCGGGAATTGAAGGCACTTGGCTTGCTCATCAGTACACGGAGAGGGTTGATCCTGGAGATGATATGAATAGTCTGGCCGGAGACATAGTGCCGCATCTTCTGGATAGCGAACATCAGAGCCAGGCATTCTTTCTCCACTGGGTTGTACCGGTGTTCGGCTCCGACCATCATCCTGCTGAGGTAGTAGATAGCCTGTTCATGGCCCCTATCGTTCTTCTGCGCGAGGAGAGCTCCCAGCGAATGATCTATTGCTCGAACGTACAGCAGGAACGGTTTTCCTATAACGGGAGGCACCAGAACTGGTGGACTGGTGAGGTAGCACTTGATATCTCCGAACGCTTGCTGACAGGTTTCGTCCTATACGAAGGATACACCTTTCTTCATGAGATGAGAGAAGGGCTGACATCTCTCCGAGAGGTTGGATATGAATCGCCGGATGTAAGCCAGACGTCCTTGAAATCCCCTGAGTTCCCTCAAATTATGGGGCGGTCGCATTTCCACGATTGCCTGGACTTTATCAGGGTCCACTTGGATGTCTTTGGCGGTAATGACAAATCCCAGGAATTTGCCACTAGATACACCCAGAAAGGACTTCGTAGGGTTCATCTTGAGTTAATGTTGGCGCACTAACTCGAATACCGTCCTCAGGTCTTGAATGTGATCACCTTTGAGGCGGCTCTTGACGGCTATATCATCCATGTAATATTCCACTGTTTTGCGTAAATGCTCGTAGAATATGTTACTCATAGCTCGTTGGTATGTAGCCCCGGCGTTCTTCAATCCGAATGGCATGATCGTGTAGCAATATACTCCCAATGGTGTCCGGAAGGCGGTGTGCTTCTCGTCTTTAGGATGCATCTTGATCTGATTGTATCCTGAGAACCCGTCCATGAAAGACATGCGTTCAAAGCCGCAGGTGTTGTCGATCATGATGTCCGTGATGGGAAGAGGGAATTCATCCTTGGGGCAGGCCTCATTTAGATCTCGGTAATCGATGCAGATACGTACCTTTCCATTTTTCTTCATGACTGGGACAACATTGGCGACCCAGTCGGGATGTTGTTCTTTCCGGATAAAATCGCAGTCTATCAACTTCTTGACTTCAGCTTCGATGGCGTCCATCATATATGGGCGGAACCAGCGTTGGTGTTGCTTTACTGGCTTCGAATCGGTCAATATATTGAGCTTGTGAGTAGCTACCTTCGGGTCCAGGCCTGGCATGTTTCCATAATCCCATGCAAAGACGTTGATGTATTCCTTTATCAGCTGTATGATTTCTTCCCTTTCAGCTGGGGGAAGATTGTCACTGATAAATATCGACTTTGGCAAAAGTTCACCCCCAACATCGATTTGGATAACTTCGTCTTTGGTGGGAGGTTCTCTTTGCTCGAAGTGGAATTCCCACAGAATCGCAGTCTATCAACTTCTTGACTTCAGCTTCGATGGCGTCCATCATATATAGGCGGAACCGGCGTTGGTGTTGCTTTACTGGCTTCGAATCGGTCAATATATTGAGCTTGTGAGTAGCTACCTTCGGGTCCAGGCCTGGCATGTTTCCATAATCCCATGCAAAGACGTTGATGTATTCCTTTATCAGCTGTATGATTTCTTCCCTTTCAGCTGGGGGAAGATTGTCACTGATAAATATCGGCTTTGGCAAAAGTTCACCCCCAACATCGATTTGGATAACTTCGTCTTTGGTGGGAGGTTCTCTTTGCTCGAAGTGGAATTCCCACTGCGTATCCATTTGCTGAGCCCAAGAGTCATTCTCGAATGGCTCAGGATCCTGTTCATCTGCTTCTGCGGGACTTATCACCACCACATTTACTGATAGTGTTTGTTCAAGAGCATCAGGTGAGTCGGAGGGCGACGAGCTGTTCTGGGAAAAGATGTCCTCATCTGACTTGGAAGTCGTAAGGAAGGTGGCATACCCTAATCCGAAACGGGTCTGTCGATAGCGGGTGTTGTCGCGCAGCGGCGTTCGTCTGCCTCTTCCGTAGTTGAGGCCTGGCTTCCGCTTTAAGTCATAGCCCATGTTTTGCATGATCCTTAGCGCTTGCGGGCTGTATCGGTGAACCTGCATTTTCCCAGTATCGTTGTTAAAAGGATCTTCCTGGGCAGTCGGTTGATTGCGTATGCGGCCGAAGACTATCGAAAGCTGGCTGCTGCAGGTAGGCGGGACGATGAAGATAGAATCCTCGTGTGGCCCATATATCGTGACGACGTTGGACGATGATGCCACTTCCCAGACATACGGACGGTAGGAGTTTATAGCTTCCAAGAATTTTTGTGCTATTGGTTCTACTTCGTCATGGGGAGTGGATTCCTGTTTCGGAATTTGAGCACCGATGTACCAGAAAAAAGGATGTTTATTATCATCTGGAACTCCGTTCTTGGTCGTGTTTACATCGGTCGGCTACCCGTTGCGCCGAAGGTTGATGACCAAAGGTGGAGGCTTCCGGTTCAAAGTGATTACTAGAGGATCACTCTCTTCTCCTGACTTGGTCTTGTTAAGGTGGATAGCCATAGGCTCTATGGCTCTTGGACGAGTGGTTCGTCCTTTCACTTTGATCGACAGCGGTAGTATGGCAGAGGGCTCTTCTGGCTCTCGGACGAGTGGTTCGTCCTTTGCCTCTCCTGGCGCTTCTTCCGTGTGGTCTTGGGAGTACAACACGGCATTGGAATAGTAGGATTCTATTCCTTTAAATGGGTTTAGGTCAGCCACCTCCGTTTGTACGGTCCCTTGTGCGTCTACATATTTAAGGCATTAATGTAGGGTTGAAGGAACGATATTGTGGTCGTGGATCCACGGTCTTCCCCGCAAAATATTGTAGGACACCTCTGAATCGATGACGTAACATGTGGCCACCGATCTAAGGTTGCCAATATGGATTCTCAAGCGGATCTTCCCCAATGGCTTACTTCTTCCAGCGTTGAAACCCACGATTGTAGTGGTAGTGTAAGCCAGTTCGCTGGTAGGAATTCTTAGCGGCCTGAGCAGACTGTGAGGGATGATGCTGATCGACGACCCCGGATCTATGTGAATTCGTTCGACCTCCATGGAACCGACGTACCTGGTGTAATAGAGGGGCCTGTCATGTCTGTTATGTTTTAACAGCATGTCGTCTTGGGTGAAGGTGATATTTGGGACCACCTCCATCACACTGTGGCATTAAGGACACGCCACTGGTTCTTTGTCGGGGGACTTGAGCTGGGTCAAGCATGCCTCTGCCTGCATCAGCGCTTCACTCAAGGCTAGACGAGTGTTTTGGGAGAGCCTGAGTAGCTCGAAGATGGAGAGCCTGGCTGGTGTATTAGCCAGTTGGGCCAGGATATCGAAGTTGTATGGCTTCTTAAAACCTTTGTTTGGAATATTTTTCACAGGTTTATCAAAGCGCACTTCTCTTTGCTTCCCTTTGTCTGCCGGCGTCGGTTTTGAAGGGCTGGCCTCTGGTACGACGGGGCCTGGTCCCGAAGGTTTGGCAGTTGAAGCGTCCGCCGGTGCATCCTCTTGACTTGCTCCGCAGTCGTTGAGGTAGGCTTTCCCTGAACGGGTTACAGCAAGTACCTCGTCCTCGTCTTGATGGCGAAGAAGTTGCGACCATGTGGCATAGTTTGCGCTTGGAGCTTCTTCTAGACGTAGCTTTAGTAGCTTTAGTCTCTTCCTCGAGCTCTGACACCAAATTCGGATGAACCCATATAATCTCGCCCTGCCGGGTGGTCAGGGGTACCAGGTCTTGATTTTGATCTCTAGATGGAGGGAGATTGACGATGTCCATCGTATCTCGGGAAATGGGCGTGACACCGTTCATGACCTCTTGGGAAGGCAGATCGTCGAACCGTAGAGAGATCATGTTGGCCGTGACCGTCTTCTCGGTGTTGTACAGAGTGATGGCCTTAGCATCGATCAACCCTTGGATCCTCCTCTTCAGTATGTAACACGCCTTTGTTGGGTGGTGTACGTATCTGTGGAAGACACAGTATTTGGGGTCGTCAGTACTGTCGGCTTCTTGGGGCCGCCTTAGCTTCGGAAGGGTGATCTTGCCGCTTTTGACGAGACACTCGAATATACTAGGGATATCGTCGTCGTCGAAAGAGTAGACTTCGATGGGCCTGGGAGTCCCGGGCTTCGTCTGTGTGGTCGCCACCGTCTTTTGTCTGGACGTATTGACTGTCAGAGCTTCTTTTCCCTTGGAGCTGCGAGGATGGTCGTTGCTGGGAGATGACCTTTTACCTCTATCGGAGGCGGAGATCATGATGCCATTGTCGCGCGCGTTGCGACTGTTGTCTTCGGCGGCCAATGCCGAGACGATGAACGAAGGCCACTCATGGAACTGATATGGTCCTGTAAACACCGAGACTACGGGAAGGAGGTTCTTCTTACAAATGTCTACTAACGCCGAGTCCGGAACTCCTGGAGGCATTTGTAAGGTGGCTTGACGAAAACGTTCGACGAAGGTGCGAACGTCCTCATTTTCCCTTTGTTTGACTTCGATGAGAGAGGACATAGACATGTCCATTCCATCCTCGTAGAATCGCGTAAAGAATAAAGCTTTGAAGTCTTCGAAGGAAGTAATGCAGTTGTCCGTCAAGCTACGGTACCACTGATAGGCTACTCCTGAGAGGTAGCCTTTGAATACCCGAGTGAGGAGGGCGTCGTTCCCTTGTAGCAACACCATCATCATACTGAAATAGTTCATGTATTGACTTGGCGATGTTTTTCCTTTGAACAGAGCTATAGTCTGAGGCTTGTACTTCGGAGGAAAAGGGACTTCTTCCCAGATAGCTGGGTAAGGCTGGTTGATTCCCAGTTTCTTGAGCTGATCTTTGTGCTTCAAGGCGTCAAACTGGGCTTTCAACTCCCGCACTGCCTGCATCAGATTTTCAGTTGGAAGCGGGGCAACGGTGTAGTGTGGATTTGGTTGTATCGTGACTCCAACGGGAGGTAATATATTCACCGAGTGAGGAAGCAGAGGAACTACTGACTCTTGATCTAGAGCAGGCTCTTGGCTTGGGTTGGATGGTGGCAAGTCCACCCCCGCACATATCTGAGTTGGCGGGACCGACGCTTAAGCCATGGCAGTTGCGTGCTGAGTTAGCATCATCTGGTGCATGTTCTCCATTATGGATTGCATTTGTTTCAGAGACGTTTCCAGCATAGTGATACGTTGTTCCGCGTTTCCTGACGGCGAAGCTTCCTCGCGTTCGTCTTCAATGGCGTAGACTCCCATTTCCCTGGGCGTCCTCGAAGGATAAGTATAGGTCGCTGCAGAAGTCGACTCTATACTCTCAGCATCTGATCTGGGAGATTGGCGACCCCAGCGTCGGAATCAGATGAGTACGAAGCCGGTTGCTGTGACCTTGCACGGGTGTTTTGGAACACGCAGCTTCAGTGTTCCTGAGGAGGTCTTTGAATCTTCTTCGGCTCGGAGGCCCTGAGGGATGACATCTTGAGCTCGGCCCTCCTCTAGGTATGTGAGAAGCCATGTTCACAGACGCATACGCGGGCTCTTCTTCCGGGAAAGACTGAGAGTAGCTCAATCGGTCGAAAACTGGCCGTTTTGCTTTAGAACGGCAACAGTCAATCACAATTTTATGACTATTACAACATTGCTCGCTAGGGGGCGTAATAGACATGTTGGAAGGTCCCCTCTCCTTACGCTTCTGTATTAAGTATTTGCGCAGGTCAGGGGGAGTAGCAACTTGAGCTTGCTTTACATCATTGGACTTTGCCTGGCGTAAATTATAGATTCGCTCAGAGTGGCGTAAGGCTGAAGAGGTCCTCAGTTGGCCGTCGGCTTCCCGCGTAATCCGGAGGGTAGGCAGATTGCTCCTTCGCTGGCATAACGGCCGAGGAGTCGAGTATTCCGCTGCCTGCTTCCCTTTACGGAAATTACGGCGTTCATCTGGTTCCTCGTAGAGGTCAGATGTTGTCTTGCGCCTGGAGCGTGATTTGTACTTCTGTCCTGGCGCTGAGGCATCACCAGAAGTTTGGTCTATACCACGCGTAGCGGAAGACTGGTTCCTACGCGTAGAGCGCATTGGATACTTCTGGGTTAGCGCTAAGGCTTTTTCTGAAGTTTTATCTGTACCGCGCGTAGCGGGAGACTGATTTCTGCGCGTAAAGCGCAGTGGATACTCCTGGGTTAGCGCTGAGGCTTTGCCCGGAGTTTTGTCTGTACCGCGCGTAGCGGGAGACTAATTTCTGTGCGTAAAGCGCAGTGGATACTCCTGGGTTAGCGCTGAGGCTTTGCCCGAAGTTTTGTCTGTACCGCGCGTAGCGGGAGACTGAATTTTACGTACGGGGCACGGAGGGAGCGATGCTACCACCTCATTGGTCGGAGAGATCGGAGAGATCGGAGAGTCCACAGGAACGGCGGAGGATGTCTTGGGCATCCACACTTTGCGCAGCCTCCTGTTGTCTTGGACGGAGAGAGAGTGAGAGCTACCCCCGGTTCGAAGCATGTCTTCATAGGCAGACTGGTCGAATTGGAGACCAGTGTCTTCTTCACGGATCCCACGGATACCGCATCGTGTTGAGCAATTGCTTTCTCGTCAGAAGAGAAAGATGTCCCCAGCAGAGTCGCCATCTTGTTTATGGTATTAAACGAAAGAATAAAGATGTATTCAATATGGGGTTTACACAGAACCCGCCTTCTTTTGTTTACAAACAAACTTGTACAATTTGATCCTATACGAGGATATGGGAGTACAATTTATTTAATCTGGGTAGATATTGCTATAGGTGTCTGATCTGCAGTCGATCACTTTAGCCCTTGGACCACACGATGTTGAAGAAGTGCCGTAGAAGACAGGAAGCAGCTTCGAAGGTTGCAGGAGAGGGTGGATGCACGATGCCAAAGTCGTCGATCCCTACTCTTCGCCTGAGCTCCGGGTTCTCTCTCTCTCTCTCTCTCTCTTTACCAATTCTCCGACCTTGTTCGATCTTCCAAATTGTCGACCTTGTTCCCCATTGATAGGGGTCTCTATTTATAGAGTTTTGGTGACAGTGACCACTCCGTCGGTGTAACAACCGAGGAGTGGACAGTACAGCACCATTTTACACAACGGTTAAAATAACCAATGCCTGCGTATAAATGACCTTTTGAGTGAGCATGTGACACGTGTCCAACTAAGGGGACAAAATACGTATATCTGCTGCGAAGATTACGGCGTAGAAGCCACGTAGGTAGGATTTCTCGTATAGAAGAGGTTGGCGTAGAAGCCAAATGACTGTCACCCTTGGCGTAGAAGCCAAAATAGGCATAGAAGCCGAACAGGTGTAGAAGCCGAACAGGCATAGAAGCCGAACAGGCATAGAAGCCGAATGGTCGTAGAGACTGAGTGGGCGTTTGAAGCCGAATGAGCACAGATCCTGAATGGGCGTAGAAGCTGCTGCGTACCGTGCCAGAGTGTTGATGTGGACGTCTTTGCCGGAATTACGACTTTCGAAGGTGTAATCAAATCTCTTACAGAGATTTGCCACCATCCTGTGCATTAAATACGGAGACGTGTTTTGAAGGTCTGCAGCCCTTCTGTGCATCCGTCGCAGAGACGTGTCTTGAGGGAAACTGTTACCGCTCTGTGCAATTTGACGTAGAGACGTGCCTCGGGCCCCGTACGAAGTGCAGCTTTTGACGTGGCAGGCGGTTTGTCTACTGCGGAGCGTAAAACAGCTCATGTTTGCCTGTGTAAAACAAGGCAGCATATTCTCTTGTACACGAAAGAGCGGTTTACGCTGGGGGGACTTTGGTAACCGACGGATTGGTGATATTTTAACCAAATCCTCTGCATTAAATGCCGAGATCCGCCATCATACTGTGGGGCGTGTCCCGAGGGGTCTGCCATTATTTCCAGCCGTTGTCTGGGTAGCCGTGCAGCACTTTTTGTCAGGAGTCAGAGGCCAGGTTCACTGCGTGACTTGACAGGTTCATTTCGGGGAAGACGAAGCGTTCCTCGTACGCATTAACGCTGCTTTGAGAGCGGCTGAGTTTTATGCCATGGAGGCGATAAAGAACTCTGTCTTACGCTGGAGCGGCCTGGACGTACTGCACTTACGCGGATGGTCCTTTGAGCTTATACTTCATGCTGTGTTTTAGCGGAAAAGCTCTGTAGCACGCTTGATGGCTCTGAAGGCCTCTGTTGATGCTGCTCTGCATCAAGAGGCTGCGTAGATCCTCCCAGCGTATTTTTCATGCTTCTACATCAGCAAGTCAAGGCTGAACATCAGAGGACTGCAGGACTATTACAGCCGCTTCCTATTCCCGAGTGGAAGTGGGAACACATTATCATAGACTTTGTCACAGGATTCCCGCAGAGGCCTAGCGGGAGGATGCAGTTTGGGTTATCGTAGACAGACTCACCAAGTCTGCAGATTTTTTGCCCTTCAGAGTTGTGCAGTCCACGAAGATATTAGCTGACATGTATATGAGGCAGATAGTACGACTACATGGAGTGCCTATCAGCATTGTATTGGATCGTGATTCCAGATTCACGTCATATTTTTGGTGGAGTATGCAGGAGAGTCTAGGAACTCGTCTCAACTTCAGCACTGCATATCATCCACAGACCGATGGCCAATCAGAGCGCATGATACAGATACTTGAGGATATGTTGAGGGCGTGAATGATCGACTTTGGAGTATCTTGGGAGGACTATCTATACTTGGTAGAATTCTCCTACAATAACAGCTACCAGGCCAGCATATAGATGGCACCATATGAGGCACTGTACGACAGGAAGTACAGATTACCGGTATGTTGGAGTGACATGGAAGAGCGTCAGATACTTGGTCCAGAGTTAGTGACACAGACAGTGGAGAAAGTCAAGCAGATTCAGATCCACCTGCGTGTAGCACAGGACAGACAGAAATATTGGGCAGATGCGCACCGCAGACCTTTGGAGTTCAAGGAAGGTGACCATGTATTTTTGAACATATCGCCTACTCGTGGTACCATCAGATTCGGAGGCAGAGGCAAGCTGATTCCGAGGTACATCGGACCTTTTGACATCTTGGAACGAGTTGGCGAAGTGGCTTATCGTCTTTCATTGCCTCCATCATTAGAAGAAGTGCATGACGTATTTCATGTATCGCAGTTGAGGAGATACGTGGCAGACCCTAGCTATGTGCTTGATCATTCGGAGATTATAGTCGGGCCCAGTTTATCTTACGTAGAGCAGCCAGTGGAGATACTCGATCACAGTGAGAAGACTTTGAGAGGTCAGACTATTCGACTAGTCAGAGTTGCGTGGAAGCATCATTCGCCAGGCGAGTCAACCTGGGAGCGCGAGGATTCCATTCTACAGCGTTTCCCGTATTTATTTAAGGACCAAGATACGAATTTACGTACCGCATTTGATTACCAGTTTGCTTTTAAATTCTCATAGCTATTATCGCGCTTTACTTTTAATTTCAGGGATGAAATTTTTCTAAGTTGGGAAGGATATAAACCCCCTCATTTATTTTTATAGATAGACGGATTATGGGTTAGAAAATTTTAGTTTAGCAGCAGATGTTTGAGGTTTAGAATTAAGGATGCAGATGTCTGATTCTTTAATTAAACCCTTGGTGCACCCTACCGTTGTTGAAATATTTGGAGCCCAACATTAGCCCATAATTTCCAACAGATTATTGCACTCTTGACTTGACACGCCAATTTATATGTTGGACTTTTCCGTCACTCAAAATCATAATTTCTTGTGCTCTAATTTAATTGCACAATTTTTCGTAACCGAAATTCATATTTTAATCTTGTGTCGCACACCTATGTCGTTGCCATCAAATTTTAAGACACCAACTCAACCCGTTGAGCCGGACCAATTAAAGGGTCCAATACTGATACCAAGTCTACACTATTCATGACCTTTGTGTCACTCCCAATTGAGATTCCATGTGCCCCCATTTAATTTAAGAGCACATGGCAATTTATTCTAATTAAATTGGGGATACCAACTTTGACTAATCATATTTTAATCCTAATTTAATTCTAATGCCCCTTTAATTAAGCCCATGCAAAACACACAATACCCCCCTCATCCTACAAAACACCAAACACCATTTCTCTTATAAATTTTATATCATTTCATGTGTTTGTGCAAATACCCAAAATTAAGGGGCTTATTTACAAATATTGTAATGTGTCAAAACCTCATTGGTCATGAACAAATGAACAAGCCCCCTCTCCTTTGACCGGTCAAGCCCATCCCCACTCTCTCTCCTTTGGATGATAATTTTTTCTCCATATGAAATCCTCACCATCCATTCAAATTGGAGCATCCCCACCACACACTCACAACACATTTCCCTATATAATGTCTCTTACCACACTCTTTCCCAAGCAGGCCCTAATCCTCAAACTTGGGAAACCTTACTCCCTCTTTCTCTCCTCCCTTTCCTTTCCTTCTCCACTAAAATTTCCAAATGGGCTCTGGAAGCAGCCGCATAGCGGTCCGGTCACCTCGTTCGAGGTCCGACAACAGCCCCAAGCTCAGCCTCGCCTCCTTCCTCTGCGATGGGGCCTCCTCCTCCTCCTCCGCTGCTCCATCTCAGATGAAAGACCAGGCATCAAAATATTTGGTGATACCAGGTAGGCCACATAATTTAGTTGCAAATGGTAGTCTCTATTATTCAATGAAGGAATCTTCATTGAGCATTTCTTCAGAAAACAACTCTTCCAGCACGACAAATGAACATAAGATATCTAACCTAAGCAGTAATGATGGATTTAAGGGTTGCCCAACACTGCCAAGTGATGCTAAAACCAGCCATTCTGGGAAGTTCTTGTCTGAAATCAAAGAGCTTGTTCCTTGTGTAGCAAGTGCATGTTCTGGGTTGGGCATTACCGACTCGAAAAGGACTTGTGATCTGGCCAGCAGTTCTTCAAAATTTGATCATCTAGAACCATTATTGACCACCACTGCTGCTACTGTCATTCCGGTGATGGTTGTTGATGATTCCACAGCGGGATCTGTTTCCCATACATCTTCCGTGAGGTTCTCAACTAATATCGCTCAGCTGGAACCAGGATATGCTCTTGCAGACGTGACTTCGACAATCAAGGATCCTTCAGATAAAATTTTGGGGGTCCATAGTGTGTGTCCTAATCCTGCCTCTGCTGCTTCAACCTCATCTCTTAATTTGTTGGAGGATGAACCCCTCCTTGCAGCAACCTCATCTACAACAGAGCTCATCACATTAGGAGAAAGGAGTGGCAGTGTACTTTATGTTGATGTTGTCAGTATATCTTCCAATGCTTTACCTAGTGGCTCTGGGGATATAAGTAACAGCGAGGCAAGAAGGAATAGTAGAAGACTGTTCTGGGATGCCCTTTCAAGGCGCACTACTAGGAGAAATTATGGTTCTCCATCAATCTTCTCGTCAACTGAGGATGGTAGTGATCTAGGTTATCATGATAGATTGCTACTTGATATTAGTGACGATCTTTTTGGAAGTAGGTTTGATCATGATTCATTGTACCTGCACCATAGAAGTCATGGAACAAATGGACGGAGATGGCATTCTAGATCTGAGATAAGAGAACGACTTCTTGGTGGCTATGACAGTGACAGTAGGTGAACTACATTTTTGTCCATTGGGACTCCATCCAGATGGTACATGCTCTTGTGATTCACTTTTAGTGGCTGAAGAATCATGTACACGAGCCAGTATTTCCAGAATTGTCTTGTTAGCTGAAGCCTGATTTGAGGTCCTGGATGAAATCCATCGTCAACCTGTACCACTTTCACTTTCAGTGGGTTCTTTTCCAGCACCAGAATCTGTTGTGAATTCCTTACTCATCAAGAGTTATGTAAAACATGATGCCGATAGCATTGCCGATGATGTAGACTAGTACTACGGGACCCACGGACTTGGACGTTGTACCGGAACTCCATCTTCAGCAGCCGGATACAGGCAAGTGTACCTTGCCACCCAGTATTTTAATTACCAGATATTTATTGTTTTAATTATATGCATTATGGACGTGTTTGATTATGATCGTTACTTTGCGTCCGGATCTCAGCCGGGTGCAGACGTTCGTCGGTAACGTTAGGTAACGAGTGATAGATGTTCGTAACACCTTGATGTACGTATATGTGTATATCATAACCCTAGAACACATTCAGACACTGTTATCATACCAGATTTCCTGTATCCTGATACTGACATCATGATCGGAACCTGGGATGACCTAAGGGTCACGTTGAATTGATAGTTACTACAGTATGACGAGACTGCTAGTTAGAGGTTCAGGTTTAGCGCACAATCGTTGACCGCTTGGGATGGGGAAGATAGTTACTCGATGTTTGGGCTCCTCTGCACGCGCTTTATATATGTATATGTCCTGTTGATGTAGTGTTCCTGTATCCGAAGTAGTAGTATCGCCCGTGTAACTCTGTGCTCAGAACTACGGTACGCCCCATGTGTCTCTGTGTTCGGAGCTACAGTTTTATTTTGGACAGCCCATGCGTCGAACATTGTCTTTAAACTGTGTCTCACTTAGGTGGTTATGGTAGATTACACCATCGTTGCACTTGTACTTTCTATTGTACTTTGGCATGCTGTATTTTTGTACCTTGTTACGTCCCTCTGAGGGCCTGGTCCCCTGCCAGTTTTGCAGCATTGACGATTACGGAGCATTTGGAGTTGCCGATGGAGTTGCTTGTCTTGCGGGCATTGGTACCAGGTACTCATATCATTTCTACCGGCATTATGGTTACTTTATTCATATTGATTATTCATCTGCTGTTGTAGCCTAGTTTTTGTAAGCTTATTTCTTCTCGAGTCTATTCGAGTTTTGTGTGTTATTGGGCGGCCAACTTTAGCACATGCAGCTCTTTCTTGTATACTTCTGTTTATTATGGATTGAGACTTAGATGTTTACATTTACTGGATTATTTAGTTAGTGACACTTATTATACAGCTTATACGTATTCGAGTCAGACCAGAGTCTGGTCGATTGTGTAGCTGACATGTTGCATATTCCTGGTCCTATGTATTTTGGGACTGGGACGTTACATACAGTACCCAAATCCCTAACCGCTGAGCCCCGCCGCCTTCCAGCCGTTCCCCGTCACCTTGTCTCTCCGCCGCCTCCAACCACGGAGACCCCTCTCCACCCATAACCACTGCCGCTGCGTCCGCTTGACTCCCCCACCTGCCATGCCCCTCCCCTTCTCCTCCCCGACCGCTCACCTCCCCACCGGCCGTCGGTTCCCATCCCCGTCAACACCGCTCGCCCTATATAAACTGACACCCCCAAACACCATCAACCACCACTATCTCCGTCGACTCCGCCTCCTCTCCGTCCAAGCTCCTCCGGCCGACCCCTTCTTCTTCTCCGCCAAGAACCCGGCCACCCGATCAGCAAACCCCGCAACAGCCACCACCGCCACCACTCAACTCCGGCACCCCGGGCTCGCCGCTGCAACTCCGGCACCTCTCTGGCGATGCCCACGACCACCAAGACCACGACGACCGTATAGCAGCCGAGCACCGCCGTAGCCGCGTCGCGTCTCCTCGCGAACACATTTTAAGTCGATACCGACCCCCTGTTCAGGTGAATGTTTCTCTCTCCTTGCCACCTCGTTTTCCGTTCTGTCTATTGTGATGTGTTCCCTGTGTGACCCTCTCGAACCCCGTGCAACTAGTTTGGGGTATCGTATCGTGTAGCGATCGCAAACTGCGACGCAAAATCAGGAAAATAAACCCCTAATTTCTGAAAATTAGAAATTGTCCCGAACTCCCCAGTTTGCGACCGTTTTGCGACCAACCGGTTAATTATTTCTAAAATCCACCTAAACAGTAATTTAAACTATATGACCAAGTTGTAATCATGTTTTTGGTTTAATTTATTGAGTTGTAGTTTGTAATATTTTTGAGGGTAAAAATGACCAAAAACTTGGTTAATCAAAACCCTAATTTTCCCAGAACTGGGTGCGTCCCGCTAAACGAGGCAACTTGGTCATGTGCGAACTACATCGAAAGGTGCATGTCGTTAATACGGATGTGTGGGATTTTACGAAAGTTGATTCGGAGGTGCGTGCACACCGGAATCAACGCATATCCGTCGACAATACCCGTATCGGCCCTGTTCTAAAACTCATTGTAACTTCGTGTACGCTCGTCGCTTTGAAACAAAACTTGTACCATCAGACTCGTAGCAATACGCTGGTCCTGTGACTCAAGTTTGGTTCGATTCTGAGAACGTTGATAAAATCCCGTATCGTGGGCCCCACGGCTCTACTTGACGGCGATTTTGTGATCGACTCATCGGAATCCAGTTCTGGATATTCCGTTGGGTTTGTATCGTCGTTCTGGACTTGTAGACACTAAGTTTGACGAATTTGGAGAACATTATCTCTGGCACATTTTTCGGTACGAAGTGGGCCATATGTGGACCCCGCTTTGACCATAAACTGTCACTTTTTGCCTCTGTGTCCAAATTGGACTTATGGACAGGAAATTTTAGCTAATTGATATCTTCTGAACATTATGGTAATGTTTATTTCAGCATTCAGAGGAGTACCTGCCGATCCTGCTGTTTCAGAAGCAATTGTTGGTATCCAAACCCTAGGCAAGCATACCTTGCCAATCTTGCAGTAATTACTACATGTTATTTTCTTGATTTAATTTTATGATGTATTTGTTCAACCTAGGACCGTGTGACATTACTTAACGTCCGAACAAGATTCGGGTGTCAACGTCGTACGTGGAGTTGTGTAACGTCACCTAGAGATGGATATCGAGACACTATACATTCTCGTGCTTGCATTATCAAGTACGTCATACCACAGGACACCTGATACTGTTCATGAGACAGAATCTTCCTGAGATATTCATGGTGATTCTGTATAGGCTACATGATTTGTGACATAGATTTTATATTCATAGCTATCATATGACTTGCTGCATTAGATATGATCTTGCATGACATGGACATGAGACGTTATGGACATGAGACGTATGATTACATTGGGTGGGGAGAGACACACAGGCTACAGGATGATTTTTATATATGTATTTATTATTATGAGGTCGTAGACTCTACATCAGAGATAGGCATATTACGTGATATTACTGCTATCGGCTCCCCGACACAGAGCTTGTAGTGGTCTCAGCCTAAGTACTAGTGATACTCTCATTTGTATTTCATATAGCTAGTTACATAGTTTACCCATTGTTTCATTCATTATTGTACTGAATTTATTTTGGCTTGAGTTTTCTTGTACCTTTCTATGTCCTCTAAGGAACTGGATCCGGATTATGTCCCCGGGTATAGCAGAGGAATTCTATCCGGAGGTATACGGGGCAGGAGCAGACACTGGAGCTGTACCGATCCCCGAGGACGAGGTGATGGCCGAGGATTTCTCCTGAGTATCTGTTATCTATACTCAGTATTTGCTATTATTAGACTCTTTTGTTTTTGGTCTGTTGAACCATTGTATCAGACTTATTATCGGGTTGTTCCCCAATTTACTTTATTGTGACTTGATGATGGTTATATTTCATTTTGCTGATATTGATCATATTATTCTTCCATGGATGAGATTAGATTGTGACATGTTTAGTAGACCTTTACTATTATTTTACAGCTTAAGTACACCTTGATGGGTCCATTAAATTGGGTTTGCCTATTAGTGTGTGTTGCTGGCCATTGCCACGTGTCCAGTCCCTCGGTATTTTGGGACTGGGGCGTGACAACTAGACTCAGGCTGAGACCACTACAAGCTCGGTATCGGGGAGCCGGTAACAGTAATATCATGTAGGAGCCTAGCTCGGAGAGGCTACGGTACCGTAATAATATAATCAACCTCTAGCCTGTGTGTCTCTCCCCACCCAATGTAATCACACGTCTCATGTCCACGACGTCTCATGTCCATGTCACGCAAGATCATATCTAATGCAGCAAGTCATAATGATAGATAAGCATATGCAATATTTATGTCACGAATCCTGTAGCCTATATAGAATCACCATGAATATCTCAGGAAGATTCTGTCTCATAAACAGTGTCAAGTGTCCTATGGTATGACGTACTTGATGATGCAAGCACGAATATATATAGTGTCTCGATATCCATCTCTAGGTGACATTACACAACTTCGCATAGGGCGTTGACATTCAAATATTATTCGGACGCTAAGCAATGTCACACGGTCCTAGGTTGAACTGAGATATTACAGTAAAAAATCAAGAGAATAGTATAAACAAATGCTGCAAGTATGGCAAGGTACACTTACCTGGGATCTGGTTTCCAACTGCTGCTCTGGTATCCGCGGGATCTGCAGGTACTCTTTCGGTTGCTGAAATAAACGTTACCATCAGGTTCAGAAGACATTAAATAGCTAGAATTGCCTGTCCATAAGTCCAATTTGGACACAGGGACAAAAGTGACAGTTTTTGGTCAAAGCGAGGTCCACATGTGGCCCACTTCGCACCGAAAAATGTGCTAGAGACAATATTCTCCAAATTCATCAAACTTAGTGTCTACAAGTCTAGAACGACGATACGAACCCAATGGATTATCCAGAACTTGATTCCGATGAGTCGATCACAAAATCGTTCGTCAAATGGAGCCGTAGGGCCCACAATACAGGATTTTGTCAACGTTCTCAGAATCAAACCAAACTAGGGTCACAGGACCAGTGTATTGCTACGAGTCCGATGGCACAAGTTTTGTTTCGAAACGACGAGCACACACGAAGTTACAACGAGTTTTAAAATAGGGCCGATATGGGGTGTTGTCGACGGATACGCGTTGATTCCGGTGTGCACGCACATCCAAATCAACTTCCGCAAAATCTTACACGTCCGTATTAGCAGTGCGCACCTTTCGGTGAATTTTGCACACGACCAAGTCATCTCGTTTAGGGGGGCACCCAGTTCCGGAAAAATCAGGGTATTAAAATACCAAGTTTTTGGTCATTTCCACCCTCCAAAATATTACAAACTACAGCTCAATAAATTGAACTAAAATCAGGGTTTAAAACTTGGTCAAGTGGTCTAAATAAATTTTTAAGCCAATTTTGAAAATATTTAACAAGTTAGTCGCAAAACGGTCACGAACTTGGGAGTTCAAGATATTTTCTGATTTTTCAAAAAAGGGGATTTATTTTCCTGATTTTGCATCGCAGTTTATGATCGCCACAGGACGCGATACCCCGAACTAGTTGTACGGAGTTCGAGAGGGTCACGCGGGGTATGCGTCACAACAGACAGAACAAAAAATGAGGCAGCGAGGAGAGAGAAATGCTCACCAGAACGGGGGTAGGTATCGACTGTATAATGCGTACGCGAGGCGGCGCGGCGTGAACGGACGGAGCTCGGCCGACGGCGGGTTGCTGCGGTAGAGGCGGGTTGCTGTGTCGGTGGGGGAGTCGTCGCCGGTGGTCGTGGGTCGCAGCGGCGAGCTCGGTGGTGCTGCTCGGTTGGCGGATGGGAGAAGCGATGGAGCTCGGGTTCGTCGGTCTTGGCAGCGGGGCGGCCGGAGGATGGTGGTTCGGTGGTTGATGGTGTAGAGGAGCCGAGGTAAAGGGGGTTTTATAGGGAGGATGGAGAGCGGGGGAGTCGTACCGGCCGCGGGGTGGGGGCGTAACCGCCGGCGACGACGGTGTCAGGAACGTCGGAGAAGAAACGGTCAGTTTCTATAGAGCTAGGGGTCGGCGACCGTTGAGGGAGGGGAGACGGGCGGCCGACCGGAGGTTAGGGATATGGAGAGGAGCGGGAGACGGAGAGGCGAAGGTGAGGCGGCGGGTGAACGGCCGCGGGGATCGCGGCGGTCGGGGAAGTTGAACGGCGGAGGAGAAATCGGGGGTTAGGGTTACTGTAGGGAATAAATTGGGTCGGGTCGGGTTAACGGGTCAGCGGGTCGGGTTTAGATCCAACCCGCTAGGGTTGGTTTTTATAGATTCGGTTTGGTTTGTATTTAGACCAGTTGGGTTCAGGATTTAAACCGGTTTATTTCGGTTCATTCTGGGTTTAATTAAAACTAAGTTTTTAGGTCTTTAAAAATGGTTCTGGGGTCCAATAAATTCCAAAAAAATTACAGTAAGTCTAATTATTTATTTTATACCCAAAAATATTATTTTCATAATATTTTAATATTTAATAAAATTACAAAAATTATTTAATACCAGAAAATATTGATTTTAATTAGTTAAAAATTACAGAAAATTTCCGAAAATTTATTTTTAAATTCTGAAAAAATTTGGGGGTTTACACTGGTCCCTTTCCAGGTGAAGAAGATCTTGACTAATTGCAGGAGCACGGATCAGGACTTGCTACTTCATTATCTTTCAAGGAGGTCTTCTCTTCGAGTCTCATTGTTCAGTAGATGTACTTATTTCATTTCTCTTATATTCTAGTTGGTAGTGAATTTGTCTCCACCCAACTACTTGTTCTTATCAAGAATTTTATACTTGATTCAATTTTATAGTTGATTGTTTATTTGATTCTGTGGATGAGATCTAGTTATGTCCTGTGACTTGTGATAATATATATACCACATGTGAGTTAATATTCATATTACAACGTACGTGTATATTATGGTATGCATGTATTGGAGTTGCCATATACATACTGTCACGCCCCGAGGCGTCCCCCGAGTCGTGACCGCCGTCCGGGCCTGGATTTGCGCCCGCACAAGGCTTTTTAATGATTTGCATAGCAAGCACGTATTCAGAGTACGCAGATAAATTGAAACACAGATTGAAACATAGAAAAGTTCTCTTTATTGATAATGAACATCTATTACAAACTCTTGAACGAGTCAGCTAATATGCCGAACGGCTTACAAAAAGGGTTGACTCAAAATGAGATAGCAGTCCTTTGCATTACATCCTTTTATAAACTCAAAACGATAAGGACCTCCCGGCTGGAGGATCGCCTTGCCACGGAGCTGCATTTGTGTATGAAGAGTTGCAGGCTCCTGACTCCAAAATGCTTCGGGGGCGCGGTGAAGATGCGCCAACAGTTGGACTGGATTGGGTAGACGACTTCGGCTCCTCGCTCGGTTCGCCTTAGTGCGGAGAACCTGTTTCAACGAGGGTCAGCATATCGAAACATGCTGGTGAAGGCGAGCTAGCCTGACTATACCAATCAACACGTTGTTTAGTGAAGCATGCATATTTGGTTGGTTTCTATCTTGCCTTAGTTCATTTACAGTTAAGCAGCATATTGAATTTACTGAAATGAACATGCCACCGTTCGGTGGATTTTACCTGACCGTCTGAATTACCTGCACAATACTTACCATGCCTTCCCTGAAACGAAGACACAAGTTAGTATGCAACAGGTTTAAATATACATAGGATCACTGGCTTCGATGCCACGAAGGGACGGGTTATAGTCTCAAGGCAAAGTGACGTGCAACGCGGGTGGCGAGCCCCGCTGCATAACACTTGCCGGGTAACATACGACTATACATACGTTCCGTCCGGATCGGATCGATCCCGGTGCCCCGGTGACCGTCCGCGGAACTCATAACATACCTTGTGCACAAGTCGTCCGTGATCGAGAATACTCATAGAATGCGTTTCATGGCATACAGTTTGCATAGTCATCCTGACAGTTTATTTCATAGCAAGCATACATTTCCATACTTAGCACGATTCATAAAACAGTTATAGACGAACTAGCATACAGGATGATAACCGTTCATGAGTTTGGTTGACAAGCATAATAACCAAGTTATTCTCTTTTATCTTGGTTTCTTTTATTATTACTTGGTATCGTTTGATCGGGGCGAAGGAGTGAGGCTCGGAAGCAGAGCTAGCTAATCGGGTTGGTAGCCACTCACTTGGATTTTGGAAAGAAGAAGGAAAGAGGCGCTTCACGACTCCGTTCGCAAGCCGCCTACTGCTCGTTCACCTGCACACGAACAGCTCGATTAATACTTCTTCCTCTCTTTCCAATCTCGGAATAGAAGTGCAGTTCAATGAACGAAAACAATGAAAACCATCGAAACCGTTCAAGGAAAACAAGCAAATCCCAAAACCAACTCAAAGCACGAAAGCAACAAGCGACATCGAAAACCGAGGCAATAAAAGATAGCAGCGGAGAGGTTCCTCCTGACTCTGCCGCTAAGCCGATCCTTGGGGCGCAGTCCACTGAATATGGGAATCGATTCCGAAGAAACAAATCCATAACGAGGACGAGTTCTTAATTCAATCTATCCCGATCGAACGATACCGTCTTGTGTTTCTTAGCCGCGCTCTCCGCACCGGGAGAACGGGGCGCTACATCCTACCCAACCAATTGGAAGTTTCGTCCCGAAACTTAAGAATAGAACCAACCGTTAGGGGTTATTGGATTGAGGCAGGAGCTTAGAGGGGAGTGGACAATCCCGAGCTACGTGGCCTTGCCCGCCACAGTTGAAGCATAGGCCTTTTCTGCTGTAACATCTATCAGTAGTGTGCCCACGTCTTCTACAAAAATCACAGTAGGGTCTCTGGTTCCCTTTGTGGCGACCACCGTCGTTATGTCGTTTTGCAGCATTGTTTCCTCCATCGTCGCTTTGGCGTTTGTGACTGGATGTATGCACAGCGCCGACAGAAACGTGAGGATATTGTGGTTCGAGAGATAGGGCGTGATTCATGACTTCACGCATTGTCCGATACTGAGGAACGGCTACGTGCGAATGGATGGCAGGACGGAGACCACCTTCAAACCTTCTAGCTCGACTCGCTGCATCAGGTAAATAGGCCCTAGCGAATTTGGAGAGTCGGTTGAATTCGGCGGAATACTCCTTAACTGTCATCCTGCCTTGCCTTAGTTGCACGAAGTCATTTTCCATCTTACGTTGCACTGGAGGGGGTATATACTCCTCTTCAAACGCGGCACGAAAGGTCGTCCACGAGATCGCCTCCTCTCCGTGATCAAGTTGGAGAGATCGTCGATGCACGTCCCACCAATCGTGTGCGTTGAGGCGGAGCTGCAGTTGCGCGCAGGCGACGCGCCTATCTTCGGGGACCTCTAGCAGAGTGAAGTGATCTTCAAGTTCTGCTAGCCAATCTAGAGCTACCACTGCGTCCTCAGTCCCGTCGAACGGGGTGTTGCAAACTTTCTTGAAGTGTCCCAAGTTGAAGGCAGTCACGTCCCTCGGCCTTGGAATCTGAGGCGTCTCCACTTCAAGCACGGGCTGTTCCACCGGAGTCGCTGCTGTTGCGGCGGAATGGTTGGCAGCCAAAGTCTGAACGATCTGATGCAGGGTATCGACCTGCTTCTGTTGGACTGAGAATCGGGTCTCTAGATTACTCTCGAGCTTGGCTTGGCGGGCATCGTCTCTTTGTCGTTGCTCTTCTAGCATTTTCATTAACCGCTCTAGCGGGTCGACTTGAGACATGCCTCGCTGGCTCCGAGAGCTTCCCGAATTGCCCGAACTGCTCTCTTGTGTTTCGATCGGTGGTTGCGCTGCAGATTGCGCTGGATCCATTCCTTCAAAAGAAGGTAAATTACATTAGGATCATAATGTATTATGGACTTATTGCATGAACGTATCTCATTTTGGCCTAGCGAGTTCAAGAGTTCGCATAGGAATTTGATCGTTAAAGGAACCTTTCCAGCACGAAGTCTAAGGAACTTTGAATCTGTGCTCTGATACCACTATGTCACGCCCCGAGGCGTCCCCCGAGTCGTGACCGCCGTCCGGGCCTGGATTTGCGCCCGCACAAGGCTTTTTAATGATTTGCATAGCAAGCACGTATTCAGAGTACGCAGATAAATTGAAACACAGATTGAAACATAGAAAAGTTCTCTTTATTGATAATGAACATCTATTACAAACTCTTGAACGAGTCAGCTAATATGCCGAACGGCTTACAAAAAGGGTTGACTCAAAATGAGATAGCAGTCCTTTGCATTACATCCTTTTATAAACTCAAAACGATAAGGACCTCCCGGCTGGAGGATCGCCTTGCCACGGAGCTGCATTTGTGTATGAAGAGTTGCAGGCTCCTGACTCCAAAATGCTTCGGGGGCGCGGTGAAGATGCGCCAACAGTTGGACTGGATTGGGTAGACGACTTCGGCTCCTCGCTCGGTTCGCCTTAGTGCGGAGAACCTGTTTCAACGAGGGTCAGCATATCGAAACATGCTGGTGAAGGCGAGCTAGCCTGACTATACCAATCAACACGTTGTTTAGTGAAGCATGCATATTTGGTTGGTTTCTATCTTGCCTTAGTTCATTTACAGTTAAGCAGCATATTGAATTTACTGAAATGAACATGCCACCGTTCGGTGGATTTTACCTGACCGTCTGAATTACCTGCACAATACTTACCATGCCTTCCCTGAAACGAAGACACAAGTTAGTATGCAACAGGTTTAAATATACATAGGATCACTGGCTTCGATGCCACGAAGGGACGGGTTATAGTCTCAAGGCAAAGTGACGTGCAACGCGGGTGGCGAGCCCCGCTGCATAACACTTGCCGGGTAACATACGACTATACATACGTTCCGTCCGGATCGGATCGATCCCGGTGCCCCGGTGACCGTCCGCGGAACTCATAACATACCTTGTGCACAAGTCGTCCGTGATCGAGAATACTCATAGAATGCGTTTCATGGCATACAGTTTGCATAGTCATCCTGACAGTTTATTTCATAGCAAGCATACATTTCCATACTTAGCACGATTCATAAAACAGTTATAGACGAACTAGCATACAGGATGATAACCGTTCATGAGTTTGGTTGACAAGCATAATAACCAAGTTATTCTCTTTTATCTTGGTTTCTTTTATTATTACTTGGTATCGTTTGATCGGGGCGAAGGAGTGAGGCTCGGAAGCAGAGCTAGCTAATCGGGTTGGTAGCCACTCACTTGGATTTTGGAAAGAAGAAGGAAAGAGGCGCTTCACGACTCCGTTCGCAAGCCGCCTACTGCTCGTTCACCTGCACACGAACAGCTCGATTAATACTTCTTCCTCTCTTTCCAATCTCGGAATAGAAGTGCAGTTCAATGAACGAAAACAATGAAAACCATCGAAACCGTTCAAGGAAAACAAGCAAATCCCAAAACCAACTCAAAGCACGAAAGCAACAAGCGACATCGAAAACCGAGGCAATAAAAGATAGCAGCGGAGAGGTTCCTCCTGACTCTGCCGCTAAGCCGATCCTTGGGGCGCAGTCCACTGAATATGGGAATCGATTCCGAAGAAACAAATCCATAACGAGGACGAGTTCTTAATTCAATCTATCCCGATCGAACGATACCGTCTTGTGTTTCTTAGCCGCGCTCTCCGCACCGGGAGAACGGGGCGCTACACATACTGTTGCCATGCTTACGTATTCTTAGTCCTACGTATTTTGGGACTGGGGCATGACAAACACTTTTGCCGTCGCCACCGCTGTTGTGCGCTGGGGCCAGAAAGGGAGGGGGTGGGTCACCGGAGAGGGGGGTTGGCCGGAAAGGGAGGGAAGAGGGAGAGAGTTGTAAAGTAGGACATTTTGGACAATTTTTTTAGAGTACTATGTTAGCACCTATCAAAGTTGAGGGGTTCAAATTAAATATTTTGGATAGTTGAGGGAGTCAAGTTGTAATTAAGCCTAAGTTTTAATATACTTCAGCCAAGATTCCAACTTTGGGCTCAATCCATTAAACAATAGCAATATTCCAATCAAAGAAACTGAATAAACTGCATAGATTATTTGGTTCGGTTTCGATTTTGACTAATTTTGGTTCGGTTTCGGTTTTGAATTTTAGAATTTTGGTTTATTCGGTTTTGACTATTTCGGTTCAGTTGAAACCGAATAATTTGAATTCTTATCCTTAGTTTAATCGGGTGCCATTGGATTTATATTTAACGAATGTTAAGATTACTACAAAAATTATTAGGAACAATGTTTTAAAAATTGGACTAAAAATTGATCCATATAAGGAACTTTGTCGGTTCAAATCGTTTCAACTAGTGGTTCAACCACTGGGCTAACTTAAGTGATCCAAATTTAATCACTTTTGGTCACTAATTTTTACAAAAATATCCATTTACAATTAATCTTTGAAAAAAAAACAGTGGATCAACACCGACCCGGTGCTAGCGATTCATGGATCAACCGGTTGAACCGGCTGGTCCGGTCAGTTTTTTAAAACACTGATTAGGAACAATATATTTTTGGTAGCCCTGTACATATCTAGAATATTTAAAAAAATTACAGTGAACTACCAAAATTTTGGCAATTCTGGATATACACAGGACTGCCAAAATTTTGGCAATTATGGATATACACAGGACTGCCAAAATTTTAGCAGTCTTGGATATGCACATGACTGCTAAAAAGTGTGTTGCCTCATAATAATTGTTGTAGTGCCCTTAACATTTATCTTATATTTAGGCTCTTTCTCAACTAAATATCTTCAACTATTTAAGCTTTTCAACTTAATATTCTATACTTTAATATTATACCAAGAGTCCATTTTTTGTTCATCCACTAAAACTTTTGTGGATGTTCATCATTCCATTCAATAATTGCCACGTGTGAAATGTGAATAAAAGCTTAAATCACTATGGTTTTCACCTTGAGTGAAATGTTGAACATTCACACAAGTTTTGGTGGGTGAACAAAAATGGATTCCACTACTGAATACGTTTAACTACCTAAGTTGTTGAAGTCGATATTCTTCGTCGGTCTACAGTTGTCATTTTTGTTCCAACAAAAAAATATATTCATGATATTCATGACCAAATAGTTCAGAAGGTGTTTAGGGATGGAGGCAGTATTAAAATTTTGGAGGAGACGTACTACTACATATAGAAAATTTTAAAATTATCATGGTAATTGAACTTCAATAACAATATAATATAGTAAAATAAAAATAAAAATAAAAATTAGAAAAAAATAAAATAAAATCAATATATATTTTTAAATTATTACGAAAGAGGAAAAAAAAATTGTCACGCCCCACTCCTAGATTACTGAATAAATACGGGGACTGACATGACCAACCGCACATTGCAGAATACCGAAGTAAGCCGCAATGTGTTAAGATTGTCTAGAAGACAGATGGGTGAACTCTAGCTTGCTATGACGTCAGTCCTAAGGCCGATAAATCCTATTATCTCAATCCAACAACACAAATACACGAGTATATCATATATGAAAGTAAAGAGGCATCCCAAATTATATGTCATATATGATTATGTAGATAGTAAATACAAAATGCTGCACTAGCAGAGTATAATTATACATGATCAAATATACCAGCCATGGTCTAATATATACATCATGTTGACCAAAGTCAGAGAAGTGATCTCAAAATAAGGGACTAACACTGCCTCTTGCTAGAACACCACAAAACGAAATAACACTACGAGGGGTGAAGGAAAGAAACCCACTCGCGAGCTTCGGCCGTAGTCTTACGAGTGCGAGCCATCTTGCTGGAAGTGCAGTGGATCATGGTTCTCTTCAGGGTAATCTGGCCATAAAAAACCAGTGGGATTAGAACCCCAAGCAACAAGTACCACAAAGAAGCTCAAGGTGATAGACCAAACACATCACATCATACAGCAGAAAAGAGACATATAAGAATAAATGAAGGTCGAGACTTGTACGGTACCAATGTACTCGTCTCAAAAATATAATAGGAAGAACTGATAACAAAATACTAGAAAGAAAGTAAGGCGACGAGCGACAAGAGGGCATAGGAACTACTCTGGATCGGGACCACAACCCTTAAACCAAACAAGGACCGGGGTTGCAGACCTTCACCTGAGCAGAACTTAGCACCCTAACCACACGCCAAAAAAAATTAAAAGGGCGAGCTAAACGAATAGACAAACATTCATTCCATGGCCAAACATGCCTACAACTTGCTATAATTAACTAACTAGGGTTATCACAAACCTAGTTACTAACAAATGCATGCTATGAAGAATATCGCTACCACCGGTACTGCAGTTAACCCGTATGGCCAAGTGTACGCTTGTCTAGTACTTATAATGCACATCACAACAATGATGGATGAAGAACTAAAACAGATAACTTATAGCATAACACAGCATAATGTAAGCATAACTGGCTATGAAGATATAAGTATTTTTTTGTAAATGAGATTTGGTTTTATAAACAAATATGAGTTTTGTAAATAAAACTGATTTTGTAAATAAAACTGATTTTATAAAATAAACTTATCTGTAAATGCTCTTGTAACATAACTGAAACTGAAAAACTGGAACATATACTTGAATGCATATTGTCATGCCCCAGTCCCAAAAATACGTAGGACTAGGACACGTAAGCATGCCAGCCGCATGGATATGGCAACTCCAATATATGGAAACCAAATCCACACGTACGCTGTAATGTGAAAATCAATCCACAAGTGGTATAAACATATGTCACAAGTCATAGGGTACAATCTAAATCTCATCCACAGAAAATCAATATAAATGAATAACCAGCATCTATATAACTAGATCTCAACATAAGTATCTAAGGATGATAGTTGGATGGAAACAAATCCACTACCAACACGAATGTAAGAGCAAATATTAAAATAAGTACAAAACAACAACACCATATAAGAACATCATCTAGCAATCACGGGCTCGAAGAGAGGACATCCACGAAACATATATAGCCATCCAATCTGTGCTCCTGCAAATACTCAAGAAAAGATACACCTGGCAGAGGACCAGGTCCTCAGAGGGACGTAACAAGATACAGAAAATATGAGCCAACTTGAATACAGTAACCATGCATATAATTTGAAAATAAATAAATACGCTGTACAAGACAATCTATATGAATGCAAATGAGGACAACTTTTCGACGTATGGGCAAGGGTAGGCTACTCGATCTAATCCTCACAACCTCACGCTCGTCAGTGGACATCATCAGCCGACATACCGTGGGGGTAGCGACCCTCGGACTCCATCAATCGATATACCGCGGGGGTAGCGACCATCGGACATGACCCACCATAGTGCGTGCTAGTGACTACGGTGTTACCAGAGTGGTTAAAAGTCCATACGCCTAATGATTGTCCTCTATGATACTAAGTGTCAAGTGTGTGTCAATATATCTAATATATAGTAATGACTGAAAGGAACTACACATGCAATAAATAAACAGAATAAAATAATTATACAGAAATATACTAAGCATGTAAAATACTGTAACAATTTGGCAAGGTATCTTGCCTGGTAAGAAAGCAGCAAGGTGTACTGTCCGGAAGTCAAACGCACAGGATCAAAAGCTATGGCCGCAGAACAAATATATCCGGATACTGAAATAAACATCATCAACGTTCCCAGAATAAGCAAAATAGCTAAAACGCACATCCCTTTCGTCCAATTTGGACACAGGGGTAAAACGGTAATTTTGGACAAAAGTGGGGTCCATGGGTGGCCCACTTTGCACCGAAAAGCATATCAAGGGTAATAGTCTCTAAATAGGACAAATTATAGGTCAAACAACTCTAAATGTCAATACGAACCCAACGGTATGTCCAAATATGGATTCCGATGAGCCGAACAAAATTTTGTCCAAAAAGTCAACTATAGGGCCTGCCAATTGGCAATTTGGTCAACCATCTCAGAATTGCGTGAAAATTGGATCACAGGACCAGCGCGTTACCACGAGTCCAGTGGCGCAAGTTTCGTCGCAATCTGACAAGCGTGCACAAAATACGCGCGAGTTCCACAAAAGTTACGATACGGGGTGTGTTTGCGGATACGGCCTGATTCCGGCACGCACACGCGTCCGAATCAGTCCCCAAAAATTTTCACTTGTCCGGTTATGCTGCGTGCACCATTCGGTATACTTGGTACACGACGGGGCGGTCCCGTTTGGCGGGGCGCGCTCCATTTTCTAACTTTTGAAAATCTAAAAAAGGTGGGTTCGCGCAGTTTTGTGACAAATTTAACTATGTCCACAGCAACTAATAATATAGGTTTATTTAACAAAAAATAAACTAGGTCAAGTGTTCTACATGTATCAAAAAGAATCACCGAATTCGGATCTCTGTGGTGGGAGATACGAACTCGACAATATGGGTGGTCACCGCAGTTTTCTGCGATCCCAGAATTGGTTCTGCTCGCGCCCACTTTGGAAGCTGTTTTCCGCCTAGGGGTACACGTTTTTCGAGGTTAGCTGTAATACAAATATGGAAGAGGGTTAAGGGGTGAGCATACCGGTGAAGACGGAACGGTGTTTGGTTGAGCGAGTCGACGGAAAACAATTCCGGAGCGAAGGTGCCTCGTGTGGGAATCTGCAGTGCGCGAGGTCGGAGTCGTCGGGATGGTTTGGACGGCTTGGCGGGGCTTCTCTGGCTGCGGTGACGGCTCTAGATGAGAAGAGGGGGTCTGGATATTTAGGTTAGGATTTTTGAGAGATAAATATATATATATATATATTTAATAGGAAAAGAGAGGGTGAGTTGGCCAAAGGGGTCGGGTTGGAAAGTAGCCGCTGAAGAATGGAAGTGGGTCTCTGGATGCTAGTTTGCAAAGCATTAAAGTGGGCGGTCTGGGAAGTATTAGCTAAGGTGGGGCGGTCACAGCAAGTTATTCTTGCTGAAGGGAATAAGTGTTTTTGCTAAGGAATGGTTACTTAGTAGTTGATTTGTTATTATTATTATTATTATTATTATTATTATTATTATTATTAGTTACTTTCTTATTTAATTCTTTAATAATACTTCTTTTACTTTCTTTTCTTTTCCTTTCTAAATATATATTCATATATATATATTTGTATACATATATATTATATATACTCATAAGAAAATTCATGGATTAGAATAATGCACCCCATTAGGCTAGCAACAACTTAAGGGGTCTCCTACATGGAATAAATTTTGAAAAATTCTTGATGGTCCCATAAGTCCTCTAAGTGTCCGAACACCTAAAATAAAAATTATTAAAAATCTATTTCTCCTATTTAGCACATAATTACCATAATTAAATTATTAATTAATAAAAAATAATAAATACGGTTTTTAGAAATAGGGATTTTACACATATACTGAAATACATAATCAACAACTTGTAGTACCGCAGATGCGTAAACTTGGTCAGTCATGGAGTCCTATCCTAGCAGGGTTGTTCCATGCTGCATGGGGCCCTTGGAGATTGGGGTAGCCGGTAGCGCAATATTCTTCCCTCCCAATGAACTAAGTAAATCTTATCTTATTTAATTATTACTAAATTATTTCAAGTTCTCGAGTCGTGGACACTTGAGAACTTTCTTAGAATGACGAATCACGGATATGAGCTTTTCATGAGTTATTGTATCCGCGATACACGATACATGGGACAATACTCACACTCAATTGTCTGATGTCAAAATACAATAAATTATCATACACAAACATTTTTACGGTGTTGTGAGGATCAAAATCACGTGTTAATATAGGAAAGCACAACATCCAACTATACTCCAATACTCAACTGGGCTAAAACAGTTTAAGCATTAGAAAAATAATACAATATAGTAAATTGAGGATAACTCTCACATATGAACTCCAAATGAGGTAATTCAAAAATATTTGAAAAGAAAAAACAGAATCTACAACTTTCATGTTTTTAGTTTTTCGAAATTCAAGCCAGAAAATAGCTTAAATAGGCAAAAACAGACATTCGGGTCACCATGCGCGCAGCGCACTACGCGCGGCATGAATTATGTGTGCGGCGCACTACTGCGGCAAGAAAATTCATGCGCGGCGCACTGCACAGCAGAGATTGATGCACTCGGTCACTAATGCGCGCGGCGAGGGTGTGATCCGCACTATGCACTGTTGCGGCAAGAAACTTCATGCTCGGCGCACTGCGCGCGGCAAGAAAGTGATGCGCGGTGCATTGCTACGGCATAAAACTTCATGCGCGGCGCATTTCTATGGCATGAAAATTCATGCGCGGCACTGTTCATTGTCTCTGCCAGACAGGTCCGAGAACAGGAGTCCAGAACTTGTTTTGGCCATAAAAATTTTAATTTAACTCCAAATTAAGCGATTCAAAAGCCAAAATGCTCGAAATAGAAAGCTCCATCAAATAGTACAACTAGTTTTAGAAAACAACAAGTTTTAATAGATCAAACCAAGAAAAAACTCATGGAACCTATAAAAATCCTAATTTAAAACTCAGCTATACTAAAATCTATCCACCAAAAGCAAAAACTCCAAGAACTAAAAATGATGAGGAACACAGGGGGAACATTTTTCATCCAATATATTTTTAAAACAACACATATGAAAATCCGAAAACTTGACTTCACTATTGAGCAAGATGTACTTGCCTTGGGTGGCTTATAACCTCTCCTCTCACAATCCAAGTCACAGCAACTTTTTTTTAGGGCTAGAGTTTAACTAGAGTCACGGGTGGTATTTTGTCGATATTCAATGGAAACAGTATCATAATTAGAAGCTAGTTTTCCACCTTGGGACCTTAATCAAGAACTTATAATCATCCAACGAGCATAATAATAGCTAGAGTACTTTGATTTCCCCGTGTGATATCTGAATAAAATCACATACTCCAATCCATGTAATTAAATGAGTGACTAAATTTGATGTCAAGATGTCACATTTGATGTCTCTATTGGTATGGAAAATTCGGAACTTAAGATATCAAAATGGCATTTGAAGAGAGATTGAAGAACAAATTCTCTCTCCTTTGACACCAAAAATGTATCCAAAAAGTTTGAAGTAAATTTAATGTACTATTTGATGATGTCTTCTTGGAGCTGCTCTAATTCTGCCGACTATACAACATTCAAATCACTAGTTGTGGCATTAAAAGAGAAATATAATATTTTTCTTTAGCCGTCTCTGTTTTTAACTCTCCGTTTTAGGGATGAGCACTATTCGATTTTAGACCGAAAATCGAATCGAATCGAATCGAATCGAATAAAAGATTCGATTCGGTTTGAAAAAAAATCGGTTCAGTTTCGAATTTTAGCACACTAATTTTTTTTTTATTCGGTTTCGATTTTGGATTTCGATTTCGGTCCAAAACCGAATAAAATTTATACAATTATGTAAATATTCTAATTCTATGTATATTTTTTGATTTAAAATGTGTATATTTTGAAAACAACAATTATATGTATATGTTTTGAAATAAAACTTTAAAATACAATAAATGTGCGTATAAAATTATAATTTAACTACGATTTTAACATTTGGTTCGATCCATTAAACAATAGCAATAGTCCAATCGAACAAATCGAATAAATCAAATTATTTATTTGATTCGGTTCGATTTCAATTTTGACTAATTTCGATTCAGTTTAAACTGAATGTTCATCCCTACTCGGAATTACCAAACCCGTGATTTGTAAGAAACTAGCAAGTAAGATAAACCCATTAATCCACAACTTCGCCAGCAATACTCACAATTAAGACAAAAATACACAAAATAAATTATAGGAAGCATGACAAAAACTAAGACTTGTATAGAAGTTGCTATAAATATTCTTTGGCATTTTCCTCAGATTCCACATCCTAAAGTTTCTCTTTTAGCAACCTCTAACAAAAGTCTTACGTTCACATGTGAATTGGGACGTTTGTTGTTCTATAAAGCCAAAAATAAGGGGGCTTAGTTTATTTTTCATGTTTGCCGTTTTTATCTTAAAACAGCATATATATGCCAAACGGTCATGAAACAACATTTGACGTTTGTCATTTCAAATGAGAACCAAGCTACTATATAGACGTATTTGATACGAAATATGCATCTGATAGGTCCGATATATGTTTTCTCTTTTTAACTCTCAATTTTAGCCGTTTGTTACGTATCGTAGATATGTATTAAAACACATCTTTGAATAAAAGATAGGATGTACTCTATTCGTTTTTACAACAAAAAATTGTATAGAAAGCATAGAAGTTCGGATTTATTGTGTAAAAGATACAAAGTTTAGTGAATTTATAAATACATCTCCAATACGCCCTATTAAAGGGCGTATTTTTATGTTTGACGATTTACTCCCTTCTAAAGGACGTTAATTTTCCATTTATATTTTTTCTACCTTCAGCGGAAATTAAATGCTGAAAATTTTAGTAACAAATTTTGACTTTCAGTAACAAAAATTGTTTCAAAGACTTTTAGTAACGAAAATAGACTTTTTCTAACAAATTTTTTTAACATTTTTCAGGATATTGGAGAACTGTTCTCCAAAGGTTAAAAAAACAAATTATGCCATAAAAAGGATATAAATTACAAAAAACTATTTTTTAAAAGTTTGGAGAAAATTTTACGCCCTTAAGAAGGGCATAAATTGTCAAAGATAAAATTACGTCCTTCAAAAGGACGTATTGGACTGTATCTATAAAATTTTCAAACTTTATGTCTTTTACACAATAAAATTAAACTTTTATATTTTTTATACAATTTTTTGTTTATACAATCTACCCATTAAACTAATAATTTTATATCTATACTAATTGATTCGATTATGAGAGTTGTAAGTAAAGAATGACACATTTTCCTCTCCCTTTTGTTGCACCGTCCAGACCACCGGAATGCCCCCCGACGTCCCACCGTCGACCTTCTCTTTCCGATCTTCCATCTAACCATCACCGTCCCACTTGGCTCCAACGATTGTCGTAGCGCTTTTCTTTTCTTTTCTTTTCTTTTCTTTTCTTTTCTTCCCTCTAGAGACTCCAAAGTCTATACCCCTTTCTCCTTCCGCTAGACATTCGATCATGGCGATAGTCTTACAAAGTTCACCTGAAATCATCTCTACAAATAGGGATCAGAATCCTCGTAGTTATGCATTCCCGTATGTTATCAGAAATAACAACCGTTTGATTGACATTTTTGACGATCCAAAATAGATTCTTAAACTACCCAATTTTTTGCGAGAAATTAATATAATATGGACCGTCAAAAAAGATAATCTAATTACTTCTATTTCAGGGACATACGGAGATGCATAAGTGTGTATATAACGACTGTCGTAGAGTTTTTATTTTCTTCCGTCCAAAGACTCCAAAGTCCATACCTCTTACTCCTCCCGCTACAAACATTCGGCCTTGACGATAGTCATCCTCGGTTCACCTGAATCATCTCTACAATTTATTTTTCTATATATCCATTCTTAAGCATCCTCGTATGTTCTTCGAAATAGCAGCTGTTAGATTGTATTTTTTGATCGTTCAAATTATATCTTTAAACTATCTAATTTTTCACAAAATTTTAATTTATTATGAACGGTCAAAAAATATAATCTAACTACTGTTATTTTGAAAAATATATGGATATGCTTAAGAACATGAATCTCTCTCTCTCTCTCTCTCTCTCTCTCTCTCTCTCTCTCTCTCTCTCTATATATATATATATATATATATATATATATATATATATATATATATATAATGCATATATTGGTCCACATGTGCATAACTCATGTAGAAATATGAGCACTATGGCTCATATCCCATTTACATACCCTATATATATATATATATATATATATATATATATATATATATATATATATATATATATATATATATATATATATATATATACATACTAGTAAATTCACGTGCGTAGCACGTAAAATAATTTTTTTCCTTCTGATATTAATATAAACAAAAATGCTATGTTTACTACCAAATGCTTACAACTTTCTTACAACCCTCTCACCCCCTGCTATGTGGGCCACCCTCAACCCCACATCTCCCCCAATGAACGACAGCCACATGACGTTCCGGCCACGTGGCGACCACCCGGGCAGCCACCGGGTCCCATCTCTCCTCACTCCTCCAATGGACGGTCGCCACGTAGGCGTCACGTGGCTGCCACGTGGCGGTTGTAAGAGAGTTGTAAGCATTTGGTTGTAGTCATAGCATAGCCCCATAGAAAATTATTTAAATATTAATTATATTTAATTTAAAATATATTATATATTTTTTTATATTTTAATTAGAATTTTTTATATATTTAATTATATTTTAATTATAATTAGTTATGGATATGTTTCTACTTTTCATAAAGAGTCTTGAAAACGGTTATCTACGTAATATTATCTAATTATAAACAAAAGTCACTTGCAACTCATGTGGTTAAGATATGAGGTATTATCCTTGGTTGGATGAATTCGAATCCATGTAGTATTACTTATACAATATTTAAAAAATTTTAATAATTTTTTATGTATATTAATTTTTTTTTAAATAATTAATTGATGATATATTTACATACAACTTAGACGGTTCACTTTTGAACCATTTTGAAGCCTCATATATATATATATATATATATATATATATATATATATATATATATATATATATTTGAAGAAGGTAAATAATATAGATGAGAAAAGAATGTCACTTACATAAAGTTACCAAGGCCCTGTGACAAGGTGAAGGTAGGATCTCAAGACCCAAAACTCCAAAATAAAACATGAAAATACATCCCCTATGACTCTAAAAGGGTCTCCTACGACGATATCCTTTAGTGATACGAGAATTAGGAGGTCTTGTCGCTAGTATCTTCTTCTAATTACATACCCTCCTGCTTGTCTAGCTCGTGTTTAAGATTTATCTTTGCTTTTCATGAAGGATTAACCATGACAAGCTGACCTTTATGATTGTTGACAAGGATCTACAGCGGAGTCAAGTCCTCTGTCTCTAGCTCATGGCTTTAGCCTCCTCAGACATAATCAGGAGCGATGCCACACTCGTAACTCCAATGGTGTGGACAACCCATGCTATGACCTCCTCATCTGTAGGAAACACAACATTCGGGTCTAGACCGTACATATTCACGTGGGAATGAAACAGGTTGTCAACAGGCAGCGACTCACAACCGAGTAGGTTAGAAGCCCCGATGACCTCATGATCATGTCGTCGGCTCCCTTCTCCAAGTTCCATCTTTGTGACGCTCTGTACCTCCTCAAAGCTCGCCTCATGTCCCACCGGAAACGACACACCATGATGTCCAAAGCAGCTACATGAAGGACACCTAATAAGGACCCATTCGTACTCAATCCCATGCTGGCTAATCTTACGCTACACTAGTCTGAATTGGATTTTCCTTAAAAATTTTGCTTTGCAACGACTTCAATAAAAACTTTGGTATATGTCAATCTATATCGAAGTGCAGTGGCGTGGTCCATTATTATAGGGTTTTCAACTAGGCTAGCTAACTTCTTAATAGTCGAAGCATTCCAAATCGCTATTGGCAGTCACGGTAACCTAATCCAGATAGGAATTCTGGATAGCCGGTCCCTTTCAAAATTTATCTTGGATCCCGCCATCTTGTGATAGTTAGCTTGTCATTAAAGGTCTATGGGCCTCCTTCTAGCACGTGTTCAACATTCTCTCCAGCTAAAATTTGAACAGGAAAAACTCATTCTTCCTAGAGAAGACAAACATAGCCCTTCGAGGCCGCTACAATCTCCTAATTGTGTTTAAAAGGAACCGTAGCTGACTCAGGTCCAAACCAAATAGAGAACAATGGCCTTCTCCTAGAAGTATTCCTCTTTTGCTTGGTCTTCAGCCGCGATATTTGTCATGGGCACCCCATTCACAGAGACAGGATGAACATACTAGGATCCAGCCTTTGCTACAGACGGATGAAGGCTACCAGATGCACAAATAGAAGTCCAGAATTTAGAGGTTAGGGAAGTAAGAAATCGAGGCTTGTTGGTATCGCCTCTCAACTCCCCGGATCTACCGCCTCCCACCCCGCTGCAGCTTGCGCGCCCACCAGAGCAGACCCAGCATACATCATCGGTGCGGGCTCCTTCACCACTGCCATGCCTCCTCTCAGCGGCAGCCTCGTATCTCCAACTCGGAAAGGATCTCTATGGCTCTTGACTCCTCCCCTCGGGGTCTGCAATAAACCTCCCACGGTTTTGGATTCTGTGATCCCTGTGAGCCTCCTTCCCTCTGATTAGTTCTCTTCCGTCATTTCGTTGATCTCGCTCCAATGGGGAGCCGCCTTCTGCCGCTGCCTCATGACCGTGGACCAGGCACCCTCGAACGAATCCGGTCATTCATCCTTATCCCCCTATCAGAGATTGTCCTTCGCCTATATTCTAATGCCACTGCCGAAACATTAGGTCACACCCAATGGAGAGTCGCCTTCCATATTTCTTATCGTCAAAGAGGATCAAAGCAATGGAATTACCATAGGCGACTGGGAGAGAGGGCACGCACAGTCGCGGAAGAGGCGGCAGGGGGGAGAGATGTCACGCCCCAGTCCCAAAATACGTAGGACTAGGAATACGTAACACGTCCAGCCGTATGTATATGAACTCCAATATATGGAAACCATATACACACGTACGCTGTACATGAATATCCAATCCACCAGTGGTAATATACTGTCACAACAAGTCACATAGAATCTATATCTCATCCACAGCATAAATAATCAGTAGGAATCAAGAGTTGAGTAATAACTGAATATTCAAAATGAGTATCAAGTCTGGTAGTCTGGTAGAAACAAATCCACTACAAAACGACTATACTGAAGTAGCAAAATATCTCTAAACAGTGGCAATAATTCACATATACTCTGAGGGTAAGACCTCCTCAGTCGGGTAAGTAGCGTCAGGTCCAGGTCCGTACTCCTGTGGGTACTCCTGCTCATCCATATCTGGAAAAGGACCAGGTCCTCATAGGGACGTAACAAGATACATATAAACATGCCAATAAAGTACTGAATAAAAACATCCACTGGGTCACCTAACCGTCTAAGTGAATGCAGTTTGAGAATAACTTTCCAACACGTGGGCTATCTGGCCAATAAATGGGATTGGCATGATTCTCTCAGAGAATCAGGGACCTAAAAGCATGTCATCTTTTGAACGGCAGAGGCCGCCTGTAAATATATAGGGTCATCATCACCCGTTTATCCGGCGGAGAATCCGGGCGTACAGGAGAAAAGTGCAAAGGAGCCCAAACGCCTTACTTATTGTTCTCCCCACCCCATACTCTAGGCATGTCATATCTATGACACGACAAAACCTCTAAATAACTGCCAGGTCTACTAGCATACAAAGTTTCTATCAGCAGTCATCCCTAACGTACGGCTCATACGTACAGGCGGCCAACCCAATACGTTGTCCGGGATCTATATGAGACTCACAACTCGTGTAACCACTGTGTCACAGCCAATGAACCTCATGATGCTCCATAATAGTAGGGTGATCTCATAAACAAGGTCCAATGCAAATATATAAATAAAAACAGAATCAGGCATCATATGGAATGTAAATAATAATACTATGGCAAGGTATACTTGCCGAGCAAAGTTCTGTATAGTGCACGTCCAATATTGCGTTTAGGTTTGATGGAAGAAGTGGGATTAGAGTTTTTAGAAGAGTTTGTAACATATATATAGAAGGAGAGAGGCGGTGGAGGCTGCTGCTGTTTCTTCCTATCATTGGTTTAGGTTTCGGTTGGAGGGGGTTTTAGTAATATTAGTGTTTAAGAGGCGGTGGAATGAACGGTTCACACGCGCTGAAGCAAAGCAAAGCAAAATTGGGTTGTGCTTCTGCTGTTGATATTTTCTGCTCCTATTGGGTTGTGGGTTCCAGCGGGTTAGTGGGTTTAGGAGTTGTGGTTTTGGGTTTTACGCGCCGGTGAAGGAAGAGTATATGCAGGGTGAGCTGCTGCTGCTGATGATTTCTTGCTTTTTACGTGGTGGGGCTTAAACGGGTTTGGGTAGAGAATATGATAGGGTTTGAATCCTTAAGGAATTCTATTTTCTATTCTTTTCTTTTTCTTATTCCTTTTTCTTATTAATAATATATATATATATATACATATTTATATATAGAAAAATCTGGAAAGTGTATTGGTGTATACGGTTAAGGTAGCAATTGTCCAAAGGGTCTCCTACATGGAATAAATTAGAAAAAATTTATAATGGTTCCATAAATCCTCTAAATGCTCAAATACCTCAAAATAAAATCTAATAAAATCTATTTTCTCTATTTAGCTCATAATTACCATAAATAAATTAAATAAATAATAAAAATACGGTTTTCAGAATTAGGAGTTTTACAAGAGGGGGCTCCCCGACCGTCGGAGCCACTGGGAATGCAATCCCTAGAGTGTGTGGGAGGAAAAACGAGTCGGCCCGAAGAGAGGAGGGGACGCTCACAATCGCAGAATAGGCAGGGGGGCGCTCCGGCTGTCGAAGCCACCGAAGGCACAAGCCCTAGGACGGGAGGAGCGAGAAGCAGGTATGATATATATATATATATATATATATATATATATATATATATATATTGTATTTATATCCTAAAATGTTTAAAATTTTCTATACCGAACTCGAGTGGCTCTTGTGGTTACCGAAGAGAGGTATAAGACAGTGACTGTGTGGCAGAAGATCAGTGGATCGAGCCACGGGAGCGTATTATTCCTTCCATTTATAAAAATGGTTGGAGTTAAAAGACAATGGTCTCAAAGACATGTAATACAATGTGCACAAAATTTCGAACGTTATGTTGGACCCGACCACTATGCAGGAAATAAAAAAATAAAAAATAAAACCGCAATACACCTATCCTATCCCAAAACCATAATCGAGCCAAGACATCCAACAGAAAAACCAGAAATTTGAAAAAACAAAACGCGGGAAGGACACCCAGCTGGTTCTTGTACAAGCATGGCCGGCCAAAGATGCCTACTTGTTAACGGACCTGTGCCAATTGTCTCTCACTTCCAAATAGAAGAAGTCCACTTTCCCCCACCCCCCTTTGTTTCCATCTACGAAGTCCACTTCCTCCCTCATCTTCTCCTCGAGACCATCTCCGCCATGTCGTCCCTCGAAGAGCTACTCGCCGAGGAAGGGTTCAAGAAGGACATGGCCACCCCACAAGGAGGACCGACGACGAAGAGGGCCGTGAGCATGCCGCTCCGCGTGAACCGCCCGGTGTTCTACAGCGAGAGGAGGGAGAGGATGAGGACGAGCACCACCTTCGTTAGGCCGGCAAAGCCGCCACAGAGGACACGGTCCATCGACGGGTCCGGAGCAGCCGCTCTGTCCTCTATCGAGGAGTACGAGGACGAGACCTACGTCGAGCGGGCGTTGGAGGATTGGCAAGGGGAGGGCTACAAGAAGAAGTACAGCAATGAGTTGTTTGATCGGGACGAGTCTAGTAGGAAAAACCTTCGAGCAAAGTCGAGCTTCCGCGGACGAGAGCCCGAGCCCGATCTCGATCTCGGGAGCTCGCCCGGGTCGGAAATAGCCCTCGACGGGGTCGCGATAAAGGCGGCCGTCTCGATCTTGACCGGCCACTTGCGGCGCTTCTTCAAGGACGAAACCTTCCGGGCGTCGATGTACGGCAGGTGCGCCTCTTGCCTGGGCATCGACGGGGAGAGCAAGGAGGTCGGAGTCGTCGCGAGCCTGAAAGAGGCGGTCAGGAGCGTCGAGAGAGCGGTCATCGGGAGGTCTGGTGCCACGGAGCTGAAGAAGGCTTCTCTGGAGCTGAGCGTCATAACCGGCTTGAACTCGATCGACACGAAGGACGGACACACATTCGGAGTCCCCAATTCGCGCCTCGCGGCCTGCGCGCACCTCTACCTGGCCCTGGTCTTCAAGTTCCAGAAGAAGGACTTGGCGTCGGCCAAACATGTGCTTCAAGTTTTCGGCAATTCGTCGAGGCAGGGGAGGACTACTCTGCTGCCGGGGCTCTGGGAGCGCTTCTTCCTCCCGCACCTCTCCGACTTGAAGGAGTGGTACGACAGGGAGTCCGAGTCGGTATCGGGAAGGAAGAACTGGGAGAGGAAGATGGGGGTCCTGGAGGAACTATACGGGAAAATTCTCGATACGGGTACGTATCAGCTGACGATCTACTACAAGGACTGGCTGGAAGGGGGAGAAGCTCCCGATCTCCCCTCCATTCTGGTGCCCGATGCTTGTTTCCGCGGGGGGGCGCGAGGAGCATCGACCTCGCGTTCGGTCAGCTCGGGCGGGTCGGGGTCGAGTCCGGGGAGCACTGCTTCTGGTTCTCAAGCAATGGTTAGCAGGAAACTGTATGAATCCCTTTTCGAGCAGAAGAACGAAGAAGACGATGAAATCGCCGATCAAATGGAGGAGTTGGAGAGGGAAGAGGAGGAACTTGAAGAGGAACAAGTTCCTGATAATGCACCGGACGGAGAGGAGCGAAAGGATCGTACTACGTGCTCACCCGATGCCGATGAGGATCTGTATAGTCACGTAAGTAGCCTTCCTTTTCTCAACTTCGTCTGGTCAGTATTCTGCTTGATACTCTTTGCATAGACACGGTCTCGTATCCAAATATTCGACTCCTTTCGGACTTCTCTGATCATCGTATGGCCGCACGGCGTCCGTAGTACTCCATAGTTGAATACTTGATATATACAGCATTGTTTGCAATATCGATCTATACCGATCGGATACAGCTAATACACATACGATTTGACATGTACCGATCCGATATCGAACGATATCGATACCGACATTGGCTGTCTCTTTCCCAGTCGATTCGGCGAAGAAAATTTGAATGGAAAAAAAAAAAGACTTGATAAACACGGATGTAAAAGCATAGTAAGGTTGTAAAATCATGTAAATGAACAAAACATATCTTTCGCAGGTAAACCAATTATCAAGGGGTGACAATTATATTTCATTTACTTTGAAAACTACTATAAAACAATACAGAAAATACTTAAAGTTATGTCTTAAATGTCAAAAAAATTAAAAAAAACTATTAATAATTATTTGCTTTCTGATACAAAAAATATTCAATATTCCGATCCGAAACTGTCGATATTGTCAATACCGTCAATACATATATTGATACCGGTACTCGTATGAAATGTCCGATATCGACACCGGGAACCATGATATACAGCATAACTTTTAATCTCGGAATCTTAAAATCTTGAATTGCCTTTCCTACGTTATTTCATTTACTTTGAAAATTACTACGAAACAATGCGGAAAAAATTTAAAATTATGACTAAATGTCTAAAATATTTTCTCTAAATTTATTAATAGTTTTTTGTTTTCCGATATAAAAAAAAAAAATCTATACTTCGATCCGAAATTGTCGATACCGATACTGATACCGATACTCACAGGAAAGGATCCGATACTGCAAACCTTGATATACAACATAACTTTTAATGTCGATACCGATTCGATACCGATTTCAATACCGATACCGATACTGAATATCAATACTGAATACCGGTAACCTTGATATACAACATAACTTTTAATGTCGATACCGCTGATACTGAATATCGATACTCATAGAAAGGATTCGATACCGATACCGATACCGCGAACCTTGTTATACAGCATAACTTTTAATCTCGGATGCTTAAAATCTTAAAATCTCAGGTGCTGCTGGCCGATGAGTGGGCAGCTGAAGGATACTACAGGCCGAGTAAACCCAGAGATGCTCAGCAACGAAAACCCAGAGTCAGTAACGGAAATGCGAGGCACAGCCGTAAGGTCAGTGACGTCCCTCGCAATGCCGAAGGAAATGTGATCACTCTGCAGAAGCTAGCACAGGATGTCTTCCAGTCGACTGACCCCTATGTTGCTGTGAACCAGGAGCGTGTCCGGCATTCGCCATTGAAACATAGCAATGTAACGTATCTAAAACTCGTCGGTAATGTTATTCCCGAAGGTTACAAAGATCGTACAGACGCACGTGAACGACACGAAAATCCCGTGAATCCAGAAAGTGAAAATACTAAGCTTCTTTTTTTCCTGTGCTGCTGCATTTTTAGGGGCAGCAGAATGGCAGAACCAATGCTAATTCCGAGCCGAAGAAAAATGGAGTGATCTCTGCTGGTTCTGATATGAACTCATCTGCATTCGACCCTCGGTATGTATGAAGATACAATCTATCATTCATCCATCTTTGGACACTTGGAACTCAAATTTTCATTTGTAAGATTGATTTGCAAAATGGAAATTACTAGTGACACCATCAAGAATGATACAAGCTATCAGATTTTGTAAGCAATATGGTCGTTTTTTATATACCCAAAGGCTATTATAATTTTATGTCTTGGATTTCCGGGATTCTAATAGTCCTGATTACAGTTAGAACTATCAAAATTCCGACAGTTCTAAAACATAGAATTTTCTGTCTTGGACTGCCAGGATCCCGGCAGTCCTAACTGTCGGTCATAAAACAATCGTCAAATAGAAAAAAATCTATGTCTTGGGGATTCCGCCGGTCCTAACTGTAGTTAATACTGTCAAAATCCTAACAGTTTTCAACATGACTGTCACGATTTCTAAAATTTTCAAACACCTATATAGGATTAGGAAGAAACCACATCACCAATAATCATGTTCGAAAGTACATTGATTGAAAGCTAAAAAGAAAAAAGAAATCCTAAAAATGGTGTGTTCTATTTTACTTGAAATGATGTGAGAAAGAGGGAGAGGTTGAAAGAGGAAGAGGAAGAGGAATATGAAGTTGAGAGAGAGAGAGAGAGAGAGAGAGAGAGAAGGGGAAGTGGGAAAGGGAGTTTGGATGTTTGAAATGGTGTGATTGTCCTCCAAACACTTTTACAACTTATGTCATGTGATATTCCCTATCACTTTTGATTATGAACTTTGTATGAAATTTTTTTTTTTTTTTTGTTCGCGACTCTTTGATGTACAATGACATACAGTTAAAATTCCGTTTCTCAGTACAGAGCCACCGGAGAGCTCCGGAGAAACGGACCCAGGCTCTTTCACCTCCAGCATTGCGAAGATCTTCAACTGCCCATTGACAGGCCAGCCATTTAGCGACCCCGTGACGCTCGAGACCGGCCAGACCTACGAGAGGGCGGCGATCGCAGACTGGTTCGACCGGGGCAACCCGACATGCCCGGTCACCAAGCGACCACTCGAGAGTTCCACTCTGCCGAACACGAACACCGTCATAAAGCTCGCGATTGACGGGTGGAGATCCGAACACCGTAGAGTTCTACTGTCCCGTGCCACGCAAATGGTATGGAATGTAAAACGAATCAACAATATTAATTTTATTAATAGATAATTAAAAAAGAAAACAAATATATATATATATATATATATATATATATATATATATATATATATATATATATATATATATATATATATATATATATCAGTGTAGTCAAATGCGCGTCTTATTCCTAGGCGCAGGGACAGCGCCTCAGGGCACTCCGGGCGGAACGCAATTCTTAAGGCGCACCTAAGGCGCGCCTTTTTCGAGCATCTTGGAATAGCTAAGGCGCGCCTTGAAAATCTTGTGAAAAAAATAACTATGTATAGACTTTTTTTTAACTGTTGTATTGTTTTTAGACTGTTTTTTGAACTGATGTACTTTTTTTTTACTGTTTTTTTTCACTCAATTCAAAGTGATTGCAACACAGACATAGGGGAAGAGATCACTCCTGGTGACACTGAGCAAATGTTTAGCTTCTGGAAACCAGGAGCTGGTGAGGCTGTGCCTGACCACAGTAGCATGGCTAAGCGGCACGCTGTCGCCCCTCGCCCTCGCGGAAGCCCAGCTCTCGGCATTCTCAGCTCTCGTCCCGAGGCTGAAGGGAACCTTGGTGAACGATCCCCAGATTGAACACAGGGTGCTCGCTTCCATCTGCCTACTCAATCTCAGCAAGATTTCAGGTAAACTACGAGTAAAAGCAAAACTCCAGTGATCGTCGCCTTCCGACTAAAATCGAACTCTCGTTATGCAGAATGCAGAGTTCTACTTTCGACGTTCGCCGACGAGATGGGCAGTCCTCTAGAAAGTCTCATGGAGGTAACCTGGACTGCAAAACATCTATACGCTATCATCTGTGAAGAGCCTGCAGATTTCATAATAGGCGAGACGAGATTCGATTTTTTGCCATAAAAACATCACCATTCAAAATGTATGTAGATACATCAAATTTATTCATCTTCCCTTAGTTTGATGTACATAGATGAAATATATTTCTCTCGAGGGAATAGGCAGTCATGTAATGGTTCATATAATGATGTAAAATTTAACAGCTAAGAATAATTTGAACAAGAAACACAACAGTTCAGATAATGAGTAGCAGTCTGATAAAAGTTACAGAGAGGCATGCTACGAGAACATTGGGTAGATTCTTGAATCTTAAGGTTAACATTCCTAGATTCTTAAGATTTAGGTACATTGACGATTAAACCAACAATCCACGAAATAACCGATCCTATGGCCAAACAAACAAGGAGGAAGACGATGACACCTGCCAAAATGGTCAGGAGTGGTGGACCATCAGGAACGCTTGAGCTGCTGCTGCCAGTTTGACCTTTGCCGGCCTCTGGAGTAGGAGGCGTGTTCCCGCTTGCTGCAAGCACCGTCGACACTCTGTGCTTAAAGTTGAGCAATTGAAGACCATTTTCAAGTCTGACAAAACAGCCAAAATCTTAATAAACATGGGAAAATGAATTGAAGCAACGAAGTAACATAGGCGTGGAGCACATTTATCCACTCTAAGCCAGACTGATCTACATATTATAAACCTAAATATGTTGCACAAATATGACATGGATATGTATTAGGACACGATACAGGTACGAGTTTCAGGCAATTCAAGATATCTATGATAAATAGTCAGCTATTTACACAATACCGACACGGATACGAACAAGATACGGATATGGACACCATTTTTTCCATGTCTGTACAACATATAGAACCTAATGAAGATAACAAAGTAAGGGGTTTGACAACTTGCCGATATTTGGTAAGCACAAGAACGCACAGGTGGAGATAACAAAAAATTGAAATTTATCGTTGCTGGCATCAGCAGAAAGATCCTGATATATATATATATATATATATAATATCGTAGGATTGTATTTAAAAAATGATGTTTTCAATGTTTTCATACTGTCAAACAATGATCCATGCCTGAAAATATTCCCTCCAACAAACTTAGCAAGAGATTTTAAAATATTATGATTTTTGTAATGTTTTGGGACAGGCAATAGGAGTTTGGCTACATTTCCAGAATAGAAGAAAAGCATTGGTGTAGCCAACACGAAAGTTCACCGTCCTAATCTGATCTACGTATTATAAAACTAATGAGTATAAAAAGTCAGTAGTTTGACTATTTATCCAATGTTGGCAACCCGGTAATGCCCACATGTGGAGATAATAAAACAAAATTTTCTGTGTGCATCTGTATAATGATTTTGGAGACCTTTTCAAATTTCAAGCAAGAATCCATGCTCAAAGATATTATCTCCAAAAAAAAAGGAACTTCAAGAAGAAAGCTTAATATGAGATTTAAAATATTATGACTTGTAATAAACATTGTCAGGCAATGGGGAATTTGGCATGTAAATTCTAGCACATATGCTTTATTGTTTTGTATCATAATAAAGGCCCTTATCAAGCAAACTGGAAGAAAAGGATTGATGTAACCAAGCCCAAAAAATTGGAATAAATGCTTAGTTGTTGCCCTTGTTGTATTGTACTACAGGATTCAGTCCTCGTAGACTTTTCAATCATTCATTGGTTTACTCGAAAACATTAAACTATGTTCACTAGTTCGACCCTGATATAATTAATATATACAATTTTAATATAGTTGTAACCTGTTATCCGGTAATTTTCATATATGACAACTAAAATATATGGAATATAAAAAAATCACGTTGGGTTTTACTTTGTCAACTAACAATAACTTAATTTCTCAAATAACAATATTCTCCTCAGTTAAAACATATAGTGTCCGAGTCGAGGGCTTAAATGATAGGTTCCAGCGAGGACTTCTCCCTAAATGTCACCAATTTGCCGAGTCAATTCATCACGAACTCCTTACAACATGATGGACAGCGGTGATAAAAATTTGATCTCCTTTACATTAATAAGTGTATAAAATTTATAAACAATAGGATCATACTAATTAAAAAATGTTGTTGCCAGACATATAAGTCTTGATCTTGATAAGAAACAGCTTGGAGTTGATAATAATGAACTTAACCTTCTTTCTTTCAATACCTTCTTCATATCTTCTTGTTCCTGCCTGCTTATTCTTTTGATTTAGTTTTAGCCCCAGCAACATCTCCTTTCCTTCCTACAAGCTATATTTACCTCTCAGCTGCCCAATAAAGGAAGTTAGCTGGTATTTCTCTGGTTGATATGCCCAGCTTCATCCTCTGCTTCCTTCTTTTCCATATTACTCTTGTGATGCCCATTGCTACTTTGATCAGCAAACTCATGCACTCATTAAACACCCAGCCACACTACACCTAAATTCTAACACCTTGTAACCACCAGAGCTCGAACTCCTGACATCACCAGTGGAGGGGGTGAGTAATTGCCACAAGACCAAATAAGGAGGCTCCAGTCAGACTACATCTAGTGAATACATGTTTACGACATCCGTGCAAAAGTTCATGAAGGTTTTGAAGATGTGAGTTAATGAGGCATTGGCAACTTGACGAAGGTCAGCTCAGGGACAACTTTTTATAACAAAAAGGACAGCTGAAGCAGTATATGTTCTGATCCAGAGTCACTCTTTGTAGGGTTCTTTGACTCTTGCGCTCTAACTAAAGTGAGATGCGCTCTAACTAAAGTGAGATGAGTTAGATAATTTAGTACGCTAGCTGTCCGTTTGTTGGCTACGCGCAACTTCAACTCTTACTGCTAACAATCCCCTTGACTACTGAAAAAACTGAGGGCTTAACAGCGCCTCTTGGCCAGACCCTAAATTCCAGAAATATGCTTACTGGATGCGCTCAGCTTATGACTTAAACTATATAAAGGTTTACCTTGCTTCATTTTCCTTACTTCACTTGCCTCATTGGCTAGATACCTTCCCAATACTTGACTTGAAGTTTCTAAAAGAAAATTACTTGCTGCTTGTGAATTAGTAAAGTAAAGAGGTAGCATTGTCAAAGCAATTATAAGCCAAAACTCACTTTGTTTGCAGCGAGAGCCTCTCTTCCTTTGATAGTCGTAATGACCCGAGAAAAGCCTATCATCGGATGGACGGTTAGGAACCTCTCTCAGTGTTATTTTCTTCTTTGCCGGTTCAATATGTAATAGAGCGATTTCCTTTGATCGTGGTGATCTCCATCACCATCAAGCTAAAATTCTAAAACCTAATTTGATCAATTCGTATCATATTATTCAGATCATATTCTTTCTTGGATACATTATAAGAGGTTAATTTATCTCAATTTTAGTGAGATTGGAAGGTCGTGATTTGGTATAAGTACTCCGAAACCTTTTTTAGAGAACAGGTGAACTAAACCAGGATCACCTTATTCACCTACTCAACTGAATAATCTCTAAACCTAATTTCTTACATCATGGGCAGCATTAGCATACCTGCTCCAAACTACCTACTGACTATTGTTCATGAAAAAAAAATTACAAACTTAATTACAGACTAACATGACTGCTTATAACCTACATAAAGTTTAAACTACTAAGCTCTTAAGTATCTATATTGGGATATTAAGCATCAGATGCTTCCAAATATTATATAAATGTTAAGATTCATGCGAAGACATAACAAAGTACCACCACATTGATTGAAAAAAGTGCAACCAATTTCAGGAATGATCCTCCAAATGTCTTGAGCTCGGTCTGATTAATGTTCTCTGTTCTAAAAGGCGGCCGCCTAGTCGCTAGGCACCTGGTGTCCGCCCAATGTCCGCCTAGGCGTCCATCTAGTCCCCATGATGCTCGACTATACATATTTTAGGGTTTTATGGACTTTTTCTGCAATTTTCAGTAGGTTTTTTAGATTTTATTTTATTTTTTTAACCTCCTAGATCTAGGCGACCGTCTGGACAGCCGCCTAGGCGCTAGGCGGCTGTTGCCCGCCAGCCTAGCGCTTTTCACAACCTTGTTAATGTTCATGTTTATTCTCCACAAATTGAAGTGTATTTCCAAACATTAAAATTTAATAAGCTTATAGAAGCCACAAACAATGATTCTCAAGTGCACACAAAGTAGAATGATGATAAAATGGACATGGAAACAATAACAGAACTTTGAGAATATGCTGAGCTCTATTCTAATTCATCTGAAAGGTAGAGGCCTCCTCTCTTCAGTTAGAATACCAACAAACAGCTGTTAAAGTTCGTACCCCATCTATGTTATATGGCAAAAGCACTCCCTCCTGGCGCATACTGTTGCAATTCTCAGCAATGAGCTATCTATGATATCAACCTGTACTAACCAACTTTTATTGGGTTGTACGTCGCAACTGGTTGAGTGTTCCAGATTTGCAAGCTTGGTGACGATCTAAGAAGCATGGACACTCCAAATTCATGTATTGTCTGTGTCTATGTTGGACATGTATTGGCCACATCACGGACACTCAGAAATACACTAGGACACCAAAATAGGTGTCGAATCCGTGCCGACGTGTCTAAAACGTGTGAAAAATGAGTGTAGATATATAAGTTTAGTTTTGGACTTAATAGTTAATAAGGGGATTTCCTTTCAAGTCATATAGTCCTACTCCAATATCATACCTCATAAATCAACTCCCTAACCTCACTTCCCGTGCTCAACCTTGGACCTACGGGCTAGACCTATCTTTGAAACCGATATGTTTAGTCCCTCGAACCTTAGGTCTTGTATCCGGACCACCTTATGTCCAACTTGTAACATTGGGCTTTTGATACCACATGTTGAAAACACGGTAAGATCCGAATCCAAGTTGATCCACTAGATATAATATTGGACTTGGTCCATGTGACTTAAAAAGGAACTCCACTATTAAGTTCCAAACCAATCTCCTATATCCAGGGGCGGATCCAAGCTTCAACTGGGGTGGGCAGGAGCCCACCCCAAAAAAAATTCCTTTTTTTCCATATGGTTTTTTTATTTTATTTTTAGGAATTAGCCTACACCAGCCCACCCTAATCCAGTCTAGTCCATCTCAGTTTATGTTTCTGGATCCGCCCCTGCCTATATCTATACTATCATCCTCCCACTTTCTATCCAATGTGGAAATAAACTATCTATACATCTCATTTTTTACATCATCACCAAACTTGCAAAGCTCTAGCAATATACAACCCAACACTAGCGACCCCTTTAACCACTATCTTATAGCTCCTTACAGGTGCATCTACCGGTCTCTGTTGCACATGTACAGACCATCTAAGATAATTTTCTCTTATCTTGTCCTCAATTAGCGACATCTCTAACTTCTCACGAATATACTCATTTTGATCATGTTCTTTACTCATTTTCATCATATTCTTTAGTAAACTGTTATTTGTCATTCGTTCATCTTAGCATTTTCATTTCAGCTATACTAATCTTGTCCAAATCTACAATACAAAAATTCTCTTTCAACCTCGACAATATCTTAGAGATCAAAAAGTACTCCAGAAGCACTCCTACATTCGTATCTTACTATATATTTTTATTATTTTCTCTTATTTGCGTTTTATTTAATCCAAGGTTAATATACACACTATCTCATTTAATAAACAATTTTGGGCAACATTTACAAGAATAAAGAAAAAAAAAAGAGTCAGTGAAGAGTGGGGGAAGTGGATGGGGGTGGTGTACCTGTAGGTGGTGGGAGGAAGTGACGGAAGTCGGAGAGGGGAAGTGGGGAGTCGAGTTTGCCGTTGGGGAAGTCGGTGGAAACTTACAAGGGAGGTGGCTGGAATGGAAGTGACCAACGCCATAGCGGGGAAGTTAGAAAAGGGGCTTAATTTGTTTGTGGCTGGGGCTTCTTAGCAACAGCACAGCTGCATATAAATAATGGGGCAAATTATTAAGGCATTCTAATAATTAGATCTAATAATTAGATAGGACAGTCCATTATTTCAGGATATTTTAAATTTTTATAATTTTTATCTAGAATATTTTAAAATTTATTCATGGCAGTCCAATCCGTCCAAACTTTTTCAAAATCCTTCATTCTAAATTTCTACTCTCTCTTTTCAAATTCCTAAACCTCCAAATCCTAACCCTAACCCCAACTCCAACCTCAACCGTCGAAGGAGGAGGAAGAGACGACGACCGGAGACGGGGGAGGAGACGGAGGCGCGCACGTGCGGGGCTGTTGCTGCTGCTGCCGCCGTCGTCGCCGCCCTGCTGCCGCACACGTGTGCGCGCCTCTGCCGCACGCATCCCCCCGCACCCAGCATGCGTCCGTCCCGCACAACTCCGACACCCTGCATCCCGCGAGCGTCCGTCCCGCACCCCGCACCTCCGCTCCGCGCCGCCCCCGCACCCCGTCCTTGATGATGATGATGCTACTTCTTCTTCTTTTCCTCCTTGTTATTTTTTTTACAGTCCTAATTATTTAGGACTGTCACAATATTGACAGTCATTCCAATTGAAAGGACTGTCAAATTTTTTTTACAGTCCAATTGGAAGGACTGTCAACATTGTGACAGTCCTGAAAAAAAAAATTGGGCTTAAAAATAGAAGTCAATGACTTTTATATGAGGATTTAAGCTGCCCTCAAGTAAAGAAATTGGATGACAAATTTGTAAATAAACTTAAAAAAATTGGACCATTCTAAGCAATTTATATAGTGTCATTAGAATTTGCAAATAATGGAACCATCTGGAAAAAATCAGCACTCCCTTGGGCCAACAAGCCCAGGCCCAAACAAAATGAGGACATGTATATAAATTAAGCGATGGCAAAGTTGTAATATTATGTGATTTGAAACGTATCTGCCTTTAAATCTCGTGCCATCTGTATCTAAGTTTTTGATACGGCCATCTGTATCTAAGTTTTACTCCGTGCAATTATTACGGGGTTTTAGGGATTTACATGAGATTTTGGCTGCAGAAAATATGGATATATATATAAATTCAATTTTAGTTAAGTGATGTTTTGTAAGGACGACATTGGTCTAGGAAAAACTGGATGACGGTTCAGCATCCAAAAACTAAAAAAACGTCAACATAGACGTATCTAAAATAGAACCTATACCTAACATGTGCCATACTTAACATATATTTATCATATTAAACTTACATATTATATGTCTTTAGTTCAATTCTAAGTTGCACCAATATTTTTTTATTTACTTTTATTTTAATTTTTTTTATTATGTATGGGAGGTCTATTGGGGAAGTTCGTATTGGGCTTTCCTTACCTCATGGTCGACCATGATGTTTGGTTGGCTGTAATTGAAAATTCATGTAACATTTACGGTTTTTTTAAATAAAGTAATATATTTATATAGAATTGCAAAAAAAGGGAGGAGTTTGGTGAAATTGTAGGGAGGGGGAGAACTCGCCAACTGAGTTGGCGGGTTGTTGGGGGAATCATAGGGCCCGCCAACTAAGTTGGCGAGATACCTACAGGCCGCCAACTCAGTTGGCGAGAGATGGTGAGTTGGAGGCTGTGCTTGCCAACTCAGTTGGCGAGTGAGGGTTTAGGGGAGCCGTTGCACTCTGCCCGCCAACTTATTTGGTGAGTAAGGGTCCGTTGAGAATCAGGGAAAACATTATAGCCGTTGCACAACGGCTATTACATTCAACACTCTCACTCTATGTCCTCTCTTCCCTCTAGCAAAGTCCCCAATACTCTCTTTGTCTCTCTATCTCTCTGCCTCTAGCAAAGCTTCAGTCAAAGTTCTGCCTGACGCTAAAGTTCATCTGAGTTTCTTGTAGCAAAAGTTCTCAACCGTCATGGATCGTAGCGTAAGAATTGTATGCTCGCACAGCGGTAAAGTAAATGGGTTAAATTACGAAGGAGGAGAAAGTATAATTTTTTCAACTTATCCGAATATTAGTTTTGAAAATATACGTAATCATATTATTGAACGTTGTTCTATTCATTATGATTTTATTCTGAAGTCTATTTTTGGTTCTAATTATTTTTTGATATATAGTGAAGATGCATGGAATTATATTTTTGAGATTAATTCACAATCACGGTATATAAAAATATATGTTATTAAAGTAGCAGCAACATTAGATAATAGAAATAATGAATATTTTTCTGAATATCAGCATGTTAGTTCGGGTGCTAGTTCTTCTCAACAAATTGTTTCATTTATCCAAGAAGGTCATTCATCAGATGAATCTAATCATGATGATGATAGTGACAACGACGATGGAAATAGTGATAATTTAGTTGAAAATTTAGATTATACGGTAGATGATGATGTTGTAAAAGCTATCACTGATGAAGTATTTAAGGGACAATCATTTTCTAGTCGTTCTCACTTTAGAAGCTTTATAAGTAATTTAGCAATTAAATATAATTTTAGTTGTTCAACTAGTGTTATGAATAATGCTCGTGGAATTATATATAGTTGTGATCAACCAAATTGTAATTGGAGAGTATATGTCAAATCTATTGGAAATGGCGATATAGTTAAAGTAAGTACATTAGAAAATCGTCATTCTTGTTTAGGGAGACTTAGTACAGGACGTCATCGACTAGCTACCGCTGCATGGATTAAGACCATGATAATTGACATTATTAGAGATAACCAGTCATACAGTCCATCATAAATTGTTAAAGATATATATAGGGAGCACCGTATACAAGTTAGTTATTCCAAAGCCTGGAGAGGCCGAGAGACAGCATTAGCTGAAATTAATGGTAGTTATGATGAGGAATACGCTAGTCTTGAGGAGTATTGTTATAGAATTATGGAGACAAATTCAGGTAGTACATGTTTTATTAAAACTGCCAAAAACAATAGCTTTCAACGAATATTTATTTGTTTTAAGTCATGTATTGATGGATTTTTTGTCACGCCCCAGTCCCAAAATACGTAGGACTAGGAATACGTAACACGCCCAGCCGTATGTATACGAAACTCTAATATATGGAAATCATATACACACGTACGCTGTACATGAATATTCAATCCACCAGTGGTAATATACTGTCACAACAAGTCACACACAATCTATATCTCATCCACAGCACAAATAATAAGTAGGAATAAAGAGCTGAATAATAACTGAATATCCAAGATGAGTATCAAGTCTGATAGTCGGGTGGAAACAAATCTACTACAAAACGACTATATTGAAGTAGCAACAAGGATCTCTAAACAGCGGTAATAAAATCACAGATACTCCGAAGGTAAGACCTCCTCAGTCTGGTAAGAAGAGTCAGGTCCAGGTCCGTACTCCTGCGGATACTCCTGCTCGTCCATATCTGGAAAGGGACCAGGTCCTCAGAGGGACGTAACAAGATACATAATAACATGCCAATAAGTACTGAAATATAAATATCCAATAGGTCGCCTAACCGTCTAAGTGAATGCAGTTTGAGAACAACTTTCCAACACGTGGGCTATCTGGCCATAAATAGGATTGGCATGATTCTCTCGGAGAATCAGGGGCTTACAAGCATATCGTCTTTTGAACGGCAGAGGCCGCCTGCAATATATAGGGTCACAACCACCCGTCGCTCCGGCGGAGCGTCCGGGCGAACAAGGGAAAAGTGCAAAGGAGCCCAAATGCCTTACTTGTTGTTCTCCCCACCCCATGCTCTAAGCATGCCATATCCATGACACAATAAACCTCTAAATAACTGTCAGGTCTACTAGCATACAAAGTTTCTATCGACAGTTATCCCTATCCGTCGTACGACCTGTACATACCAGTGGCCAACCGAATACGCAAGTCCGTGTCCTACATGTGACTCACTCTCGTGTAAGAATAGTGTCATGGCCAATGAAATATAAAATGCCTCATAATAATGGGGTGGTCTCATAAAGTAGGTCCAATGCATATACATAAATAAAACAGAATACGACGACACCGTCGTTGCACCCAAGTTTCCTTGGACGTACAATTTATATAGCAGTTAAAATAAATGAACTAAATAAGCAGCAACAAAATATGCATGCATCATATGAAATGTAAATACTAGTACAATGGCAAGGTATACTTGTAGGGCAAGAGTTCTGTATAGTGCACGTCCAAGACAATGTTAAGTTTAGTGAAAGAAGTGGGGTTAGGGTTTGGGAGAGTTTGTAATATATATATATATATATATATATATATATATATAGATCAAGAGGCGGTAGAGAATATTTAGTGGTCTCAAAAGCCATTGTTGCTGCTGTTTCTTTCTTTCTTTGTTTGGTTTCGGTTGAGGAGAGTTTAGTAATAATAGAGATAAGAAGCGGTGGAATGAGAAGGCTCACACGCGCGGAGAAGGAAAAGGAAACTTAGTTTTTGCTATTGCTGCTGTTGATATTTTCTTCTCCTAACGGGTCCGGGTAGGGGTTAAACGGGTAGTGGGTTTAGGATAAAGGGTTTGGGTTTCGGGTTGAGATCCAATAGGAATTATATTTGTGCATACCATTAAGCTAGCAACAGTCCAAAGGGTCTCCTACATGGAATAAATTAGGAAAAATTATAATGGCTCTATAAATCCCCTAGATGCACAAACATCTCGAATAAAAAATTAAATAAAAAAATCTATTCCCTCTATTTAGCTCATAACTATTATAAATAAATAATTAATAGGATTTTCAGAATTAGGGGTTTTACATTTTTAAGGGGCTGTTTACCGGTTATTAGTACTAATGCTATATTTCTTTCGTGCAAACTCAAGTTCAGGTTTTCAAAAATCTATTTCCCCTAGATGCATACCATCAAGGATTTCTGTGGATCCTCGTGCAAACTCAAGTTCAGACTGGCCTGGTACCTTGAAAAGAATGCTTCCTCCAAAGAAATCGAAGAAAGCGTGGTACTTGCTCAGCCAGTCCATTCCAAGCATAATATCAAAGGTTGGCATAGGAAGGACTAAGAGTCGGGCATTCATTTCTATGCCACGAATCACTATAGGACACGATCTACAAATTCTACTAACAGGTACAACTCCTCCTCCGGTGAGAATTCTAATACCACTAGGTAAAGATGTAGGGACAATATTGTGTTTGGCAATAAAACTAGATGATATGAATGAGTGGGTGGCTCCCGTATCAAACAATGTCATAGCAGAAAAAGTAAAAGCAAGAGTGATACCTGCTATGACATCAATCTCCTAATCCATGTCATCCACTTCCATTGCAAAAGCTTGTCCGTTCTTCTGAGGTTGTCCCTGTCTGGCCCTTGCGAATTGATCCTCCTGTGTAGGTAGTGGTGGTCCTCGCTGAAATCCTCCTGCTGCTGGAGGTCGAGGTGCTCCTGGTCTAGTCATATGTTGAGCTGGCTTTCGTGCTGGAAGTGCTAGTCTCTGTACTGGCGATGGAAGTATCTGCTGCATTGGGCAGTCTCACGTCAGGTGCTGTCCGGAACCACATCTCATACACTGTCCTAAACGGGTCCGACAGTCTCTTGAGATGTGCCCGCGTCTCCCACAATAATTATATTGGTGCTTTTCTGGAATCTGGTACGGTCCTGTTCTGTGTTGGTACTGTTGTTGCTGAGCTAAAGGACGTCTGATAAGTCCTCCTTGTTGTGTCCTTACCGGTCCTTGTTGTGTCCTCAGCTGACCTCCCTTTCCTTTGCTGATGGTTTCTTGCAATCTGGCTTCTGTCAGTAATTCGGCATAAGAGATTCGGGACTGGGAGCTAGTGTAGTGTTGGAGCTCCTGAGTTAGTCCGCGATGAAACCTCTTAGCCTTGGCCAAGTCATCTGGTATCAGGGCAGCGCCATATTTACTGAGCCGACTAAACTCAGCATCATACTCGTCCACTGTTCTGTTCCCCTACTTCAGGTGGAGAAACTGATCGTACAATGCATCTCTGACGGTGTCCGGGAAGTACTTCCTCTTAAAGCACTCCAAGAACTGCTCCCAAGTCTGGTATGTACCCAACTGGCGCTACATGGATTCCCACCAGTGATGAGCATTACCATCTAGAAGCATCCTTACACCTATCATCCATAGGTCTGCAGGTAGCTGTGATGCTTCTAATAACTTTCGGGTGTGAGTGATCCAGTTGGTAGTTTTCTCTGGGCTCTCAATGCCTTTGTATGGCCTCGGACTCATCTGTACAAAGTCCTTTACTGAACCAACTCTAGCTCGAGGTACTGGAGCTAGTGCTTGTGTAAACCCCCTGAATTTTCAAAATTATTAAAACTAGGATTTTTCACAATTTCTGGAATTTTCTGGAAATTTTCTGTAATTAAAATCAAGGTTTTAATTATTAAATAATTTTTTAATTGTTAATAAATAATATTAAAATATCATGGAAATAAAAATTTTGGGTGTAAAATGAAAAACTGGACTTAGGGTAATTTTTCTGAAATTTTTGGGCCTCAGACCTATTTTTAAATGCCTAAAAACTATTTTAATTAATTAATTAAATGAATTTATTATACTTATTATTTTTATTTTTATTTTTATATTTTTTTTCTGTTTTGGGCCGGCCCGGCCCAGTGGACCGGCCCAACAGCCCAGCCGGCCCAGCCCCAACCATTACCGGGTCGGGTCGGGTCAGACAACCCGACCCGCTAGCCGCCCGCACCCGCCGACCCGTTTCTCCCCCAGCACCCCCACGACCCCGCCTGACCCGCTCCCCGCTCCGCTCCCGCCGGCCGCGCCGCCCGCCGCTCCACCCGGCTCGCCCCGCCCTCCGCGGCCACGACCCCCTCGCCCCCGCCTTGGCCGGCCCCTCTCCCCTATATAAACCCTAACCCCCCTCTTCTCCGGTCACCTCCCGCCAGACCAACCACCACCGCGTCCCTCGCCGACCTCCACCTCCCTCCTCCCGCAGCTGCCGCCGCCGACGACCGCCCGATCTCTTCCTCCTCCTCTCTCTTCTCCGCAGCACCCGCGCAGCCGCTGCCGACCGTTCCCCCGCCCGCTCCGGCAGCCGCCACGCCGTGCCGACCCTCGCCGCGTCGCCGCCCAGTCCCCTCCGACGAGCCTCCGGCCGGCCCCCGCCGCAGCACCGGATTCCCTGAACCCTAACCCTAATCCTTTCCCTGTGTCCGACACGAGTCGGACACGTGTCAGACACGATTCGACCCCGGTTTTTGGGTCCCCTTCAGGTACTTGTAACTTTTTGTTCGTAGCTCTGTTTTCGATTCCGCAAATTGTGTTGTGAAGCTTGTATGACCCTCTCGGTGCCCGGACAAACCGCTCGGGACATCGCGTCCTGTGGTGATCGCACACCGCGATCCAAAAACAGGAAAAACCAGACCCTGTTTCACCCCGGAACTGAGTATGCCCCGCCAAACGGGATGACTTGGTCGCGTGCGGTCTTCACAGATACATGCGCGCCGTCGATACGGACGTGTGAGATTTCGCGGAAGCTGATTCGGGTGTGCGTGCACACCGGAATCAACGCGTATCCGCGGACATCGTCCCGTATCCGACTTTTCTGTAATTCACCCTAACTTCGTGCACACACGTCGGATCGAGACGAAACTTATGCCATCGGACTCGTAGTGATACGCTGGTCCTGTGAGTCAAGTTTGGTTCGATTCTGAGAACGTTGACGAAATCGTGTGTCGTGGGCCCCACAGGCCCCGCTCGACGGGCGATTTCGTGATCGGCTCATCGGAATCCAATTCTGGAAGTTCTGTTGGGTTTGTATCATCGTTCTTGACCTGTTGACACTAAGTTTGGTGAATTTGGAGACCTTTGACCCTGACACATTTTTTGGTGCAAAGCGGGCCCACCAGCGGACCCCGTTTTGACCCGAAACTGTCGTTTCTGTCCTTGTCTCCAAATTGGACCCAAGGACAGGCATTTCTAGCTATTTGACATCTTCTGAGCATGATGGTAATGTTTATTTCAGCATTTGGACTCATTTCTGAAAAATTTTCCCGAGATACAAACTATATTTGGATCCAAACAGGCAAGTACCTGCACTTCAAGTTTAATTTTTATATTGTGATAATTAATTTCCTGCTCTACTAGTACCCTTGATGATTACACGTAGTGTTAGAATACTGGATTTTATGTCTTGAATACTGGAGTTCATGTCTTGTTTTTTATGTCGGGTGGAAGAATACTAGAAGGCATGTAGTTTACCCTTCCCCCTGCCGTGTTTAATAGCTGTTGGTACGCGACTGTACCCTCAGCCGGATCTCGATTATTCCTGTTTAATAGTCGTTTATGATGGCCGGATTAGCCTTATAAATCCCTACATACCAACTATGTATTCTAAGACAAACACAAGTTCACACAGATAGCTTCTGGTCTTGTTATAGTTCTTGCTGACTGTTGTAGTTTCATTTCCTGTCTTATTTATTCCTGTTTTCTCATATCCCTGTTTATAGCATTAACTCTTAGTTATTGTTGTTTCTTTTATGCATTTTCTCAATATGATACTCAGTCTAATTGTCATAAATATTTAGTTTAATCTTGTTGTGCATTGTGTACTTTGCTCATTTCCTGACTGGATCCGTTGATTTAGGCGATGATGAGGACTTTGCCCCTACCTATTATGGCCCCTATGAGGGAATAGATGACACATATGAGGAGCCAGTTCCCACCCAGGAGACTACTTCTGCAGAGTAGTTAGCCGTAGCTATTTATTTATGCTCTTTTATCTTAGTAATCGGGTTTGTCCCCGATTTCATTTCTGGATTCTGTATTAAATATTTGATCTGTTGTCACATTTATTTCATTTGAAATCTTAAGCATCTTTTTCCCATTATTATCTTGCCTATTTTATTTGTGAATGAGCTAGATTAGTTAACTGTGGATTTGACCTAGACAGCGTACTACCGCCGACTCTGCGGCGTAGGCTGGACGTACCCACGCACTCGTGCCCGAATTTCAGGATGCGGGTCGTGACAGCTTGAGCTGGTACAGTAGTCTTTGCAGTCATTCTTTCAAGTGCTGCTAGGAACTCTTGTCTCTGTTCTGCTACTTGCTGCCTCTGCTCTGCAGCTAGTGTGGCAGCCTGTTGTCGCTGTTCCTGCATTATTATCTGAAAGAATTGGAACAGTTGTGCCTGGCCATCCTGCGGTGTCGATGAGACTGGAAGGTTTCCATTAGGTGGAACGGGAAGATCATATGGAACTGGATTATGAATCTGTCCATCTGGTCCCGGAAGTCTAGGAATTATTGAGGTCCCTCCTTGAGTCTGATCATTGACTCCAGAAGTTGTGTCACCATCGACGAAAGTACATCCATTCTGCATATCCATCTCTCTGCAGGTGATGTACACAACGATTTAGAAGGAGTACAGGAATCAAAATAGGATGCAAGCATTAAATAGGATGTAGAAGTATGAAATATGCTGGGAAATTGTCCGCGTATTTTACAGTCAAAATCCTCAATCATACATGAAGTCTCTACCTGCGTAAAACAGGTTGCTAAGCTGTCCGCGTAAAACAGAGATTCAAGGAAGTTTGGCATAAAGTAAGACTTCAGAGCTGTCTGGCGTAAGGTAGGGATTCAAGATGTCTGGCATAAAGTAGAGGTTCAAGCTGTCTGGCGTAAAGTAGAGGTTCAAGCTGTCTGGCGTAAGGTCTGCGTAAAAGTCTGCCTACGTAATGTCTGCATGCGTAGAGTTTTGCGTAAAAAAATCTGTCTGCGTAAAGAAATTTGCGCGTAAAAGATTGTTGCGTAAAAGTCTGCATGCGTAAAGTCTGCATAAAATCTATCTGCGTAAAGTTTTTGTAAAAGGTCTGCGCGTAAAAGATTTCTGCGTAAAGTCTAGCATACGTTGAAGCATAAAGTTGTACGAGAAACTCTTCGTATTCCTCGGATAAATTTGTCAGACAAATCAGTGAACCTGACATCTGACAAAAGTACTGCACGATGATCGAGAGGACGGCTGTGATAATAATTTTGCACAGAGACCCAGTTTGTCATTTAGTGACATATTTGATACAAGTAGTTTTTACGCATTCAAAAGGAAGAAAATGGAGTCTTCTGAATACGTTGCCTATTCTACATGGACAGAAATGAGTTTTTACGCTCAAGATAAGAAAAAATCGACATAAATGAGTTTTTACGCTCAAGACAGGACAAAGTCAGACGCCACGTCAAAAGCTGTTTCTTGCACAGGCCACGTCAAAAGCTGTTTCTTGCACAGGGCTCGAGGCATATCTCTGTATTTAATGCACGAGATTGGTTCTAAGTGGTCATGACTAGGAAAGCTAAGACTGTGACTAATACGCTCACATCACCATCCTTACATTTTACGCCAATCAGGCTACTCTACGCGGGTTATCTATTATTCATGAATCCTCAAGTTTACGCAGGGGCAGTTTACCTACGTAGCTTATTATTTGGCTTTTACGCCAACAAGACAGTCCATTGGCTTTTACGCCATCAACAGTCTTTTGAATTTTACGCCAATAAGGGTAAAGGGCGTAAACTTTGTTTATCCAAATACAAGATAGTTGAAAGGAAGAATGAGGTTTCAGTCAAGCATGGATGAGATCCTTATACTCTATTCCTATACGCAGGCTTGTTCGGTACAGTTACGTAACAGAGACAATATATTCCTGACCTGCATGGGCCACCACCAAAAATATGTCACGCCCCAGTCCCAAAATATGTAGGACTAGGAATATGTAACACGTCCAGCCGTATATATACGAACTCCAATATATGGAAAACATATACACACGTACGCTGTACATGAATATTCAATCCACCAGTGGTAATATACTGTCACAACAAGTCACACACAACTATATCTCATCCACAGCATAAATAATAAGTAGGAATAAAGAGCTGAATAATAACTGAATATCCAAGATGAGTATCAAGTCTGATAGTCGGGTGGAAATAAATCCACTATAAAACGACTATACTGAAGTAGCAACAATGATTTCTAAACAGCGGTAATAAAATCACAGATACTCCGAAGGTAAGACCTCATCAGTCTGGTAAGAAGAGTCAGGTCCAGGTCCGTACTCCTGCGGATACTCCTGCTCGTCCATATCTGGAAAGAGACTAGGTCCTCAGAGGGACGTAACAAGATACATAATAGTATGCCAATAAGTACTGAAATATAAACATCCAATGGGTCGCCTAACCGTCTAAGTGAATGCAGTTTGAGAACAACTTTCCAATACGTGGGCTATCTGGCCATAAATGGGATTGGCATGATTCTCTCAGAGAATCAGGGGCTTACAAGCATACCGTCTTTTGAACGGCAAAGGCTGCCTGCAATATATAGGGCCATAACTACCCGTCGCTCCGGCGGAGCGTCCGGGCGAACAAGAGAAAAGTGCAAAGGAGCCCAAATGCCTTACTTGTTGTTCTCCCCACCCCATGCTCTAAGCATGCCATATCCATGACACAATAAACCTCTAAATAACTGCCAGGTCTACTAGCATACAAAGTTTCTATCGACAGTTATCCCTATCCGTCGCACGACCTGTACGTACCAGTGGCCAACCGAATACGCAAGTCCGTATCCTACATGTGACTCACTCTCGTATAAGAATAGTGTCATGGCCAATGAAACATAAAATACCTCATAATAATGGGGTGGTCTCATAAAGTAGGTCCAATGCATATACATAAATAAAATAGAATATGACGACACCGTCGTTGCACCCAAGTTTCCTTGGACGTACAATTTATATAGCAGTTTAAATAAATGAACTAAATAAGCAGCAACAAAATATGCATGCATCATATGGAATGTAAATACTAGTACAATGGCAAGGTATACTTGTCGGGCAAGAGTTCTGTATAGTGCACGTCCAAGACATTGTTAAATTTAGTGAAAGAAGTAGGGTTAGGGTTTGGGAGAATTTGCAATATATATAGAGAGATCAAGAGGCGGTGGGGAATATTTAGGTCTCAAAAGCCACTGTTGCTGCTGTTTTTTTCTTTCTTTGTTTGGTTTCGGTTGAGAAGAGTTTAGTAATAATAGAGATAAGAAGCGGTGGAATGAGAAGGCTCACACACGCGGAAAAGGAAAAGGAAAGTTGGTTTTTGCTACTGCTACTGTTGATATTTTCTTCTCCTAACGGGTCCGGATAGGGGTTAAACGGGTAGTGGGTTTAGGATAGAGGGTTTGGGTTTCGGGTTGAGATCCAATAGGAATTATATTTGTGCATACCATTAAGCTAGCAACAGTCCAAAGGGTCTCATACATGGAATAAATTAGGAAAAATTATAATGGCTCTATAAATCCCCTAGATGCATAAATATCTCGAATAAAAATTAAATAAAAAAATCTATTCCCTCTATTTAGCTCATAACTATTATAAATAAATAATTAATAGGGTTTTCAGAATTAGGGGTTTTACATTTTTAAGGGGCTGTTTACCGGTTATTAGTACTGATGCTACATTTCTTTCGTCTAAATATCAAGGTATCTTATTTATTGCTTGTGCTCACGATCCTAACTATCAATTATATCCTATAGCTTATGTTGTTGCTGAAGGTGAGAATAGTGATTCTTGGTCTTGGTTTTTAAATTTTCTTAAAATATCTTTTAAAAGTTGTTTTAATGATTGGAGTACAATTTCATTTATATCTGACAAGCAAAAAGGATTAATAAATGTTGTTCGTGCTATTTTTCCTGCATCTCCTTATTTTTTTTGTATTCAACATTTTAAAAACAAAATGAAAAAAGTTACCAAAGAACCAGTATTTCAACACTTGTTAGACTCGCTTGCTAGATCATATAATGAAACGGATGCAGAGAGTGTGTTTGATATAATTAAAGCCGAGAACATAATTTTGTACGATTGGCTTATTGGTGTAAACGATAAAAGTCGTCGATTTGAACATTGGATAACAGCGTATGCTACTTGTCCTAGATTAGATATTAACACTTCTAATCTTGCTAAATGTTTCAATAGCTGAATTAAGAAATTACGAGATAAGCCAATAACAATACTTTTCGATGGTATTAGAGCCAAGATTATTACACTTCATGACAATCGTAGAAAGAATGCTGAAAATATAGACACAGATTATTGTCCGAAGATGTTAAAGACCATGACTTGTATTATCAAAGAGAAGAATCACCTAGAAATATTAGCTATTGATAGTTATAAGTTTGAAATAATAGACCGTGCAACAAGTAGAACCTATATTGTTAATATAACCGATAGATCTTGTACATGTTTTAGATGGTACCATACTTATATACCATGTATACATGCATATTTTGTTTGTAGATATTGCAATATTAGTATTGATAATTTTTATTCTGCAGTATTTTCGACGGAAACCTTGAGAAGTGTATACGCACCAAAAATGGAGCCAATTCCAGTTTCCTACAAGATCTAAGCTCCTTTGGTTAGAGGAGAAATGGGGGTACCAGATGTAAGACGCAAAGTCGGAAGACCATAGAAGAACCGCATCAAACCCCGGGATTCATCGACGAGAGATCTTTGTTGCAGTAATTGTGGTGCTATTGGACACAACCGAAGAAGATGTACTAGTCAACCCAGAGAGTAAAATAGAATTTTTTAATACAAACTTAAAAATATTGTAATAGTGAGTCTGATAATGAAAGTCTACTTAAGAATTGTTCAATACCCAAACATTGCAATCAAATATTATTACAAATCATACAAATATTGCAATCATACATTATTACAAATTATCTACTCATCCTCCTCCTCGTCTTGCTGAGTTTGGGTAGGCAGCGGTGCTGATGGAGTCAAAAAAAATTGTGTGAATATCTGGTAGCTTTCATCTCCAACAGCCTGAAAACTCAGTCCCGCTCCAGCATACTGGTCACTCGGTCCCGCTTGTCACGCCCCAATCTCCCGCAAGCTCGACAGTCCCCGCTGAACGTGAAATCACCACGTTGCAGCTCTCCCGCGGGACAATCGTTCTAATCGGGACGTGATGCCGTACGAGCCTGGAGTTGCGCTCGTACAAGGCGATGTTATTAAACACGAAAGTTATCATCGAAACAACCAAGTTACAGCGGAAGCCAATTGTGTACCAAGCACACATCAGAGTATACGCAGCGAAGCTCACGATAGGGTCCAAATGAGATGCCCCGAGTCAATGCCACAAAGGCGATGCCACGAAGACGATGAAATAACTCTTGCTCTTTCTCTAGCCCACAAAGGTACTTACAGTTCATACATCTTGTCCCGTATATCCAAGCAGCGCCACTACGCCTGTGTACCTGAAATAATGCCCACAAACGTGGGTCAGTACACAACCGTACTGGTGAGCGGGGTAACCCACTCGTCTAAGCCGACACTAAGTAAAATAGTGAATGCACACAGTTAAATAGTGATCTTTCTAGTTGAATCCTAGATTCGTTTCATGGCATATGGATGACATGTTAAGGAAAGCAGTAAAGCAGTTTAAGCATGCAAGCATTCATTCTCAAACCAAACGACAAGCAGTTTATATATAGCCGACCCGTCTAACTCAATGTCATCGCTTGCACGATAACATATCGAACCATCAGTCTCGCCTCAATATCCATTCTCAACCAAAGTTTATATCCCACTCTCGAGTGCACACTCTTGCCGAGGCAAGGTGGCCGCGCCTACACGATGCACAAACCAACCAAAGTAAAGCAAGCCAACTCTTATCTATATGAAGTCACTGGCAGAGCCATAAAGGACATATCTCAAGCATTACGGCGCGCCCTATCAGCCCGGGTAGCAAGCCCCGCTGGAGGTCCCGCAATGCATCGCGACTGAATGCGAATCAAATGTTTCCCTCCGGATCGAAACGGCTCCAGTACCCCGGATAAAAACCGTTTCGGGGAAAGTGCCAAACCTTTGCACAAGTTGTCCGTGACATGCAGACACACGTAGGTATGACGAGAGGATCGAACATTCTCGTCCCACCAAGCGATCCTAGACTCGATCCATCGATAAACCCAACCGAAGTATCCATAACCATTCTTCCAACATGTTCTTCCAAGAAGTCCAAATCTTGACCTCAATATATATATCCCAAGGTACCAAAAATACCCAGTGTTTCACATTGCCGCTTTACAACAATGTATTCTGAAATGGTGCAACACCCATGCTCAAAGCAATCCCATGGCACAATGCCGTCTCAGTGGCACAATGCCCCATTCGTGGCACAATGCCCCATCAAGCGGCACCATACCTCGCTGATGCAGTTGTTCGGTTTCGAACCACAACTGCTCGCTTTGCAAGACAAAGCGACCCAGTGATACTCGTGCACGGATGCACGCTCGCTCGCCCAAATTCCCGATATTCCCATATTCCCATTGCCTCAATTGTATCATTCCAACTTGTATATTTCCAACCGTCCAAGCAAAATCTCAAGTATCCAACCGATCGCCTCAAACGTATAATCCAACTATCGCACCAACTATCCAACGCGTAAAACCATTCAAGCCACAATCCTACCAAGCCAACGACGCAGACTCTATGCACGCCTCAGTGTAGTGCTTCCCGATGTTTCAGCCCAAGTGTACAAGCCATTACGTGTTTTCCATATTATTAGGCATGAAGGAGTAGAGGAGAAGGGAAAGAGCCCACTCACAATGATTGATCCCGTTAGGCATCCTGTCCTGCCGATACGGCCAATCCCTTGAACCCGTGGTCCGATGCAAGCGCGATCTACTCAACTGGTATGACCGTGCGAGCAGGCCGTGCTCTACAAATCATCCGACCGATCGGACTAAGGAAGATGGCATTATCATTCCAACTCAGCTATCTCAGTACTGCTCTGAACGAACACCTAATTTCCATCGAACCCGCTAGCCATCTGCACATGAAACAACTCAATCAATACTTCTTCCCAAAATCCAACAAATCAAATGTAACCAGCATTTGTTTGATTCAATCCGACTCAGCGTAACGCTCCGAGCGGTTGCGGGCGTTACATAATATACCACTTAGAATCAGGTTCGTCCACGAACCGTGCTGGTACTCATTCCTATCACATGCCACAATCCATTTCCATGGATCTGCTCTATGCAACTCACATTATCCTGATCCATACTCAGCATCTCGCTCTGTTGAATGCTCGTACAAATTCTATATTCCCACATCCTCCTTGCAGCTCAATACGAATTCTTCGTATCGCTTAGTTTTGGATCGTACACATATTTAAGGCGTCCCTAAAATACATGCATTTCAGCCGAGCTTTGCGATAGCGAATTTGGACAAGTTACAAGGGTATCTTTATGTCCGAGGCATCCACTTGTTTTACTCCCAATTGAACCAAATTTCAATTTCCATTCCAACATATTCGCTCGAACACTATTCTCAAATATGATGATTTTCTACCGACTCAATCAGTTCGTGTTCCAACTCAATCCATCCAACTATTTCTGAATCCGCACTAGCAACATCTCCAAATATAACTCATGCACCGAACGATAATCTCAACTGATACTACCCCAGCTAGGCGACTTACCCAAATATCAACTTTGCTCTCATCAGCTCCACCAAACACCTCTTCCTCAATCTTAATACCTCACTGGGTGAACATCTATATTGAGGTTCGTGTGATCCACGAAGATTTCGCCGCCACGCCAAAGGGATAGTGTCGCCACGATTTCAACGTGGACACACTCGCCACAATTCCTAGGTTGCGCATGGAATAGTTCTTCGCGCTGCTTCCACTGCCTCGAAGCATAGGATATCACCTTCGCCTTCCGAATGAGCACGCTTCCCAGACTAAGTTTTGAGATATCTTGTAAATCTGAAGTACGTCTGTCCCTTCCAGTATTCGCAAAGATTTGATTTGAACGAGCCGCCACAGTCGTCCATTCATATAAATGCTATTCCCTTCCAGAGCACGATGAGTCAGAGGCGATGCCATCTACAAAAATCTGTGACTCTGAATCTCATCAGTTGACTTAGGCCAATCCCACAATCGCTTCGGTCTTCCGGCTGCATCTTCAGTTGAAGGCTATCCCAAGGATCTCTCCAATCCAACTCTCAGTCAATAAGCCAAATCACATTGCTCACATCTGCCCTCGACGCATTCCCAAATACGCCGCCTCAAGGGTCGTTCTATGGGTCTACCATATTCATATCCGATTCAGCGGTCAAGTCGCTTAGGGTCAGCTGTCCCGAAGCTACGCTCGATAATTGTAATCATCATGATGGACAGTTACTATAAACCATGTTATATCTCATCTGCAAATCCGAATCAAAATTCCAACCATCCCATCCGAGCGAACTCCCGAATCCGAGCAATGTGCTCGTTGAAACCGTCTACCATCAATCCGTCGTTCTGCCATGAATCTATCAAATTTCCGAATTGCATGTTCGATTCTCGCACTACAAATTGCAATGATTCTCAAAATCCAAGACTTGCCCAAATTCACATCCGTTTGCCACGTCCCACCTTGCACTTCCAACTTACTCGAGCAGCACAGTGATTCGTTCCGACGTTGCTCCCACATTTAGCTATCTTCAGAAATCAATCCGCCAAAATCTTTTTGCCTTCCCTTGTTGCCACAATCCGTCCACGTCTTTCCAAAGAATCCGTTTATCATCGTTGTACCATTTTGCCCAAAATTTCATCTCCGCTAAACCTGAGTCGACTTCTCGAGCAACAATATCCAAAATCCTTCAAGTTTGTGTGAATCAATCGCATTGCCCTCCAAGCCAAGATCGTGTTTCATTGCTCAACCAACAGCTCAAATGCGTTGCCCAAAATCGTAGTTCGTGCTCGCTATCATTCCGATAATCCCACCACTTTGCTCAAGCGTAACCTAAATGTTCGTTCCGATTCCGTCCATCTTTTAAGCCTAATGATACTTCCATTTGCACGATTCCGTTCTTGAGTTCTCAAGTCTAATGTATCGAAGGATACCCGAGTCAAATTCTATTGCACTATATACCACTTAGAAATAAAGTTGCCCTCGTGCGAAACCTGCGTCAACCAGCGTCTATCCCAAACCGACTATTCCGAGGTGATTCTGTCGAATCATAACTCAATATTCGCTTGCTCCATTTTTACTCCTTCCAACTCAATCGATTTGCACCAACCGACTTGTATTCGTTATCCGAGTCCGTTCAGGCAATTCTCATAGATGTCCAACCAAAATATTTCCAAAGCCTTGCTTAACACATTTGATCCCATATGCCACTTCGAATCAATTCGCTACTCACATTACGTTTCCTTACACGAATCCAAAAAATCCGTTCGAACCATCCCTTAGGTGTGATCATGCCATTCCCCATCTTAAGTCTGACACAAAAACTTAGCCAACTCTTTAACCATCAATCTCTTTAGGCAACTCGTGCTATGTTCCATTCTCACTGCTCCCAGCTATTCTCAAACCGCCTGATACTTTCACAGCACGGGCAATCGTGCAACGATTGTATTCCAAGTAGTCCAACCCAATACCCAACGGTTCCACACCTTTATTGTACGAGCAACTCATGCCAACTTATCTGATATTTCTCAAGCCAAACTCAGACTTGCTCAACCGATGCGCCACAGCCAAAATTCCAACTTCTATCCAACACAATTGCTTGACGAGCAACTCGTGCAATGATCTATTCTCTTCGAATATTTCTACCTAAAATATGCTGCATAACCAAATCTCGTTAGCCAACCAACTGATCCATTGAGGCAATCAGAATCTCCCAAATGATAAGCCAAGCCAATCCAACGAAAGCCCACACTTATTGCACAAATGCAACAACGCCAACCAACTTGCTGCACGAATGCAACAACGCCTAACGAGGCTAAGCGATCCTACGAAAACCAACCAAGGCAACCCAACACAGAATAACATGCAGCCAAAACCAGTAATAAATAGACTTATTGTATGAAACATCCGATGCGGCACTGAGTAGAGTCAAGAGCTAAACGACACGCGGAAGCTATTTAGAGTTTGTGATGAAGCGAAGGACCAAGTCCGAAGAAATGAACCGGGCGCTCTGATACCAATCTGTCACGCCCCAATCTTCCGCAAGCTCGACAGTCCCCGCTGAACGTGAAATCACCACGTTGCAGCTCTCCCGCGGGACAATCGTTCTAATCGGGACGTGATGCCGTACGAGCCTGGAGTTGCGCTCGTACAAGGCGATGTTATTAAACACGAAAGTTATCATCGAAACAACCAAGTTACAGCGGAAGCCAATTGTGTACCAAGCACACATCAGAGTATACGCAGCGAAGCTCACGATAGGGTCCAAATGAGATGCCCCGAGTCAATGCCACAAAGGCGATGCCACGGAGACGATGAAATAACTCTTGCTCTTTCTCTAGCCCACAAAGGTACTTACAGTTCATACATCTTGTCCCGTATATCCAAGCAGCGCCACTACGCCTGTGTACCTGAAATAATGCCCACAAACGTGGGTCAGTACACAACCGTACTGGTGAGCGGGGTATCCCACTCGTCTAAGCCGACACTAAGTAAAATAGTGAATGCACACAGTTAAATGGTGATCTTTCTAGTTGAATCCTAGATTCGTTTCATGGCATATGGATGACATATTAAGGAAAGCAGTAAAGCAGTTTAAGCATGCAAGCATTCATTCTCAAACCAAACGACAAGCAGTTTATATATAGCCGACCCGTCTAACTCAATGTCATCGCTTGCACGATAACATATCGAACCATCAGTCTCGCCTCAATATCCATTCTCAACCAAAGTTTATATCCCACTCTCGAGTGCACACTCTTGCCGAGGCAAGGTGGCCGCGCCTACACGATGCACAAACCAACCAAAGTAAAGCAAGCCAACTCTTATCTATATGAAGTCACTGGCAGAGCCATACAGGACATATCTCAAGCATTACGGCGTGCCCTATCAGCCCGGGTAGCAAGCCCCGCTGGAGGTCCCGCAATGCATCGCGAATGAACGCGAATCAAATGTTTCCCTCCGGATCGAAACGGCTCCAGTGCCCCGGATAAAAACCGTTTCGGGAAAAGTGCCAAACCTTTGCACAAGTTGTCCGTGACATGCAGCCACACGTAGGTATGACGAGAGGATCGAACATTCTCGCCCCACCAAGCGATCCTAGACTCGATCCATCGATAAATCCAACCGAAGTATCCATAACCATTCTTCCAACATGTTCTTCCAAGAAGTCCAAATCTCGACCTCAATATATATATCCCAAGGCACCAAAAATACCCAGTGTTTCACATTGCCGCTTTACAACAATGTATTCTGAAATGGTGCAACACCCATGCTCAAAGCAATCCCATGGCACAATGCCGTCTCAGTGGCACAATGCCCCATTCGTGGCACAATGCCCCATCAAGCGGCACCATACCTCGCTGATGCAGTTGTTCGGTTTCGAACCACAACTGCTCGCTTTGCAAGACAAAGCGACCCAGTGATACTCGTGCACGGATGCACGCTCGCTCGCCCAAATTCCCGATATTCCCATATTCCCATTGCCTCAATTGTATCATGCCAACTTGTATATTTCCAACCGTCCAAGCAAAATCCCAAGTATCCAACCGATCGCCTCAAACGTATAATCCAACTATCGTACCAACTATCCAACGCGTAAAACCATTCAAGCCACAATCCTACCAAGCCAACGACGCACACTCTATGCACGCCTCAGTGTAGTGCTTCCCGATATTTCAGCCCAAGTGTACAAGCCATTACGTGTTTTCCATATTATTAGGCATGAAGGAGTAGAGGAGAAGGGAAAGAGCCCACTCACAATGATTGATCCCGTTAGGCATCCTGTCCTGCCGATACGGCCAATCCCTTGAACCCGTGGTCCGATGCAAGCGCGATCTACTCAACTGGTATGACCGTGCGAGCAGGCCGTGCTCTACAAATCATCCGACCGATCGGACTAAGGAAGATGGCATTATCATTCCAACTCAGCTATCTCAGTACTGCTCTGAACGAACACCTGATTTCCATCGAACCCGCTAGCCATCTGCACATGAAACAACTCAATCAATACTTCTTCCCAAAATCCAACAAATCAAATGTAACCAGCATTTGTTTGATTCAATCCGACTCAGCGTAACGCTCCGAGCGGTTGCGGGCGTTACACCGCTCCAGCATACTGGTCACTCGGGCCCGCTCCAGCATACTGGTAACTCGGGCTCGCTCCAGCATACTGGTCACTCGGGCCCGCTCCAGCATACTGGTGAATAGGGCCCTCTGCACCATCCCTCCTACGACGACGAGAGTGTCTCTGTCGTACAAAGTCGGTCGGATAGTCTGGTGGAAGACGTGATTGTAGTGGAGGCATTTCAGGTTCCCGTCCAATACCCAGATGATCAACACGAGTCACTAGTTCCTCCATAAGAAGTCAACTTTGTGGGGAAAGGTTTATATCAGGTTGTTGCAAATATTGTCGGTATACACCACTCTAAAATATGAAACTTGTAAATTAATATTTTTATCATATCTATGTATATGTAATTTTTAAAGTATAATGAAGTCATACCAAATCATGCATGCCATCGGCAAAAGCACGCAGAATAGAATCATCTACGGATCTACTCTTGAACCTTTGCTCCTCATATTGGTATACTCGGTTGCTCATAAGAGGGCATCCCTACCATTGCCTATAGTCCAGGTTACCCATGTCTGTATAATATAAACAAAATTTTAGCAAACTATTTACACTAAATCAATACGAATAATGAGTAACTTAGAACTTACATTCCTCAGCAGATCTTAGTCCGGGAGACATGTCCCTCACACTATAATTCTCGAACCAATTATTCCAGTCAACAACGAGACCAAGGATTCGTTGTAATGCATTTGCTGCCTCATAACCGACTGTCGGTGGATCATCGAGAATTATTTGGCTCATTCCGAATTGTCGAAGAACACGGTCTGCCGGATGGTACATGGTGAACCGATCATATATAATATAAGATCTGTGTAAAGTAAACGAATATGATATCCTCTTGATTTCTGGAGCATCATCTTCACATGTGTAAGGTAACCAGGTAACCTATTTAAACATATTGTATCAAATAGATGTAATATTTATCTACGATCAAAATTGTAATAATTTAAAGATATTTATTAGATATTTAAAAATTATCTCATGATACTGCAGTGTATCAAATTGGCTACGATAAAGTGATACACTCCTGTATTGGTAGTGTTGATAATCCACTACATCTGTGGGCCATCGCATAACAACTGGAAATACTCCAACATCACTGAGAATGCTAGTAACAGGCCTACCAATTTAGAAGTGCTCGTAGGACCAAAACTATAAAACAAAATATGACATTAGTACAAACAAAAATTGCGTAAATTACTCTAACTAATTTAGGTCTTTCATTCATACCTGAATCAGTGAAATACATCCACAAATACTCTTGCAATTGGATCTCACAAATTCTGTCAAATTTGCGTATAAAAAGTCTAGAGTAGCAACTCCCCACGCATGCTGAGTAGGTTTTGTCAAATCATCCAAGAATGGTAGAAGCTGCACATTTATCATATTTTCTGATGCATCGGGAAATAGAATTGTACCACATAAACAGAGCAGATACGCTATAGTGCAACGAATGACCTGAAAATATTAAGTGTTATATAGACACTAAATTAAGTCTAAACAAATATTACTAATAAAAATACATACCCGCATTTCATCTACATCAACCACCCCGTCAATAGTGTGATGTAGGTCCATGAAGTTGCCACGAAGCCATGTAAACTTCACAAAATTGTCGTCTTTTATACCAGATGGAGGGCTAACACCGAGATACCTCCTGATCAGATCAGATATCTTTAAGTGCGGATCAAAATATATAGCGTCACCTTTAATAGGTAACCCTAGTATATTTGCCACATCAAATAGGGTGATCGTCATCTCGCCGAATGGGAGTTAGAAAGTGTTGCGTTCAGGCCACCAACGCTCTGCAAGACTTACAACTAAATGAAGATCGTGGATTAAATATCTAACACGATCTATATAGTGGAATCCAAAGGATTCCACCAAAGCCTTTTGGACAGAATTTAGCTCCCACGTACGATAATTTCTTTCGGTCCGCCAATGTACATGGATCCGGGTTCGTAAACCAAGATCATGGTCGTATAACTATAAAAAACATATGCATTATATTTTGTGTGTAAATTACTTAACTTGGAAACTTATAATTTAAAAAATTATCTCGCCAGTAAATATCCGACTAGATATGTGGTCTTCACGTTGCTTAATAATAAGCTGGGTAGTCGGTCCACCAGGAATACGATCGTTATTGTGGTTAGCCATCTCCAAAAATGTAGATTATAGGATGAAGGGGGATTGCTATGAGGAGGAGTGTTGTGAGGAGGAGGAGGAGGAGGAGGAGGAGGAGAAGTGGTGTGAGGAGGAGGAGGAGGAGTTGGGATTTAGTTATCGGGAGGGGAGGGGGGAAAGTTGAGGGGGGGTCTCCGAGAAGGGGAGGAGTCAGGGGGGTCTCCGAGGCGTCGGGGGGGTCTCCCAGGCGGAAAGGAGGGGGGGGGAGGGGCCCGCCAACTGAGTTGGCGAGCTTGCCCAGAGCCCGCCAACTAAGTTAGCGAGTTCCTCTCGAACTCTGGGCACCGCCAACTCAGTTGGCGAGTTATCCCCCTCCCTGTAAATACACCAAATTTCTCCCTTTTTTTGCAATTATATATAAATATATTACTTTATTTAAAAAACCGTAATATTTATTGTATTATTTGTACCAATTATAATATTTTGTTTGATGTTGATGATAAAATTGGTGCAAAAAATATTACATTATTTCTTTCAACTACCGTACCAAATATTGTAGTCAAAAGGATCGCAACGCACTTATCGCAAAAAAACAGCATAATTTACATTATTTTCAGTGACTCACTCTAAATTTAATATGATAAATTCATAAGTAAACAATGAATTTTTATTTACCACAACAAATGTAGAAACCGTGCATGCTAACTACATTATTCCTAACAATATATTTGTATTGTAAATTCCACGGTATCACAACAACAAATGTTATATACAACATATTTTGCATTGGTTCCTTAATGGGAGGCAAGTTGGAGTAGCATTTAGATTGTGTTTGAAATTTTACTTACTTTTCCCCTTCTTCTTTTTTTAAAAAACAACCTAAAATTTTTTTGGTGATCACAACAGTTATCAATAATGTTCAATAAAATTATCTTACTTTAAAAAAATTTGAGTTGCATCTCACTTTATTTACCTATATTCAAGATGCATCTCACTCAATTATCATAATGTATGACATTTTCAATTTTTGACGAAAACCGTCAACGACTAACAGTCAACGTCTTTGACCAATTTTTTTTGACCAAAATACCCTCACTTTTCTAAACCCAATTTTCAACATTGATAATTACAAGTTTGCCACTTCCAAAAATTACTTATCGGACTGTCCACTTCCAATTAATTTTTTTTATAATCAGGACTGTCAAAATTTTGACAGTCCTACCAATTAGAAGGACTGTCAAAATTTTGATAGCCCTAACAATTGGTAGGACTGTCAAAATTTTGAAGTCCTAAAAATATATGTTGGTTTTTTAGGACTATCAAAATTTTGACAGTCCCGAAGGGAGGACTACGCGAGGTGACACAAGAACGGGACTGCATGGAGGCCGGAAGGGGGAACGAGGCGGAGGTGCGGGAGGGGGAGGGGGAGGGGGAGGAGGCGAGCGGTAGGGGCGGCGGCGAGCGGTAGAGGACGGGACCGTTGCTGCTGCGGCGACGAGCGGTGGAGGATGGGACCGTTGTTGCTGCTGCTTTTGCCATTTTCTTTTCTGCTGCGAGCGGGGGCGGCGGCGAGCGGTGGAGGACGGGACCGCTGCTGCGCACGGGGGCGACGACGAGCGGTGGAGGACGGGACCGCTTTTGCTGCTGCTTTTGCCATTTTCTTTTCTGCTGCGCACGGGGGCGGCGACGAGCGGTGGAGGACGGGACCGCTGTTGCTGCTGCTTTTGCCATTTTTTTTCTGCTGCGCGCTGGGGCGGCAGCGAGCGGTGGAGGACGGGACCGCTGTTGTAGTGCCTCAAATCCCGATCCGACCGGGACGAGCACTATGTAATTGGGCTTGTGGCTAGTCCGTCTGAGTCATAACTTAGATCTCGGCATCTTCTTGCCACGGACGAAATGCGATGATCCTTTCCAACTCATGGAAAGGCCTCTATTGAAACGAGTCCAATAGATTTCGTGTTTTGGTTGCTTGGTGTCACGACCCGCACCCGGAAAATCGGGCATGAGTCGTGGGTACGTCCAGCCTACGCCGCAGCATCGGCGGTAGAACGCTGTCTAGGTCAACTATCTAGATAATAATCTCACACAAAAATCGGCCATGACCACTCCAAAAGGAGGGCAACCACACAAACAATATATAAACCTGTCAAGATCTCAACTCCAAACGGAGGAGCAAATATCACCATGATAACCACAATATACTCAATCACGAATCTAAGCACGATAAGATGACAAAGAAGTCTAACAACTATAAAGTCTAACCAACAACAACTACTACAACAACCACAACATCAAATAATAATACAACAACATCCAAAAATAATACACAAACAAGGTCTCAATCCAAAACCGGAGACAAATCCGGTGCTAAAAGCTAATAAAAACAACAACAAAGTCTCAGTGATCCCGGCTACCAACCCGAAAATCACTCCTAAACTAGAGGGTCCCTGTCCGCACCATGGACAGGCTCAGGTCCATAAAACGTCGGACACCAATCCTCTGGATACTCTGAAAAATATGTCTAGTCAGGACTGGAGCAAGTACATCTCTAACAGCAGTTCCATTTAAATGATAAAAACTATAAAACAGTTATAGCAAGTAGCATGAAGAGTGAAGCAAGTATGAAACAAGAAAATATGTATAACTGGTGCATAAAGGTAAAGATGTATGGATATCAGAGCAAGATAGTAATAACTGCAAGATACAGAAAATCTAAGCTAAGATCAAGTCCGTGCACATGAACATGTAGTGAGTCCAGCATGAAAAACATGTAGTGAGTCAAGTCCAGAAACATGTAAGTGAGACAAGTCAAGAAATGCATGAGAGTCCAGACTATAAAGAATGAACTCGGTGTCTTTGAAATACTTGTTTCGACATGTAAACAGCTAGGGGTAAGTACGGCTCACCGCGCACTGGGTGCGCGGCTGCTATCATTCCAGATTAGACCAGAGGGAGTGATGCCTGATGATTCCAGATGGGAATGTTTACATGTCTACTCGAGTATTTCTCTGCCCCGACTAATACAAGTGGATCCAAGACCCGACACGCAAATCAAGATGAGTCCAGCCTGAACATGAATGATGCCTGTAGTGATGCCTGTAGGTGATGCCAGTAGTGATTCCAGAATAGAGGCCAGAAACATGAAATGTACGTGTCGCAAGTAAATGAATCCAGAAATACCAGTCAGTGTCCCGTGTTGTGCCAGAATAATCAGATGATACTATACTAGAAGCTGAATCATAATAATCATCAGATAATAAAAACTATCAGAGAATGTACTCGCCTGACGTCCTGAGCAACTGGCGATCCGAACTGGTGTCGCAAGGACCTAATGCCAAAAGCAAGATTAAACAGGGTTTTTAATGAGTTAAACAGACATAAAATAACTAAAAATAGGCTTCTAGGATCGTTCTAGGTCAAACGGGTCAAACCGATGAAATCTGGGTCAAAAAGTCAACTCTGGGTCCAAAAAGTCAACTTTGGGTCAAAACTAGGTCAAAAGTTGACTTTGGTGGTCAACCGAGTCAACTACGGTCAAATCTGGGTCAAACTAGGGTGCTCCTGAAATTCTAGGTCAAACCGAGCTCATTAAGCTAGAAAACTCACAAACTCGCCTCCTTGAGATACCGGGATACCCTCGGTATCCGATACCTCAACCTAGGCCACGCACCCCGCCTAAACCCGCTAAAACCTATGCTAGCACGCGTAAATATATACACATAAGCATATAAAAATTACTCCAATACTATTCCTAGGCTATTGCTTAAAAACTCCGCTCGAAACTCAATACCTTGGTTATCTTAAGGTATTGAAATACCTCGGTAGCTCAAGGTATTGAGGTTTCGCTCTAAAACCCCTCTAACTAGCTATCTAGCTACTAATTATGCACCTAGTTATTAATCTAGGCTAGGTAGTAGAGATATCTACCATATATTTATATATCTAAGTATCTATACACCTATATACATAGATATCCACACTCACATATACACTAATACCCATTACCTTACCCTACGCATAAATATATGACTATACTATCTAGATATCTCTAGGTATTGATATAACTATATGTATATAGATATATATATACCTTAGATAGATAACTACCTATCTACCTATGTATCTATCCATAGATAGATCTATCTATAATACTATCTATTTATCTATTCTAGTAACTTATCTACTACCTACCTATTTATCTTATTTACCTAACTATCTAACTATCTAATAACTTACCTATCCATCTAATTATCTGTCTTACCTATATACCTATCTAAGTGACTATCTAACATACTATCTATTTATCTAGCTATCTACATATATATCTATCCATTTACCTATCTATCTATCTATTGATATATCTATCTATCTATCTATCTAACTTATTATCTATCTATTGATATATCTATCTATCTATCAACATATATACATATATATATATCAATCTCTTTTTCTCCCTCACTAGCCCTCGCTACCCTGGAGCTTGCTGCTGCTGCTGCTTGTGCTGATGCTGATGCTGCTGCTGGCGCTTCGCATTGCTGCTGCTACTGCTCTTGGCTGCTGCTGCTGCAGCTCTTCCTGCTGCTGCTGTGCTGCTGCTGCAGTTGGTCTCAGTCCCCCCCCCCTCATCTCACACACACACACACACACGACCACATACCCATATACATATATATATATATATCTATATATATATATATATATACATACATATATATACATATATATAACCCTATAGATATATATACACTAACTTATATACATTCTAACATACACACACACTCAAACACAAATCAACACACACACACATAATTATATACAAACACATATCTATATATACATACACACATATATCTATATATATATATATACACTAATATATATATATATATATATATATATATATATATATATATATATATATATATATATATATATATATATATATATATATATATACACACACACACACACACACACACACACTCACACACTTAAACATATATATATATATATCTATATATATCCTCACTCACACACACTCAACCTCACACACCCTCACACACTCTCTCACACACACTAGCACACACTCTCACAAACACACAACCTCACACACAAACCTTCATACATATATATATATAAATATATATACATATATACATAAACTCATATATATATACCTATAAACACTCACTCACACACACTCACCTACACACTCACACAAGCACTCACTCACACACACTCACCTACACACATACACTAGCACATAGATATAAATACACACACACATATATATATATATATACAACACACATACATATAAATATATACATATATATATAGAGACACATATACACTAACACAACACAACACACGACAACACACAAACCACACGCCCCACTCACGCCCAACGACCCCGACACTCACCAACACCCTAAAATATATAAAATATAACTCGAAAACTCTAGCACACACTCCCCGATACTAACCCAACGCGCGCACAAGCCCGAAACGAGGAAACCAAGTCGAAATGGTCGTTCGGTCATTTCGACGAACACGTGGTGCGCGGCTCGAAAAACCTCCTGAAACGCACATCAAACGAACTCGGAATCGGCCCAAAATTTACCCACGCGCTCTAAACGATGTCTAGATCCTAGAAAATTTGCTCCAACGTCGATTCTAGATCCGTGGCGGAAACGCACAGCACTTAGAATCGGCGACGACGAAAAGTCTCAATTTCGCCCAAAATGCCCGTTTCTCCGCGACACGACTTCCCGTGTCCGAACGGAGACACGCACTCACCCTCTAGACACCCGACAATATCTACCTAGGTCCTTCTAACCTAGGGCATCACCCAAAATTGGGCCAAATTCGGATTTCACCCGAAATTGACACAAAACCTAGTGTTAAAGTCTCCAAACACTACCCAACTAGTTCCAACTTCCTCCCACGGATAGCCTAAGGGTCTAGGAAGGTTCTAAACTATTAATTACACTATATAAGAGTAATTACAAGGGGAAATTTAGGGTTTACCTCTTGGAAGTTGGAATCCCAAGCCAAAGTCTCAAAAATGCTCTAAATTCTCCAATCCAAGCTTCCAAGCTCCCAAATCTAGCTCCAACTCCAAATCTAGGATCTACCCACCTAGGTTGGGGAAAATGCAAGGTTAGGGTTCAAGTAAGGAAGAAGAAATGGAAGAAAGAAGGAAGAAAAGTGAAGAAGAACTTACTTTGGAGAAGAAAGAAGAAGAAAGAAGAAGTGGAGAAGAAGAGGAATGAAGAAGAAGAGTGGAATGGGATGGGGGGGCTGCTGTGCTTGCTGGTTCCACGGGTGGGGGCTGGAAATAATCGGCCAAGGCAATAATAAAGGGGTTGCCAAGTTGGAAAATTACCAAAATGCCCTCCCGAAACTCGATTTTGGGTTCCGGGTTCCAAAAACACTCAAACTAACTCCAAATCTCTCCCACTAACCTTCTAAAAATATAATAAATATTTTAAAACCCAAAATAGGTCTCACAGGGGTGTGGGCTGGGTCGCACATGGGTCCACTAGGGCCTGACATGGGTCCAGGCTAGCCAAAATCCTAAAACAAACAATAAAAATATAATACAATCAATAATTAATTATAAATACAATTAAATAAAAATAATGCACAATTAACTAAATTAAAAATAAAAAAAATACCCGGCTCTGGAAATGGGGTGGTGACACTTGGTTTTCTTGATTGCCGTTTTGAGATTTTGGATTTGTTGTTGCTTTCGATTTGCTTGGTTTTCGCTGCTGGTTTTATCGTTTGGAACTTGAGGTTCTGGGGAGTTCGGCAAGGAAGGATAGGCAAGATTTCTAACTCGGTGCTTGTGCTGTTTCAGGTCCGCATAACTGACGTTTGATCGTCGCTAGCGGGATTCCTAGTTTCAGCCTCTTTTCCCTTAACCAGTGAGTGGTTTGGTCCCTTCTTTCCTACTTCTTCATGCCAATATCTCTAAGTTTCAATCTTTCACTCGATGATGTCCGGTTGGACGCCTAGGAAATCCTTAGCCACAGGCATGCCAGCCACTAAGAAAGGAACATAGGATTTGTAGACTAATTTTATCATATGCTTGCACACCTTATAATTTGAGCTTGTTTATAAGAAAGAGTTGGTTGTTGGTGGCGGCCTGGTGCCTCGGATAGAGTTGGACTTATGGGATAACTGAATCGGAACACCGCTTGAGAAAATATGAACTGTTGCATGAGATATATATATGTTGCTGCTTAACTTCTTCTGTTTAATTTGATGCATTGTATGTAATATGAATTATTTCATGCATTTGCATGGTCTGGGATAACTTGTTCACAGGGTTTGGCATTTCCTCGAAACGGCTTTCCGGGGCACTGGAACCGTATCGATCCGGAGGGAAATATTTGATTTGTGCTCGTCACGATGCATAGCGGGACCTCCAGCAGGGCTTTCTACCCGGGCTGATAGGGCACGCCGCTAAGCTTGAAATATGTCCCTAAGGTGTCGATCACACCAATGACCGCATAGATTAGAACGCATGCTAACTTATTGTCTTATGCAGATGGTAAGTATACTTGTGTTTCGTTTCAGGAAAGGCGTGCATCGATTGAGTAAGCAATCGGTGTACTGGTTGGATTCAATGCTATATTCATTCCTATCAAAACATGCAACTGATATGAATTGATTTTACTTGATTCCTTATAGAAGCTATCTTAATGCATGCTCGCCCCTAACAAGTTAGTGTCGATTTAGTCTAGTGGGTTCATCCCGCTCACCAGTACAAGTTGAGTACTGACCCACGTTGTGGGCAACTATTTCAGGCAATCAGACGGTGCAACGCTAGTGCGTTAGCGAGGAGGCGTTAGAAGCACCTCTATTTTGAAGTATAGCTGGAGTCAGTTCATTTTGGAGGCATGGACTTCAATCTATACAAGGGCATAATGTGCAAACGACGTGGACTATTTGACGGAGCGCGCCCTGCATTTTGAGTTATCTTTTGTAATGCAATTCAATAGCCGAGAAGGCGCATCAATGTAAACTCTATGTAAATTACTCTGAATATTCAATGAAAAAGCATGTTTCTTCCGCATTTGTGTTCAAATCTCTGTGAATGTGTTTTATCAATTGTGTTTCAAAAATGGGTTCCTAAAACTGTAAGTTCTTGCCTTGTGCGAGCGCAACCCCAGGCTCGCACGACATCACGTCCCTAGCGAGGACGAATCGGTTCCGTAAAGGATCCGGCGAGGACGAATGACCCTTTCGGGATCGGGGCGTGACATATTGGTATCAGAGCACGGCTGTACTTCCTTAGGATTTCAAAGAATATAAAGGAGTTTGATGCGCCTCTCAATTGAGTTGTGTTCGGCGTCCGCTGCATCAGATGAGTCGCCTATACAATGAGCCCGTAGATATAAAATCTATCGATTTTGGAGTGTTAACAAGCTACTCTCTTTTGTAGCAATGGCTAAGAAAAACACTGCCGCTGCAAGCAGTGCTCAGCCTATCCAGAGCGATCCGACAAGTTCTGGAGAATCCGGAGGAGCGGGTTCAACCGGTATGGCAGAACGGCTTATGCATCTCATGGAGGTGCAGCAACAACAAGCCGTTATGCAACAGGCGCAATTTGCTTCTCAGCAGAAGCAAATGGATACCATGATGCAACTGATTACATCCTTGGTACCAAGCAACGGGACTGCCACTGTGACTCCTTCCCTACCGCCGGCCGTGGCGGTAGAGGATGAGTCAGAAGAGACGCAACCTTTAGCTAGGAACACCTGCCGAGCAGCGGAGTTCACAAAGATGCATCCACCGACGTTTAACGGACGAGCGGAACCGGACGTTGTGTTGGGATGGATTGCTAAGCTGGAGGGACTCTTCAACCTGGTTAGCATCCGGGGATCCAAGCGAGTTGCCTGTGCATCGGTTCAGCTAGAACTGCGTGCGCATGAATGGTGGGAGGCAACGAAGCAAGGGATTTACGATGCCAATCCCAACTGCAAAATAACTTGCGAAATGTTCAAATCAGCCTTCATTGAATAATACATTCCCAGGGCCGTGCGTCAACAAAAGGAAGACGACTTCAGCAATCTGGTCCAAAAAAGTTTGTCTGTAGATTATTATGATTATGTGTTCGCTAAGCTGGCCAAGTTTGCGGGGCACTTCCTGCCTAACCAGCAGGCGTGGTGCTATCACTTTCAAAAAGGTTTGAATGATGAGTTGCGTAGGGACGTCATCAATCAGAAATGTCAAACCTACAGGGAATGCTACGAAGCAGCCCTGGGCAGCGAGCGGATCTTTGGGCGTTGTCCCCCATAGGCAGAAGTGCAAACCCCCCGTACCAACAACAACAAACGACCTCAGGAAACGGGAGGGTCTGGAGCACATAAGCGTCAGCACACGTCGGATAACAGGGGTTAGACTCAGGCACCGAACTGTACCAGGTGCGGCAAAGCAGGGCATCGAGTAAACGAATGTCAGGTTACTGGATGTTTCAAATGTGGTCGTCTGGGCCATAAACAATTTAACTGCCGAGAGGGTAAGCCGAATCAGAACAACGGGAATAATCAGAATAAAGGGCCTCCAGCAAGTGATGCCAATGCTGTGCCAGTAAACCCGCAACGTCAGGGTGCTCAAGGCCGAGTCTATGCATTGACTCGGGATGAGGCATCTATCTCTAAAACAGTCATGACAGGTACATTACTTTTCAGAGAATTGCCCGCTAGAGTCTTATTTGATTCAGGTGCTACGCATAGTTTCATATCTGCTGATTTTACTGTTGAGCATAAATTAGCTTCTACTCCCTTAACTATAAATCTTTGCGTAAGCACACCTTCGGGAGTCGACATGCCCGCCCGTGCGATCTGTAGGGATGGTTATATTTGCATCGGAGGGACGAAGCTTTCCTTAGATGTCATTGTACTAGACATTAAGGATTACGATATTATTCTCGGGATGGACTGGTTGGGTGCTTGCCATTCAACAATCGAGTGCGCGGAAAAGCGAGTCGTATTTTGTCTACCCGGCGAGGCAGACTTCTACTATTCGTGCAGCGCTGCACCGAAGACGGCAATGGTGATATCAGTAATTTTGACTAGGCGTATGCTGCATTCGGGTTGTGAAGGGTACTTAGCTTCAGTTCGAGACACCCGGCAGGAAAGTACAAATGCAGCTCAGGCTGATGTTATAGCAAATTTCCTCGACGTGTTCCCGGACGAGCTGCCTGGGATGCCTCCTGATCGTGAGATCGAATTCAGCATCGACACATTTTCGGATGCACGACCGATATCGAAGGCACCTTATCGAATGGCCCCAGCAGAGCTGAAAGAACTTAAGGTTCAGTTACAAGATCTGTTGGACCGAGGATACATACGTCCAAGCGTTTCTCTCTGGGGTGCTCCGATACTGTTCGTGAAGAAGAAAGATGGATCCATGCGGCTGTGTATTGACTACCGAGAATTAAATAAGGCGACTATTCGAAATCAGTACCCTTTGCCAATGATAGATGACTTATTTGATCAACTGCATGGTGCAACAGTTTTCTCTAAAGTTGATCTCAGGTCAGGGTATCACCAGTTGAAAATCAGACCAGAAGATATTCAAAAATCTGCATTCAGAACCCGTTACGGACACTATGAGTTTCTCGTGATGTCGTTCGGTTTAACGAACGCCCCTGCAGCTTTCATGGATCTGATGAACCGCGTGTTTCGGCCGTACATAGACAAGTTTGTCATCGTGTTTATCGACGACATTCTGATATATTCCAAGAATGAGGCAGAACACAAGGAACACCTGAAGATCGTGTTGCAGACATTACGAGAACATAAGTTGTTCGCTAAGCTCAGCAAGTACGAGTTCTGGTTGAACAGCGTGGCATTTCTTGGACATGTCGTCTCGACAGAAGGCGTCGCCGTAGACCCGAAGAAAATAGAGGCGGTGGTGGACTGGAAACAACCTACGTCAGCCAGCGAAATTCGAAGCTTTCTCGGCCTAGCAGGGTACTACCGTAGGTTCGTGAAAGATTTCTCTAAACTGGCCTCGCCTTTGACTCGCCTTACTCAGAAAGGGATTGTATACAACTGGAGTGATGAATGCGAAGCCAGCTTTAGTGAACTGAAGCGGCGTCTTGTTTCAGCTCCAATTCTTGCACTCCCAAATGGGGTAGAAGAGTTTCAGATATACAGTGACGCTTCAGGACTCGGATTGGGATGTGTACTAATGCAACGGGACAAGGTAATATCGTACGCCTCCAGGCAACTGAAGCCGCACGAGAAAAACTACCCGACACACGATTTGGAATTGGCGGCGATTGTATTTGCATTGAAGTTGTGGAGGCATTATCTTTATGGTGTTGCTTGCAAAATCTTCACAGATCACAAGAGCCTCAAGTATCTATTCACCCAACGGGAATTGAACCTCCGACAGCGGCGTTGGCTAGAACTTATTAAGGACTATGATCTAACGATCGCGTATACTCCGGGCAAGGGAAACGTCGTTGCTGATGCTCTGAGTCAAAAGCACGTGGGCTCGTTATCTTTAAACAACCGTTTACTTCGAGATCTTGAGGTGATGGGCATCGAGCTTCGAGTTCGGCATCAAGGCGTGCAGCTGGCACCACTCCATCTTGAACCGAGTTTACGGGATAGAATTAAATCAGCTCAGGAGGACGATCAGTTCTTAGCGAAGGTACGCGGATTGATCTCGGCAGGGAAGACGTCTGACTTTGTGGCAGGCGAAGATGGGGCCTTACAGATGAAAGGAAGGCTATGCGTCCCTAGCGACCCTGAACTCCGAAGGAAAATTATGGCGGAAGCGCACTACGCGAAGTATTTTTTGCATCCGGGGAGCACTAAGATGTACAAGGACTTACGCGGTACCTTCTGGTGGCAAGGTATGAAGCGGGATATGGCGACCTTTGTGTCACAGTGCATGGCCTGCCAACAGGTGAAAACTGAACATCAGAGGCCCGGCGGGGAGATGCAGAACCTCGCTATTCCCGAGTGGAAATGGGACAACATCACTATGGATTTCATTGTAGGATTTCCGAAGACGCCACGGGGGCATGATGCGATTTGGGTCATAGTTGATCGTTTGACCAAATCAGCCTACTTTTTTCCCATAAAAGTTGTGTGGAGCGTCGATCGGTTAGCACAGATCTACATAGACGAGATTGTTCGATTACACGGGGTGCCTGCTTCTATCGTCTCTGACCGTGACGGACGTTTCTTATCTCGTTTCTGGACTAGCCTACAGTCTGCTTTGGGAACCAAGCTACAGTTCAGTACCGCATACCACCCCCAGACTGATGGCCAAACAGAGAGGACAAATCAGATACTTGAAGATATGTTACGGCTGTGTGCGATCGATTTAAAGACTAATTGGGACACGCACCTTCCGTTGGCGGAGTTTGCGTACAACAACAGCTACCAATCGAGCATCCAGATGGCACCGTACGAAGCACTCTATGGGCGCAAGTGTCGATCTCCAATCTGTTGGGACGAAGTCGGCGAGCGGCAGGTACTCGGGCCAGAGCTGGTGGAGCAGGCAGTCGAAAAAGTTTGCTTGATTTGGGAAAGACTCCGCACTGCGCAGAGCCGACAGAAAAGCTATGCCGATACTCATCGTAGGCCCTTGGAGTTCATGGTCGGGGATCATGTCTTCTTGAAAGTGACGCCGATGCGTGGAGTGATGCGTTTCGGCGTGAAGGGCAAGCTGAGTCCCAGGTTTGTCGGCCCCTTTGAAATACTAGAACGGGTGGCTGCTGTGGCATACCGAATTGTACTACCTCCCGCCTTGGCTGGAGTGCACGACGTATTCCACGTTTCCCAACTTCAAAAGTATGTGCATGACTCGAGTCATGTAGTTAGCTTCGAACAGCTAGAATTGCGCACGAATTTGTCATACTCAGAGGAGCCGGCGCAGATTCTGGATCGTAAGGAAAAAGTACTTTGCAACCGTACGATGTCCTTGGTTCGCGTGCTGTGACGGAACCATACAGTTGGGGAATCAACTTGGGAGATGGAATCGGAGATGAAGGAGAAGTATCCTTCATTGTTCTTCGAGTCGGAGGTAGGCCTTGTTCTTAAGTTTCGGGTCAAAACTTTTTCTTAGTGGTATATTATGTAGTGCCTCAAATCCTGATCCGACCGGGACGAGCACTATGTAATTGGGCTTGTGGCTAGTCCGTCTGAGTCGTAACTTAGATCTCGGCATCTTCTTGCCACGGACGAAATGCGATGATCCTTTCCAACTCATGGAAAGGCCTCTATTGAAACGAGTCCAATAGTTTTCGTGTTTTGGTTGCTTGGTTTTCTTGATTGCCATTTTGAGGTTTTGGATTTGTTGTTGCTTTCGATTTGCTTGGTTTTCGCTGCTGGTTTTATCGTTTGGAATTTGAGGTTCTGGGGAGTTCGGCAAGGAAGGATAGGCAAGATTTTTAACTCGGTGCTTGTGCTGTTTCAGGTCCGCGTAACTGACGTTTGATCGTCGCTAGCGGGATTCCTAGTTTCAGCCTATTTTCCCTTAACCAGTGAGTGGTTTGGTCCCTTCTTTCCTACTTCTTCATGCCAACATCTCTAAGTTTCAATCGTTCACTCGATGATGCCCGATTGGATGCCTAGGAAATCCTTAGCCACAGGCATGCCAGCCACTAAGAAAGGAACATGGGATTTGTAGACTAATTTTATTATATGCTTGCACACCTTATAATTTGAGCTTATTTATAAGGAAGAGTTGGTTGTTGGTGGCGGCCTGGTGCCTCGGATAGAGTTGGACTTATGGGATAACTGAATCGGAACACCGCTTGAGAAAATATGAACTGTTGCATGAGATATATATATGTTGCTGCTTAACTTCTTCTGTTTAATTCGATGCATTGTATGTAATATGAATTATTTCATGCATTTGCATGGTCTGGGACAACTTGTGCACAGGGTTTGGCATTTCCTCGAAACGGCTTTCCGGGGCACTGGAACTGTATCGATCCGGAGGGAAATATTTGATTCGTGCTCGTCACGATGCATAGCGGGACCTCCAGCAGGGCTTGCTACCCGGGCTGATAGGGCGCGCCGCTAAGCTTGAAATATGTCCCTAAGGTGTCGATCACACCAATGACCGCATAGATTAGAACGCATGCTAACTTATTGTCTTGTGCAGATGGTAAGTATACTTGTGTTTCGTTTCAGGGAAGGCGTGCATCGATTGAGTAAGCAATCGGTGTACTGGTTGGATTCAATGCTATATTCATTCCTATCAAAACATGCAACTGATATGAATTGATTTCACTTGCTTCCTTATAGAAGCTATCTTAATGCATGCTCGCCCCTAACAAGCTAGTGTCGATTTAGTCGAGTGGGTTCATCCCGCTCACCAGTACAAGTTGAGTACTGGCCCACGTTGTGGGCAACTATTTCAGGCAATCAGATGGTGCAACGCTAGTGCGTTAGCGAGGAGGCGTTAGGAGCACCTCTATTTTGAAGTATAGCTGGAGTCAGTTCATTTTGGAGGCATGGACTTCAATCTATACAAGGGCGTAATGTGCAAACGACGTGGACTATCTGACGGAGCGCGCCCTGCATTTTGAGTTATCTTTTGTAATGCAATTCAATAGCCGAGAAGGCGCATCAATGTAAACTCTATGTAAATTACTTTGAATATTCAATGAAAAAGCATGTTTCTTCCGCATTTGTGTTCAAATCTCTGTGAATGTGTTTTATCAATTGTGTTTCAAAAATGGGTTCCTAAAACTGCAAGTTCTTGCCTTGTGCGAGCGCAACCCCAGGCTCGCACGGCATCACGCCCCTAGCGAGGACGAATCGGTTCCGTAAAGGATCCGGCGAGGACGAATGACCCTTTCGGGATCGGAGCGTGACAGCTGCTGCGCACGGGGACGGCGGCGGCGAGCGATGGAGGAGCGAGAGGGGGGCAGGAGGAGGGAGGTGAAGAGGGTGGGCAGTCCTAGTTAAATATGGACTAGTTTGAGTAAAAAAAATTGCTAACTGGACTGGACTGGACTAGTCCCGAGTTATTTTTTTAGTGCCTTTATCAAGAGCCTAAATAAAATAAGGTGCAACTCAAATTTTCTGATTTAATTTTAAGGTAACTTCTAACTTTGAGTGGGAGCATATTTGTCAAAAGTTGCTCATCTAACAGCAATCCCAAAGCAGGCCTTAGTCACATTGTCGATGGAATATGTTTGAAGCATTAGTTCTATGAAATTTGAATTTTAGGCTTTACGGAATTTTATTTGTTGACTTTTGGAGTAGCTTTGGTGGTTTTTATATTTCTGATCTACTCAATACTTTCTTTCTTACATATTTGTTACAATTATTTTGTTTTTACTATTTAGAACAACGGTTGCTTGTTCAGAAAATTATATGTAGAGCATTAAATTTTGCTAAAATTATTGTAGCAGTACAAAATTTGAAAAAAAAAATATTCAAAGAAGAAAAACGTCTTTTCATACGACCGGTTTCAAAATATTTTAAAAAAAAAATCAAGAAATACGTCCATTGAAAGCATGTATTTTGTGCAGAAAAGATCATTTTGATGGACATTTTCGTAACATGTAATTAATTGTGTGTGAGTTGGAAAAAAAGAAAAATAAATGAGAAAACAAATAAAACATTTTTCAAATGGACGTTTTGTATACAAAATACGTCAATCAAAAGAACATTTTTCTAACAATTAAGCAAATAAAATGTCTTTCTTAATTACGTTTTGTATATAATGGCAGGATAATTAATATTAAACTTTATAAAGAAAATGACATTTAGAAGAACGTTTTTCTAACAAATAAACGAAGCACTCTTCTCAATAGAGTGTTATATATTCTTATCATAATTCCAACAAAATTTGTTCTTTTATATTAATTTCAATAAAGTTTAATGCTTTGTATGCAATTTTTTGTTGTTTGTTGGACCCAAGTAAGGACGACAACATGATGGATTTGGGACGAGGACCATATCTTCCATCTCAGTCTTCATCTCCGTTCAGGTTCAAGTTTTTATCCCCCTCTCCGTCTCCGCTAAACAATGATCTCCCTATTCCCGTCCCGTCTCCGCTCCGTTAAAACTTTCTGGGCCAGATTTTCTTGTTTCAATTCCTTGCCTTGTTAACAATTTTTTTTGGGTACATTATAAGCTTAAAAAAAATATACTTAAAACAAATATACATACTAGATAGAGAAAATGATACAATACAAAAAAAAGAGAATATTAATCCAAAAAAAAAATTTAATTACAAAATAAAAGTTGATAATACAAAACAACAAAGAGAAAATGTAAATCTCATAAAACATGTTTCAAATAGAGGTCTATATTTAAAAAAAAATATATTGGTATAACCAATCAGGTCGAAAATTTATCGGAACGAAAAGTACTATATCCATATTCGTCCTCCAACATAATCGAGAATTTTTTTAATCTCCATCTTCGTTTATGTTTTCATTTTTTATTTCTCGGAGAAAAAAAAATTAGGTTTCTACCAACCCTAGACCCAAGGTTGATGTTTTGCACTTGAGTAGCTATGTGGAAGAGAAAATGCTTCTATTTCCAGAAACTTTGAGGCTATCAAACAGCCCCAAATATGAAGTACTAAAGTGCAAGAATCAGAACCAGCCCAATTCCATGTCTCCAAAAAAAACCACCAACTCCTCCATCCAGACTCAGTCTCTAATCCCATCCAAACCCTCCTCTACCCCTTCCCTACCGTCCGATTCCCTCCAAACTGTCCCATCCAACGGCCCCAAACTCCCCCACCATTAATTAATCACACACCCACGCGAGAGATGGAAAATTTGTAGAACCGCGTAAAATGCGCTCTATATATAAGACCTCCACAAGAGGTCGTCGTCGCTTTGCTTCTGAAAAAATAAAAATAGAATAAAAATCCATTCTTTCTTCCTCCTCCTCTTTTTCCTCTAGTCCCCAGATCTGGAAAGAATAGGGTTAGGGTTAGTGTTAGGGTTTCTTCGATGCTCGTTTCATGGGCAACACATGTCTCGGAGGCTCCTTCGTCAGCAAGCACCTGAGCTCCCGCGACCACCACCACCGCAGCCGCCACCCTTCCTCCAAGCGCAGTAGCCGCACCTCCACCTCCTCCGCGAAGTCGTCTCCTTTATCCGACTCTCTGCAACAGCAGACCAAGCCGATGCGGCGCGGCGCAGACCCGCCGCCGGCGAGCGGCGGCGGCGGCTCCTCCGTGCTCGGCCATCGGACCCGCAACATCCGCGACCTCTACACCCTCGGCCGCAAGCTCGGCCAGGGCCAGTTCGGCACCACCTACCTCTGCACCGAGCTCGCCACCGGCGCCGACTACGCCTGCAAGTCCATCTCCAAGCGCAAGCTCCTCTCCAAGGAGGACGTCGAGGACGTCCGCCGCGAGATCCAGATCATGCACCACCTCTCCGGCCACAGGAACGTCGTCACCATCAAGGGGGCCTACGAGGACCCGCTCTACGTCCACATCGTCATGGAGCTCTGCGCCGGCGGGGAGCTGTTCGATAGAATTATCCAGAGGGGCCACTACAGCGAGCGGAAGGCCGCGGAGCTCACCAGAATCGTCGTCGGGGTCGTGGAGGCCTGCCACTCTCTCGGGGTCATCCACAGGGACCTCAAGCCAGAGAACTTCTTGCTGGTCAACAAGGACGACGACACCTCCCTCAAGGCCATTGATTTCGGCCTCTCGGTCTTCTTCAAGCCCGGTAAGGATCGGGATTTTAAGTAAAGTTTTCTTCTTTATTGTGTATTGGTATCATATGAATAATAAAGTTTTGATCTTTAGTGTCTACTGGAGTCAGACGAGTCAATAGGATTCACATGATTCGGAATCATGAAATTGCAATTCCTAATTGAAAAAAAAAAGATTCAGCTTTTTGATTAGGGAGAGGTAAATTTAGTACATACAAATGTTTTGACGATGAACTGATGAGATTTGAATTCACCTATCCATTTCCTCGTTATCGTGTATAAATGTGGGAATAGGCCTCTCAGTCTTCTTCAAGCCCTGTAAGGATCAGGGGAAAAAAATGTTTTTTAGTTGTTCTTTTAAGTAAAGTTTGCTTCTTTATTGTGTATTGGTATCATATGAATAATAAAGTTTTGATCTTTAGAGTATACTGGAATCAGATGAGTCAATAGGATTCACATGATTCGGAATCATGAAATTGCAATTTCAAATAGAAAAAAAAAAGATCAAGCTTTTTTATTAGGGAGAGATAAATTTAGTTCAGACAAATGTGAAGAAATTTGAATTCACCTATACATTTCCTTGTTATCGTGTATAAATGTGCGAATAGGACCAAGTTTCAGTGTTTCACCAAATTTATGTTTACCAAATGTTAATGAATCCGACCAGTTTCACCAAATTCTTATTAACAAAATTTCTAGTTTTCGGTGGAAAAAATAGGCTATAATATAATTGATATGAGCTCCGTCAATATTGCCTTATGCTTAATGGCGGAATACTCTTCTAACCTTCTTTCCAGAAACATTTGCAAGAGCATAGGAAATGGGAAATATATAAAAAAGTAAATTTAAAAGAAGAAAATTGCATAGAGAATTACTGATTTCTTCTTCGTGGTTTTCATCACTTTCAAGTATCTGAGAAATGATATTCCTACATGTAGACTTTTCAATGAACTCAAGTACTTGGAACTGAGCATAGAGAACACTCAAGATAAAACATTGTTATGTTCTTGCCAACACTTTGTTTAATTGTTTTTGAAGGATGAAATGTTTATAAAGGAAATAATGCAGCATTTAAACTATAAAAAAGGGTCTTACAGTTACCGACCATCTAAAATATATTTTTATATGCTTGATCAATACGGGAAATCTTTTCGTAACCTTACAAGAAGCCTTAACTACAAGCATTGTGGATTGTGAGGGCCAATTAGATTGTATTGACTGACAACAATAATCAGAGTAGTCAAAAGTCTTAATATCTGCTTCTTGTATATATTCTTGGTGCCTTTGAGTGGCTTGTCTTTTCTATATGAAGGTTAGGATTCCTGGGTTTACATATCATATATATGTGTCGCACGCAACACAACTGAACATAAACATAATGACGTACATATATGCAAGCACTTGAATAGACATGCACATACAGACACTGGACACATGCATACATGAACACTCTATGAGGTGGATAATCAGTACTAAATCTTTTAGTTTTCTTATTCTGAATGATTCTTTAGTGATCACTCTTTTTTACTTTATGTGATTTTCTTGCAAATTCAGGACAGATCTTCACTGATGTTGTTGGGAGCCCATACTATGTTGCTCCTGAGGTATTGTGCAAGCACTATGGACCGGAAGCTGATGTTTGGACAGCTGGTGTTATACTTTACATATTGCTGAGTGGTGTACCACCTTTTTGGGCAGGTAAATCGTTACTTCAATAGCTTTGTGCATTTTTAATTTAGAGGATAGGATATGCTAATTACTAAAAATGTTATTTTCTTTTGTAGAAACACAGCAAGGGATATTTGATGCAGTTTTAAAGGGGGTTATTGATTTTGATTCGGAGCCATGGCCCTTGATATCTGAGAGTGCCAAGGATCTTATCAGAAAAATGCTCTGCTCTCGACCTTCGGATCGTGTGACAGCCCATGAAGTGCTATGTAAGTTTCTTTCACCCAGTATTTGTTTTTCTTATAGGGATATTTTAGCAAATGCCCCCACACAAATTATAGAAACTAGTATATACCCCCATTTTTTTAAAAATCTACTAAATGTTCCCATTTTTGCAAAACAGTCAAAAAATCGGTTGAAATAGTGGGGGTATACCTTAAAATTTTAATTGTTCCATACAAAGGGCTGGGGACATTTGGTAGTTTTTTTTTAAAAGTTGGGGTATATGCTAGTTTCTATAATTTGAGTGGGGGCATTTGCTAAAATATCCCTTTCTTATATGCAGTCTGTTTGATAGTGCTGACAATAATAGACGAGTAAAGTGGAATGATTGTCATATCTCATTCTTAATAATTTTCTAATGTACTTGGATACTTGGATTTAAGGAACATTTGGTGATTCTTTGTTTATTTCATCTTATTTTTGATGTTTTGTAAGAAAGTATACAAATGATTGGCCTTTTTCTTCTTCATTTTCCAAATAAACCTCGTACACGAACTTGGTTTTGAGGAACATGGTGATTTTTTCGAGACTTACAGAACATGGTGATTTAATATGTATATACTGTCATAGATTTGTGCGTAATTTATAAGATACTATATATACATGTAAGAAGTTAATTTTCTTCTCCTCCACCCCCACCCACCCACAAAGAAAATGCAAGTCCAGAACATGATTCTGGCATTGTTCATACGAGTTCAAAATTCTAAAACACGAAGAAAGCATTATCAGTTATCAAATCTTTGAAGAGTAAAGCTTCTTGCTTTAAGTGCTACATTGTAAGTCAAATCTTTCCTGTTCACCGAAAAGTCTCTGTTTCCCTCATCAATTTCAAAATTTCATGTTATTCTTCCTTCTGAATGTTCTACCATATCATTCAAGGAGGTTTTAAGTTTTTTTTCAATCCTTGGTTTGCCCAAAGGTATCCTGTAGAAGTATAAGCTCATGAACTTTGACATCTCTATTCAGTTGTAAGCATCAAGCATAAGGTAGGCAACAATGCAGCCAGGCAATAGATTGCCAAGTCGTCGCTGGAACCATTGCATGGGCAAGGTGTAGTTGAATGAAAGGACTTCTATACCTTTATCTATGGTGAATATTCATTGTTAGTTATCAAAATGCAGTTTTATAAGGGTCAGGGTTCTTCTTAACCCTCTTTTTGCTTGTTTTGTAAGAAAGCTGTGTCAGAATAATTAAATTTCTTCTTTGACCAAGGTTAAGCAGAAACAGAAGATAAACTATATGAGGGATTGAGCTAAAAAAACAAAACAAACTGTATGTGGCATCATGGATTATGGATATTATAATCTAGTCACTGTAGTTGCTTCCAAGAATAGCTTGATTATATTGCTTGTTCTTTTCCTTGATCAGGCCATCCCTGGATTTGTGAAAATGGAGTCGCTCCTGATCGAGCTCTGGATCCAGCAGTTCTCTCTCGCCTCAAACAATTTTCTGCAATGAATAAGTTGAAGAAGATGGCTTTACGAGTGAGTTTTTTTAGTGTTTATATATATACACACACACTTGCAGCCTTGCTTCTTGAACAATTAGTAAAGCTTTCTCCTAAGCTAAGCATTTTTCTTTTCTGAGAGAATAATTTATTTGCAATGGTTATTTGACATTTTTGGTCAATTATCTATAAAATTGATTGCCAGACCTTTTAAAAGAGCTGCTAGTTCTAATTTTGGTGTAAGTCAATCCACTGAGTAACCATTGTTGCTGCTGCTCTCTGCTCCTTGAAGTTTTTGAAGTGTTGTAGCTCGCTTCTCTCTCTCTTGCCCCACTGCTTTTCAATTTTGTAAGTTGGTATTATCTCTGTCAGTGGAGTTCATTTTTATGCAGCTTGCAAATGGTTTGGTCATCTGTCCTTGTCCTGTATAGTCCACTGCAGTGCCATTTTAACCGAAGCAAATATATGCTCGATGTGTGATTCAGCTAGGCTTTTGTTCTGTGTGAAGCCTGTACATACATTATTTGGTCCACTTTAACCCTTCAAAGCTTGAATATAAGGCTTATTTGCATCTAAATACCCTGAATTTTTATGTTTTTGCAACTAAATACCCTGAACTTATTTTGTTAGCAACTAAATACTCTGACGTTCCGGGCGCTTTCAAGTTGCTACCTACCGTCTGCCTACCATCATTTTTTCCATCGAGATGACAGGCGTAATGACCTTTTTATCCTAAGTTGGTCCTCTTATTTACTTCTATTTCTTCAGCCATTATTTTAGAATTGGGGGTTCCAGGTAAACCCTAGATTTCCACCTTCATTGTTCTTTATTTCTGTTCAACAATTTAACCCTAAACCAACAAATTGTATGAAATCATTAGAAAAATCCTGTTTCTTCTAGATTTGCAAAGCCCTAATTGAACCAATTTCAGAACCTGGTTTTTCCAATGTAAACCCAACAAACAAAATGGAATTGAACTATTAAAAAACCCTAGATTTTTCAAAGTAGCCCAACTAACAAAATTATGAAACACACATATTAACGGAACAATTGAAAGTGGAAAAAATCATACAAAGCCAAACCAACATAAGCAAATTCATACAAAACCAAACCAAAATAAGAAACATATTTCCATCACATCTAGATGAGGGGGAAATGAGAAATGTACTTCTTGGTACTAGAGAGATGTTAATTTATTAGAGGAGCATTTTTGTCGTTTTTCAACCAAGTCAAACACTGTCAGGATAGAAGTTAACGCCCTGAAAGTTGAGGGTATTTAGCTGCTAATAGAATAAGTTCAGGGTATTTCCTTGCAAATTCTACATGCGAGTTAATGTTATTGTCACACTTAGTCATTATGTTCATCACTATCTGGAAGGCTTGGAATGATGCCTGAAGTGCAGATTAACTGATTCTTATTTGTTAGCATCATTATATCATGCACCACTTATATGCTATTATCATAAGCTGGAAAGCTTGAACTTACACTGCTACTTCCATGTTCTCTGATAATGTAGACAGCTACTCAGCCATATGCCAAAAAACAGTGTACAAGTATCATACGTTCACTTGTTAATAAACGAGAGAGAAACTTAGAAATATAATAGTTTGGACTCTAAAGTGAAAGTTGATTACTTGTGGAGTTGAATCCCAGTAATTTGTATGTCACGCAATAGCCAACAAATTTGATGGTGACTTTAAAATCAAAGCCAACTGGTAGAAGTAATTCAAGTGGCCAGAAGATGTACTTCTGTCACTATTCTCTTTTTATTGACTTGCTCTATGTTTAATCTGATTAGTGAGCTAACTTAATATAGACTTGGAATTTTATATAAGGAAAGTTTTATATTATTGTCATAATTCTTCTATTAGACATTACAAGGCTGATGCATTATCTGGTGGTTCTGATGGATAGTTCTATGCCCTATATCAGGTGATTGCTGAAAGCCTTTCAGAGGAGGAGATTGCTGGGTTACGAGAAATGTTTACAGCAATGGACACAGACAATAGTGGTGCAATCACATTTGATGAGCTGAAGGCAGGTCTCAGGAGATATGGTTCTACATTGAAGGACACAGAGATCCGTGATCTTATGGAAGCAGTAAGCCAACTCAGTTTAAAGTTTTCATGATTCCATCTGTTCAATGGAACCTGAGTTGCAAAAATATTTGCATTTCAGGCTGACGTGGACAATAGTGGTACCATTGACTATGGGGAATTTATTACTGCTACAGTACATCTCAACAAGCTAGAACGTGAAGAACATTTAGTGGCGGCTTTTCAATACTTCGACAAGGATGGAAGTGGTTACATTACAGTTGATGAACTTCAACAAGCATGTAAAGAACAGAACATGGAGGATGTTTTTCTTGAAGAAGTTATCAGAGAAGTTGATCAAGATAATGTAAGTAGAAGCCTCTTCTCCAAGCTTTCCAGTAGAAATATAGCTCTCAAAGTTTTGCATTAATATTAAAATTATATGTTGCATTGTCATGCATATTCGTGATGCCTGAGAGTAGGAAAACCATGCACTAATTCTGTTGTGAACCATTCTTACAAGCATGCAGGGCTCTCGTGACACATGAGGATATACTAACATGTTATTCTTACTTACTTTCTTTTTTTTCTTTTGTGGTGCGCTCGATATAATGGCCAATATTGTGTCAAATTTGGGCTTAGTTGGATATTCACTTTATCTGAAAGATATCTGTTAAATCAATTTCCCACTAATAACTATAACGATTGCTTATGAAATTAAAGTAGGTACTGGAAATATTTTCATTTTACATCAATACTTTCTTGTTAGGCTCTCTTTCCTTTGAATCGCTTAATACTATGAACTAAGTCAGAAATTAATTCGATAGATAAGTATACCATAACCAAAGATCTTTGGAGCTTTCCCTTTCCCATCTTCTTAAATGAATGTTCCATCTCCCTTTTCAGGATGGGCGAATCGACTATGGCGAATTTGTTGCTATGATGACCAAGGGCAACATGGGACTCGGTAGACGGACTATGAGGAACACACTGAATATAAGTATGAGGGATGCCCCTGGAGCTCATTGAAATTCCCATGATGTACATGTTCCGCTAGGAAAAAAAGATGAGAGATCAGTTTACCTCCCCACCCCCCCACCCCCCCCCCCACCCTCTCTCTCTCTCTCCATTTTTGAATTTGTGTTGTATGATGTGGAAAGGCAGTGAGATTATCTTGATGAACATCACGATTTGTTTACGAATAGCAGTGTGAATGTTTTGGTGTACAGGACATGAGATGGAAGGAACACTTGAATTATCGTTGATTGTGTTGGATTTGGCGACATTGGCGCGAGAACCGGGCTTATGTGATTACTACTCTTAAGGACCTTTCCCTGATGTTGTATGATATTGTAGCTGACAATCATACAAGAGCTTGAAATTTTAAGTGTATGTTGCTGATATCTTGCCTGGAGTTCCACTGAGATTGAAACCATAAATTTCAGAATATTATTTCTCTGTCCATCAATCTGTTTTTCTAAGTTATTGTCCAGTATTGTGAGAATCATAAACTTTTGGCTTTAGGGTTGAGTGGTCCTACAATTGCTGCCATGGTGGTTTTAATAGTTGAGGGCAGGTCTGACATGGGTCAGCTTCAGATGTCTGGCTTATAAAACTAGATGGCAGAGATTTATGTTTATGTCTACTGACCATGTTAGTCATGAGTAGCATCTTTCCTTAAATCTAACTAGAGGGCAGGTCTGACAAGGTTCCTTAACCATTGGCATCATTGGCATCTTTCTGAAGTGAGGAGGAGAAATTATTCAGTGGACAGTTTCGTCACGTGGCTTATTATAGTATAATGATACATGATAATATTTTACTATTTTTTTAATTATATTTTAAAGATATTTGACAGTTTTTTTTTTTTTTTTTTAGACTTGATATTATCACGTGTTATTGTACTATTAGACGTGCTCACCATTCACTACTGTGAATAATTTCTCAAGCCGATGCTCTCTGGTTTTGTGAACTGATGCACCCTGTTGGCTTTGTGGCGTTTCCGCAACCCTCTATCCTCCTCTCTATCAGATTTTTGCAGCCTCGCATTATCATTTTATTGCATATGCATTATCCTCCCTCGTTGCCATGCTTTTGAGTACAAGATTAACATGACTATCCTGTGTTCAGTGACTTCAGTTCCTCCACTCCAAACTTTGGATCAGTTCTTATAAATACGACAATGCTATGTGAACTCTGGAATTGGCTTACAATTTTGGTTCGTCCGTCACGTGTCAGCATTCCGTTGACAGGTCAATCGATGGTGGATTCGAGCAAATAGGGGGGGGGGGGGGGGGGGGGTGGGGGAGCAATGGGATTGTGCCATGTGCGGGCCAAAATCGTGGTCCAATTTCATGGTTCATATATCATTTTTCTTATAAATATGTTCAAGAAATAAGCAGGATATGATGGATGGAGGGCAATGCATTCATATGTACAACGAAGCCAATGGATACACCAAAGTTATGAGTTACATGACAAAATGACACACAACTCAGCTGAATGGCATTGATACAAAAAAAATTGGGATAAAGACTTTGTTGCAGTTTGTTGTTGTAAAGTTTATTATCTTGGAAGTCACTCAAGTTAAAGAGATTGATAGCCTCCCCAATAGTGCATACCTCAGAGTGGAAACTGAAGCATGAATGAGAACTGATCTGCCTTTTATATGATTTATAAGCATTTCTCACCAAACAAAGTTCCAAATCAACGCTTAATTCTATCCAAGGTTCTAAACAGCGGTAGACATGTGTGCGGCAAAAATAGTTTGCCTGTCGTCTAGATCGTCTAGGCATCGTCTAGACGGTTGATACATTTTGAATTATTTTACTATTTTACCACAGTTTTTTGCATTATATACATATTTTTAGGATGTTTCATGCATAACTATATTGTAGAACAAAGATTTATTAAGTTGTAGTTTTGTAAAAGTGAACCATAGATCCATAATGCTTGTAAAACTGTTTTCCGTTTTAGGGATCGGCGACTTACCCATTCAGTGACTTTGGCACTGGACGTTCCCAAAATGGGTACTATCGGGTCGGGTGAATTAGAGAATAGACAGACGTCTGTTGTGTTGGCATTAATATCTTGTTAGGTATTGTTCCGCCTAGACGTCCACCTACGTCGTCAAAGTTTCGTTAGTCGTCTACTCCACCGTCTACCGAAAAACGGTGCGAAGAAAGACCGCCTATCACTTAGACGCCGTCTAGACAGTCGAGGCAGCCGCCATTTAAAACATTGATTATATCCCTAACTCCTTTTACTTTCAGAATCCTCACCTATGTTGCAAGGAGAAGGATACGATACGACACCAAAGTGTCTGGCTTATGTCATATGTGTCTGACACGATATGGTCTATTATTTTTTGACTGTCCGTGCTTCCTAAATCCTCACCTATGCATTATTTACTTGTCAAATACTAATAGTTTTCAGTTGCAATTTGCAGTCAACCCACAGTGTTCCATTGAATTTCTCAAGATAGATAGCATCTCGTTTCTTAAAGGTCTTTAGCCATCTCAAGATAGATGGCATCTCAATATCCATAGTGTATGTGCTCCTGCATCGCCCCAGGACTCATATGTTAGAGCATCAATAGTAAAGGCAAATTCTATGAGTACTTCATTTTTTTATTTTTTTATTTTTTTTTTTAGAATAGTCCATTATTTCAGGATAGTCCAAAATTTTAAATTTTTTACTAAGAACAGTCCAAATTTTACTCAGGACAGTCTAACCCTAACCCTAACTTCACCCGGAGGAGGAGGAGGAGGAGTCTGAAGGAGGAGTAGGCGGAGCGCGCCTCCGCCGCGCACGGTATTGCTTCTTCTTCTTCTTCCCAGCGCGAGTGAGCGTGCCTCCGCCGCGCGCTGCGGGAGACGGCCCGCCCTCACTGCCGCCCACCCCCGTTGCGGCATGCTGCCCCTGCACTACTGCCGCCACTGTTTCTTCTTTTTCTTCTTCTTCTGTACTCCTCCTTCAATAGGATTGCCAACATTATGACAGTCCTATGACTGTCAATAATATTGACAGTAGTGACAGTCCTGAAAAAAAATTTAGCGCGTCTGGAATAATTTTTCGATGACAAACTTGTAAAAAAAAAAACCAAAATTTGGGCAGCCCTAAGCAATTTTTGTAGTGCCGATAGAATTTGCCATAGTAAAGCTTATCACAATTTCAGAATGTAGAGCTCATTTTGTAGAATAGTAAGGTTCAATTGGAGCCATATGATGGTCATGTCCTAGCCACGAGCTGTAGCGCCTATGCCTGAGAAATTTTACATTCAGAATGTAGGAGCTCATTTTGTAGAATAATAAGGCTCAATTGAAACTCCCACGATGATCCCAGTCCATTTTGTTTTTGAAAATGAATGAAAATGAGGGAGAAAAAAAATAGTTCAAATGTGTCCGAACCCCATTTCTATTATTCCCACATGGTCTTCAAACCATTCTAGATTTATTTATTTATTATAAATTTATGTCTCAAGATATATTTTTCTGCCTCCATTCTATGGGAGATGCTCTTTAGTGTTCCAGAAAAAGTTTGGATTAAAAAATATTGCTCTTTTACTTATCCTTGTATTGGACTATGCTTTTTGAAGTCTTGTATGTACTTTAAGTACATCTACTATAGTACTAGACCTTCATGTATGTATTTTCTAGGTATAGTCCAGAAATACATAACCTATGTCACATACTTTGCATTATGCTAAATCCTTAAAAGGGAACCTTGTATTTTTTGTTATTGAAATGGATGGTCTTTAAACTTTCAAGATGTAGTCTAGACTGTATCCCCTTTTTTTTGTCATTTTCACATAAATTTCAATTAGCAAAAGATCTATTGGATAAGTTTTCAATTAGCAAAAGATCTATAGTCAACAAAAAGTAATCATATTAGGAAAATTAGCAAATGTTGAGAAGTTTTCAATTAGCAAAGGATCTATATTCAACACAAAGTAACCATATCATGAGTTATAGTTTGCAAAGATAAGACTTATCTCCAATGGGAATTTCTAAAATTAAGTTTATATCCTATTTGATATTGTACTATAAGAAAATTTATATGCTAGTTGGCAGAATTTTTACGTAAAAATTCCACCCAAAAAAAATACTCTCAAATGATTTTCAATTTCTATTTTACGTGACAAAAAATAAAAGGATCAATTTAATAATTTAGTTTGAAAGTATGACACAAAATTAATTGCTATGAGAGATGGAGAATTTCTATTATAGTTTTTATATGTAGAAACTTTCGTAGAAATTATTCATCCTACATCAGTGCAACGTATGATGAAAATTGAAATAGAAACCACGGTTGAGAGAAGTTTTTTTTTTCTTTTTCTTTTAAAGGTTTAGAAACCCCGTTTATACTTTTGCAATGATATTGAGTGAATTGTGTTCTTGTTTCTTAAATTTATGGCAAAATGGATCAATGATGAATAGATTTATGTTACAAATAAGACGAGGATAGAACACGGTAGCAATGGTTTTAGTATAGTCTACTTCAAGGCTGGCCTTGGTCCAGGATGACAACCCAGGACCCATGGACCAGGAAGGTCCAAAAAATCAATATATATATATATATATATATATATATATATATATATATATACTAAAAATTTTGTATCTAAAATAGAACTAATTTGTACTATGAGCCACTTTTATCACAAAATAATTGTGTTGCAGTGGTAATTATGTTAGACTTGTACACTAGAGGTCTTAGGTTCAAATCTTGTTGAGCATAATTTACTCTCTTTTTTTCAATTTTCAAATTTTTTTTTTTTTTTTTTTTTACATTATATCTGGAAGATATATCTTGAAAATTCGTCTAGAGCCCCCATAAACTCAGGAACAGCCCTGGCTCTTATAATCTGAATTCTTCTTCCAGTTCTTGAAGATAGATTATTGATGTAAACTTCAAATAAAGAAATAATTGAACTAAATAGGCACCTGTCAACAAATATATGAACCATAATTTTATTGATTAATAGTATAAATTCCCATAATATATATATGTGTGATCAATTGACGTTACAGTTCAAGCATACGTAGATTTCATGCAATCTTACAATGATGAAGCATTGACAAGTTACAAGCTATGCTGACATGTCTGTTGGAACTGCAGTTTCCTCTGTCATCACCATTTCCTGCCATAAGCTCGATCATAGAAACGAGATATTGTTAGATGAAACAAAGGGAATAGCATGTCTATTCATTCATTAAGATTATTTTTTTCTATTGAAGGAATTTTTTGATGCTTCAAACAAATTAGAGAAAAAAAATAGCCATGAAAGGACCTGATACCTTAAGTTAGTCATGCTTAGTTTTTCAATCATGAATTGATACAAGGAGACACAAGTATCCAATTCGCATGAGACTGGATAATAATACAAATCCTATAAAGTAGATCAATTAGTCATAAAGCCATCACCTATAATACAGGGTCACACATACGACACAACACGGTTGAGTTATGAAAACTTATTTAGTTCTACATTGGATAGAAAGTAAGGAATAGACTAGCCTCCTCCTATATATATATATGTACCTCCTCTTTGAGAAATAAATCAATTAAGTCTTTCTACATAATATCAGAGCCAAAATTTTGAATATCTTTCTCCACAATAAATTTCTCTTTTCTTCTTTTCAGCCACTGTCTCTCTTCTCCGCCGTCGACGTTCCCTCGGTGGGTGTTGTCGAACCTGCGGGAAGCAGGGTACGCTGCTACTGACCTTATCCTCATCATATGCTGGCGTAGACGAGTTGTTCGTTGGATCGTGGATAATCAGAGAGGAACTCTTGTGTGATCATATGATTTCGATCTCAACGTGGGTTCTGAGATTATAGAGCATACTTCCTGGAAAGTTTTGCATAGATCACTATTTCTAGCCTTTGTTCCGACGAGTTCTACCTATCGTGTACCTCTCCTGCCGCCTGAACTTGGAGGTGTACAGATAGATGGAGAAAGTCGTGATTGCATGTAGGCGCACAATCCGCGATTGAGTTGCGTTTGATCTCGTCCCTGCGTTAAGTTTGCGATAAGAGCAACTTTGGAGATGGAAACATCTGTGACTAGTTAGGAGCTGAAGGAGATACTAGAGGGGGTGGCTAGGACGTTTCAGGCCAAATTAGAGGAGACCTCATCCAGTAGGGCAGTTGTGCCCGCACCAGAACCGTCACAGGTGATGAAGAAGATAGAGTTGCTACCCAATGACATCAAACTTGAGGGGACGAGAAACAACCTAAGTTGGTCTAGGAGGACGTTGTTGAGCCTTTGGACCAAGGGACTTGAAAAATATGTGAAGGGAGAGTGCACTGAGCCAAAAGATAAGACGAGTGCTGAGTGGAGCACATGGAGTCACCTTTATTCTCTGGTGGTTTCTTGGTTGTTGACTTATGTATCTCCATCCATAGCTGGGATGTTGGAGTCAATCTGTAGTGCAGCTGATTTTTGGAAGACATTGGCTGAGATGTACTCTGGAGCTGGAAGTGTCATGTTGATGGTGGAAGTTGAGAAAAGATTGATGCTACCACACAGGGGGAGAAGACAATACTCCAGTATGCAGGGGAGCTACGTCGCTTATGGACGGACTTGGATCACTATGATCCGCTATCATTGCAAAACCCGACAACTGTTCTCCTGGAAAACAGTACCTTGAGTGTAGGTATGTGTCTCGTTTTATCAAGGGTATGAACCCACAGTTTGAGGCTAGGAGGGCAGCAATGTGTCATCTGCCATCTTTTCCATCCCTGGATGATGTTGTTGCATCGATGGAGCAAGAGGAGATCAGACAAGAAGTGATGAAAGGCGATACCTCACTCGCTGTCCGCTCGACATTGGTGATTCCTAGTGCCCCCATCAGCGATGACAGGGAGTGCTACAATTGAGGGAAGAAATGGCACATCAGCTACAACTGTCCTCAACCCCGCAATTTTGGTCGTGACCGAGGATGCAGAGGACAGAGAGGTGGACGTACATGTCAAGGAGGCAGGGGACATGGAGGCCGGGGAGTTGCTCACCTAGCTGAGCCAGAGGAGACCACTACTAAGATGAATGGAGTCGAGATGACAGAGCTGGAGGAACTACGTCAGTTCAAGCTTCAGGTTGAGAGTTTTAAGGGCAAGGGAAAGGCCACTCAGGATCTGGCTGACACTACCTACCTTAACTTTACTGGTTACACTGCTCATATGGGCAACAGTATCCCGGTTCAAGCACTTGCATCCACTAAGTCTCATACTGATTGGATCATAGACTCAGGTGCATCTAGTGAGTTTGCATTATATTATCCGAACAAACATATGCATCCCGAGACAGTTCAGACTGTTGATGGGACATCCCAATCCATCAGGGGTACTGGCTCGGTCCATTGTACTTCATCTGTTACTCTGTCATCTGTCTTGCATGTTCCTTCATTTTCGGTCAACTTACTTTCGGTTAGCTCTCTCATTGATAAATTGAATTGCACTGTTCTTTTTGATCGGGACATGTGTTCTTTCCAGGAGAAGGCCACGAGAAAGAGACTTGGGACTGGCATCAGACGTGATGGCCTTTTGTACGTGGACAGGGAGGCTGCAATGCTCGCTGCTACTATTAGTGGAGGGCCAGAGACAGAAGCAATGATTCAACACTGCAGATTGGAGCATTTATCTTTTGATAGTTCGAATAAGTTAGAACCTGAGATAATGCATAAAGTAGACAAAAAATGTTATTTTGTAATGATTGTGAACTTGGAAATCATACACGTTATACTTATAAAATGGTTGGTCTTCGAAGTCTTGATCCATTTGCACTTGTTCATTATGATATTTGGGGACCATGTCCTACTACTTCCATCAGTAAATTCAGATGGTTTGTTACCTTCATTGATTGCTACTCACGTATGACCTGGATCTACATGATTAAGCAAAAATATGAGGTGTACAAATATTTTCAAGATTTTTCGGCATATGTGAAGACCCAGTTTGGAGTAAATGTATAGATTCTTCGAACAGATAATGGGACCGAGTACACCAATAAGGAGTTTGCTAATTTTATCTATAGTAAGAAAATTCTTCATTAAACCACTTGCCCAGACACTCCTGCTCAGAATGGGGTGACTGAACACAAGAACAGGCATCTACTAGAAGTGACACGTTCTTTGATGCCGACAATGAATGTGTAACGACCTGTTCTACTCAAGCGGACAACCGATTCAAACAGCACAAGTGCAACGACCCGACCCGCTTTGCTCAGCGAAGAAGACTTGCTTGAGATAAAGGATTTCAGACTTGGCCCTTCAGGAGTTCAAACTTGGACTTTCAAAGGTTCGCTCGGAGTATCGCTCGACCGAGACGAAACATCGCTAAGGTGAGTGGCTACGATGAACCTGTCTTTGCTTAGCCTGCACACTTAAAATATGGACGATACATACTAGTCGTTAGATGAATCACCCCTTGCATGCTAATAAAGAATACAACGCACCTAGCTAAGAAAATAATCTCATCTTGTATGGCTTGTGTTAGAACATGGAAATGAAACTTGGCTTATAATTGGACTCTCGCATGCTACCTTAGCTTCTTGCAAGTAGACCCCGCTATGCCTCGAGTAGATCATTATATACTCTTCGTAGTGCACTGCCTCACTTGTTTACACTGCTCGCCTTATGGATTATGTCGTCTGATATGTCCTTGTACGGTTTCACTCCTCGTACTACCCCTTAGACCCGTGATAACGTAAAGGCTTATGTTCTAAGGTAAACTATACAGTATGTTTCCTTATGCTTATGTTTCCAACAAATGCATACTTGCCTGCTTACATTGTAACTTGTACTCGTTTGCCTCGTTTCAATGCTTGTCACATAATTTATGCCACAATCAAGTAACACTATCCATGTCTTGCATTCATTTAGTTCTCCCCGGAAGACTATCTAATAGTCGTTCTGTGCAAGTATGAACCTGAAAGTGTTCGGGACCGTTAGGTCGCCAAGGCATCTCCAAACTAGGGGATTGCACCATGTCAAGTTTAACTCTGAACGAAAATCATGTCAAGTAAAACAAGAATCACAGCTCGTGGAGCATACTCGTTCTGAACTAGAATCAAGAATAAACATGTCGTGTCGTGAATCCCGTGAATCTGAGACCCAAGACTTGCATGGTCACGGACAACTCGTGCACGAGATAATAACATGGATTCCTCGGACGATCATCGGGACACCGGGATCGTACCGTCCTAGGAGGAATATGGGTATTGCGTGACCAAATCGATAGGATGCTCCCCAGTTTGGGGTGACGCAATATATTCAGTGGTCGGGCCCTTCGTAGTCCAATCCTATACTTGGATAACCCGTCTGACTCCAATATATATGGTAGTCTCTCCATGTTTGGTTGGGATGGTGGGTAACGCCTATGACTCTTGCGCTGCGTCTCATCTCCGTCCAAGACTATGCATCGTCCTTTATGGCTAAGCCAGTGACCTCATATTCATATAGATAAGTCATCATCGCTTAGCGAAAATTCGCGTGCGAGTCATTGCATCGCATATGATAATCTGGAACACCTGAACGGATTTATGTATAAGACATCTATGCACAATTTGAACACCTGAGCAATCTATTGCAACCCAACTGAGTATAACACACCTGAGTATCCGTGTAACTCGTGCACCTGAATCAGGAATCCGCTCGTAACATTCGTATTTGATTATGCGATTTTAGTGGATTTTCTTACATATATTCGTGCTTGGTTTAACTTGATTTTATCTCTGGACAGGGAAGGAAGAATGGTAAGTTAATAAGTCTCGCCGTGTTATTCTTATATCGCACGGCGCACTGCCACATGAGTTAGACTTTTCATTATGCCATGAAACTGATCTTTTCATTATGCCATGAAACTGATCATAAGGCAAGAATAATAAGATAACTTAATAGATGGTGCACGGAACCTATATAACGTGTTTGGATTTGTCGAGCGGACGAGAAGCCTCCCCACCAGTGCATTCATGTACTAATAACCCACCAGATTGCTTGCAGGGTGCAGGAGAACCTCGTTCGGTACAAAAATCCCTTCGTGCGAGCTAAGGCATGGAGTTTGCTCTGAAGTTTTGGAGCGTTGCGTCCGGAGCTGAAGCACATATACAACACATAATGTTGGAACATCGCCTATGTATCATTCCACAATTGTATCCACTTGGCACGCTTTTATTGTTGCGAGAGAGAGGATTTGAGCGACTTGTAATCTCGGCTTAGCGCCACTTGTAATACTTGTACAATATCAATAAAATGTTTGTTCTACTTCTATACTTATGTTATTCACTGCTTCCGCTATTGACGACTCTGTGAACTTGTTACCGATCGCCTGTTTGTTTTTTATTCCGCTGCATTCGGACTATTTGTGCGACTCTGTGGCTTAGGCATTTTACCGCCTGTTCGGGTCATGGCCTTGCACGGACACAGCTTGTGCTCGTGCGGCATCACGTCCAGATGGGAACGATCGTCCCGCGGGAGCGCTGACGCGGTGATTCGCGCCTAACGGGGACGGCCGATTCCTACGGGAGATCGGGGCGTGACAGAATGTGCCTAAGTTATTGTGGAGTGAGGATGTTATGATAGCAGCTTATCTAATTAACATGATGCCGTCAAGAGTATTAGGGATGAAGACACCATGTGAGATGCTCTTGGGCTCTAATATTTTTATTGTTCCACCCAGAGTGTTTGGCTGCACATGTTTTGTGTGAGATCACAGAATGATGGTGAGCAAGCTGGATCCACAAGCAGTTAAATGTATCTTTGTGGGCTACTTATCAAGTCAAAAAAGAAACAAGTGTTTGTGTCCCACTGAAAGAATGTTGTTTGTCAGTATGGACGTGATATTCCGGGAGTTTGAACCATTTTATGGGGAGAAGACGGAGTTAAGTTCCTAATTCGATGATGACTCTACTAATGCTAGTAGAGAGGGGGATAATGAAAGTGGCATCGTGGTTGGTATGATTCTATGTCCTTTTGAATCACCGAGGAGTGATGGTGTCTCAGGTGGAGCCGACAGTCAGGCGGAGCTGAGAGTATATAGGGAGCATGAGCATCGTGAGCTTCTTCCTTCTGCGCCTAGGCCAGTACCCACAAATGCTGATGTCCCAAGTCCCTCTTCTCCAGGACCTTCTTCAGCCCATCCACCTGAGTCACCTGGTAACAATTCCTCCTCTGATACTTCTAATACTCATGTTTTGCTTCGTAGAACTTCTAAAGTCAATGTTGGAAAGCCTCCAGCTAAATTTGGCGGTTGGGATACTGACATTGCATATTACATTTCATATGCATCCACTCCACCTGCATATAAGTCATTCCTTGCATCATTAGATTCAGTGCTTGTACCTAACAACTGGCAGGTAGCTAACCAAGATCCTAGGTGGTTGAGTGCCATGCAGGAGGAACTTCAGGCCTTGAAAAAGAATGACACATGGGATCTGGTACCACTGCCAGCTGGGAAGCGTGCTGTTGGATGTAAATGAGTTTATACTGTTAAGCAGACTCTAGAAGGAAAAATTGACAGGTACAAGACCAGATTGGTTGCTAAAGGCTATAGCCAAACTTATGGTATTGACTATGACGAGACATTTGCTCCAGTAGCAAAGATGAGCATTGTGCGAGTGTTGGTATCATGTGCTGCCAACTTCAATTGGTAACTATATCAGCTAGATGTCAAGAACGCATTTTTTGCATGGGGATCTCCAAGAGGAGGTGTATATGGAGATTCCACCAGGCTTTGCTAATTCACAAGCAACGAAGAAGATATGCAAATTGAAGAAGTCTTTGTATGGGCTAAAGCAGTCTCCGAGAACATGGTTTGATAGATTCAAGCTTGCAGTCTGTGGTATGGGATATAAGCAGTGCAATGGAGATCATATTATGTTTTACAACCACTCCAAGACTCGTATCACTGTTCTTGCAGTCTATGTTGATGGTATTGTAATTACTGGAGACGATACTGAGGAGATCCTACGGCTGAAGAAAAGACTTGAGTGAAATTTGAAGTTAAGGATCTGGTACAGTTGAAGTACTTTCTTGTAATTGAAATTGCAAGGTAACAAAAGAGTATAGTGCTTTCTCAGTGAAACTACGCTCTGGACCTTCTTTCAGAGACATGAATGCTGGGTTGCAGGGTTGCTTCTACTTCTATCGAGCAGAATCACAAGTTGTGTGTTGAGGGTGGTGTTTCGGTAAGTAAGGAGCAATATCAAAGATTAGTTGGTCGACTTATATATCTATGTCATACGAGACCTGATATTATTTATGCCGTGAGTGTGGTGAGTAGATATATGCATGATCCGAGAGAGCAACATATGGAGGCAGTTCGCAGAATTCTCAGGTATATTAAAGAAAATCCATGAAAGAGGTTATGGTTCAGAAGTTCTGGACATCTGAGAGTTGAAGGCTAATGTGATGCCGATTGGGCGGGTTGTATGGACGATCGCAAGTCCACTACAGGTTACTGTATTTTTGTTGGAGGCAATCTTGTATCTTGGCGCATCAAGAAGCAAGATGTAGTGGCTAGGTCTACAGCTGAGATCGAGTACAGGACTATGACAGTTAGCCTGTGCGAGATGATATGGGTGAATAACTTTTTGGCTGAGATACGTTTGTTTAGAGGAGACTCCTTGCCACTTTGGTGTGACAACAAATCAGCAATTGATATTGCAAACAATCCAGTTCAGCATGATTGCATCAAACATGTGGAGATTGATCGGTTCTTCATCAAGGAGCAGCTGAATAAAAAGTTTTGGCTTTGAGCTATGTGAAATCAGCGGAGCAGTTAGCTGATTGTTTAACTAAAGGTTTAGGTTCTGGAGAGTTTGACATCTTTTGTAACAAGATGGGGATGATTGATATCTATCGTCCATCATGAGGGGGAGTGTTGAGTTATGGGAACTTATTTAGTCCCACATTGGATAGAAAGTAAGGAAGAGGCTAGCCTCCTCATATATATATGTACCTCCTCTTTGAGAAATAAATCAATTAAGTCTTTCTACAACACAGTAAGGAGACTTTCAGTATCGGCCGATACCGATACGGTTTGGCATGTTCCGATCCGATACCGACCTATACCGATAATAACATATATCGATATTGGATGTCTCTTTTTTTGGTCAATTCGACAAAAAAATTGAGCGAAAAAGACAAATCAACAAAGTTGCAAAATCATGTAAAAGAAGAAAACTTATCTATCGCATGTAAACAATACGCAATGGTGACTACTATTTATTCAATTTCAAAACTACTAAGAAATAACACTGAAAATACTTAATGTCTAAATGTATAAAATGTTAATAATTTATTAATAATTATTTGCTTTCTAATACAAAAAAATTTGATACTTTGATTCGAAACTGCCGATCCAGATACTCATAGAATAGTATGTTTCGATACCGATACTGCGAACCTTGATGTACACAACAGATATTTTGGTGTGTACTAAGCTACTTAGGAGTGTCAGAGTAGTGTCTGATATGTATATGTTACATGTCCCACACGACACGGCCTAGATTTTTGGCATCCCCGTGCTTCCTAGGCTGGCACAGAACCTGTAAAGTCCTTCACCGGACCGCCAGAGCACAGGAAGCAGAGACACTCTATATACCTATCATACCGTGTCTTACTCGTATCGGACATAACATATCAAGTATCGGACATAACATATTGATATGTACACTCCAAAATATATTAGGACACTCCAAAATCCGCTATCGATGCCCATTTTGTGCTGTATTTGTGCTCGTGCAACATAGCATAGAGCTCTCTAATATGTAGAGGAATAGCAAATGCATGAGGGTTAACGATACTCGCCTTTAATTTTCCATCTTTAAGGAAAATACATCTCGAAGTCATGGCCTGACCATTGTCAAGCAACCACCCAACCTCCCCGCAAGTTTCACCATCTTCTTCTTCTTTAAACGAACACCATATGTTCTTTGGCAGCGCAACGAGTCCGACTTGGTCTCTGACCTTCTTCTGCGGTTTGGCTTCGGCAAGTTCATGGAACGCATCCTAGCAAAACATTAGAAACTTTAAAACTAATTACACCATCAAAACATAGAGAAATAATTCTAATAAAGCTGCAGGTCACAAGCTAATATGGTACTGGATCATTGTGACATTATAAGAGAAGATGGTTAGTAAGAGGAGTGCTCAAACTTGTGTTCAATGATAAGCTACGTTGCACAAATATGGACACGGATAAGGAGGTGATATGGATACGGATTACTGACACGATATAAATACGGATATGGATAAGGGTGCAATACGAACACGGATTACAGAGACGATATAAATACGGACATTATTTTTTATTGTCCGTGCAACAAGGTTCGCAGTATCGATAATTCCTGTGTATCGGTATTGGCGGTACCAATAGTATCGGCGGTTTCGGATCGGAGTATCGTATTTTTTAGTATCGGAAAGCAAAAAATATTAATAAATTATTAACATTTTGGAAAATAAATTTTATACATTTAGACATAATTTTAAGTATTTTCTCTTGTTTCTTATTTAGTTTTGAAATTGAATAATATAGTAGTCACTCTTGTCGATTGGTTAACATGCGATAGATAAGTTTTCTACTTTTACAACTTTACTATGTTTTTACACCATTGCTGATTGGTCTTTTTCGTTCAATTTTCTTTAGCGAATTGACCAGAAAAGAGATCCCTAATGTCGATAGCGATCAGTATCAAATATCATTCGGTACGAGGCTAACAGACCAGTCTTAGTTCTATATATTTAACAAGTTGATTATGAACATTTTGGCTAAAGCCTAATGATGACCAGCAAGTGTATTCATTTAAGTTAGACCGCTAAAAACTTAAGCCCAGGCATGAGTTGGTCTCATTATTGAACCAACTGATAAGCTTCATCTAGCTCAAAATAAGGGTTGTGATGGAGCACAAGGAGCTCAAGTGATGCTAAATTTAGCGCCACCACCACCAACCAAGCCTTGTTTCCAGCTGTGGAGCAGAGAAAGCTCCGCAAGAGAACAATCAAGTTTTTTAAGGTTCGCAGTATCGGTATCGGACCATTTCTATGATTATCGGGATCGACGATATAAACAGTTTCGAATCGGAGTATTAGATTTTTTTTTTTTTTGGTATCGAAAATCAAATAATTATTAATAAATTATTAAAATTTTAGAAAATATATTTTATACATTTATATATAATTTTAAATGTTTTAAGTGTTGTTTTTTTAGTAGTTTTGAAATTGAATGAAATATTATTCACCATTGCCAATTGGTTTACATGTAATGGATAAGTTTCCTTCTTTTACATGCTTTTACAATTTTATTATACTTTTACACCCTTTCTGATAGGGTTTTTTTTTTTTTTTTTTTTTTTTTTTTTGTAATTCCTGAATTAATCGAAAAAGAGATCCCAATGTCGGTATCGGTCGGTATCGGATCGATATCGGCCGATACTGCAAACTATGATTTTTATAACCGACTATGAACCTGATATCAACTTCCAATGATTGGTGTTAGATTTCTAACTAAAATAGCTATGAGCAAGTAAGTGTTTTGTCTTTAGAAGTTTGGTGGTGGAGTAGGTAGGTCTACTATTTTGGTCGCGATACGACAATCTGGTCGACTGTTTGAGAATTGGATATAAATTGGGCCACAGTACAAGTCGGACGGACGCTATGATGCAAGTAAGGGTGGTCCAATCTGTCGGGACGAGGGAGGATCGGAACATGATATGGTTACAGTTTGAGAGAGGAAAAAAAAACATTAGAATTCTCACCTTGCCTAGTCTGCAAAATCCGGCTAGACCGACACTCCTCCCCTCCCAAGCCCCTGCAACCTTGGAGACGTCGAGCTTGGGAGCCTGGGCGAACCCGGACTCCCGGATAGCACACCCACCCAGCTGGTCCCCGTTCCTCCACGGCCCGTACCACTGCTCCGAGAACACCCTTATCCCCTCCAACCTCCCCCCCTCCCCCTCCTTGACAAGCATCAGCACTCTGAGTCTGGGTCTGGCCTCCACATTCCCCGGGTGAACAAAGCAATGCTCCAGCTCCAATCCACCCTTCCCCAGAGGCCACACCGCGACGTAGCACCCGTTGGGCGCGTACGCAAAGGCGCGGGCCTCCGCGCGGGCGGCCCTCTCGTCCGTGCTGTGCCTCGTGGCGGCGTCGGCCTCGCAGCCGACCGTGGGGAGGAGCCTGATGAGCTTGTAGGAGAGGGCGAGGGGCTCGGACGCGGGGGCGAGGGTCGGGCACTGGGTCTGCCACTCGAAGACCCTCACCTCCCATTCGCGGAAGGCTTCGGGGACCACGCTCTCCGGCAGCTCCACGGGGGCTCCCTCCGCGCTGAAGTCCGCCCCGAAGCCCTCCCATTCGCCCGATGCCCTCTCCGCGAATTCGGCCCAATCTGGAGCAGGGGGGCAACAAACAACAACGTATCGGACATGACACAAACACTTAGAAAAACGTCACAAAAGTACAGTACGTGATACCTCCGTCTCGTCGTTGACACGACACTACATATATTCGTGTCCGCACAATATAAGACATGTACTAGGTTATCGACATCCAAAGTACACTAGGACACCCAAAAGTAAGTGTAGTAAAGTAAACTAGTGATGGGACTGAGTTGCTTACTGGGATGGGAGTTAGGGGTTGGGTTTTGTTTGAGTAGAGTTTCTTGGGGAATAATTGGACTACTGCTGCTGCTGCTGCTGCTACTGCTACTGCTAGTAGCTGTTGAAGTAGAGATGGATGGAAGTCTTGGAGAGGGGTGTTTGCTAAGATTAGGAGAGAGGAAGGAGGGGTTGATCTTTAGCTTGTTTGTTGGGGGAGGGAGTGATGTGGGGGAGTAAGAGAGGAGAGACATGTCCTCCTCCTAATAATTGTTGTTGTGGTTGGGAAGAAGGAGGGGGGGGGGATTGTTGGCAGGCTATGTGAAGCTAGTATAGTGTGAAAGCAAATCTAGAGCTGCCAAGTGGATGATAGGGGCTTGGCTTGTGCTACTTGGACGAGGCATATGCTTAAAAAAAAACAATAATGCTAAGTTTTATACAAATGCTTACAACCTTCTTACAACCCTCTCAGCCCTCTGCTATGTGGGCCACCTCCGATTTCACTTCTCCTTCAATGAACGACTGTTACGTGACATTCCGGTGTAGGAAATATTGTACTTCGAGATTGTAAATCCAACTAGAGACGGGTATAGTAATTTAAAAAAAGTTCAAAAAATTGTTAAGAAATAAAATTATATACTAAAAATCAATATATATATATATATATATATATATATATATAGAAAAGAATATTGTACCAAGGTTTGTTGTACCATTATTGTACAAATTAATCTCAACAGTAAAAGTTATGAAATCGTGTGATTATAAAGCATGATGATATATATTCCAAAAGTTGATGTCATGTCATCATGTTTTATAATCACACGATACACGGTTGAGATCAATTGGTACAATAAGCTTCGATGCAATATCACACACACGCGTCCGCACACACTTTATTAATAATTGAAGTGGCATGCTCTGCTCTGTTGTGCTCTTGTCTTTTCTCTTTGTTTTCCTTATAAAACATTGAAAGAAAATTGGTGTGGCTGTTTGATTTTTGTTTTTTTTGGGAGGGTGGGGGAGGATTTTCTAGTGCGGCGTCAAGAACTTCGGTGGAGGCGTTGGAGGATCGACCTCGAGGCAGTGGAAGGGGTAGCAGCGTGCGACTGATGTAGATCGGACTTCGTTGTTGTTGATGCTGCTGCTATGCGCTAGGTCGGGACGGGGAGCGAGGTGCACGTTGGCGGTTCGTCGTACGGAAGTGGAGTGGGGGTGGCGGAGTTGCTTTCCACTATCATGATTGTGATGCTGATGGTGATGATGGATTGGGAATTTGTGATGGAAATGTTGATGTATAGAGAAGGGGGAGGGGTGCTTCATGGCTTTGCCGGAGAGAGAAGAGAGATAAAAGAGGAGAGGGAGAGTAGAAGTATGGCTTGGAGGAGAGAGGGGGGGGGGGGGGGGGGTAGGGGATGTTGTTCTGTGTAATGTACACAACATAGTATACATTATGGTGTGTGTACGATAAGAGAGGGAGGAAGGAATTGATTTATGAGTTTATAATTATTATTTTTAACAAATAGTGGGATCAGTTGACCCCACTTGTTCTTTAATGTGTTTGTTTCGGTACCCACAAACATTATCGAAAAAGTAAAATATCCTTATCTGTATTAGGATCGAGTCGTGTGTCCATTTTGAAAATCTATGCTTAATTTTAAAGTGACATGTATGTTTCTAAAGAGTAGATGAAAAAAGTGAGTATCACACACTGTCTCTATCACAAATCTAATATCAACTATCCAAAGAATATCCTCCCCCAAAATTTGGATACGGATGAAATGAAAAAAAAAATTGTCATTAAAATTCCCCTTTTAGTTGGGTTTCTATTTTCTCACACTTTCAATTTTACCAACGGTTAAAGGTGGACGTTTTCAAGCAACCAAACATTAAACTGTTGACATCGAGTAATTCCGTCTTCAAGTGAACGCATGTAGTTGACTTGGATCCGTTCCAACTCCCATTCATATCTCTTCTTATCCAAAGTGTCCTACAAATCCAAATGTGAATGTAACGTCAACATATCTGTTCTCTATAAATTATTCAGTGAACCGATTTTATCACGTGACGGTGATAAAACATTATTCTCCTCCTATAACTACATGATACATCACGAATAAAATAAGCAGCATGACATTATAAAAGTGAGATATCATATTGTTATTGAAGAAGAACAAAACATTATCAGTGGTACGTGATGGGATGGGCCCACTAAATAATTTCTTCTAATCCACATTGTTTTCCGAATGGATTAGACTTCTTGTCGGGACAAGAGTGACACACATATACACGTAGCTTCCTTGCATATGTCTAGAAGTGCACCGGTGTATCATTAGCCTGAATTGAGGCACTTCCTCGATTTTCAAATTTAGACTCTTCTACTGATAAATGAATTTAATGTGATGGAGTACTGCATTTAACAAATTGGTCCCATGGTCTAGTGGTTAGGACATTGGACTCTGAATCCAGTAACCCGAGTTCAAGTCTCGGTGGGACCTAATATATTTATTTATTATTTTTGTTTTTTCTTTTTGTATTACTTCTTTTTATGGACATAAATTATGTACTTTTTATTTTTCTTACTTTGTTAAAAAGAAAATATATACGTAAATTTTCAACTTTTTTATTTTTCTTGTTTTGTGAAAATAAAAAAAGATGGACATAAGTTTTGCTGTCACTACTACTACAAATAGACCAAACTTTACTCTTGCAACTCCTGTAAATTCGATGGACTTATCCAAATTTTAGTTACATCTGCGTGTGTGTGTGTGTATATATATATATATATATATATATATGCTAGTCGCTCGGTGAATCATCCCCTGCATGCTAATAAGAATCCAACACACCTAGCTAAGGGAATAATCCAAACTTGTATTGCTTATGCTAGAACATGGAAATGAAATATTGCTTATATATATGTTCAGACCCTCGCATGCTACCCTAGAACGTGTCGCTCGGGAAGTCCCTACGGTTTCACCTCTCGGTTTACCTTCGGGCCCGAGCCATCGTGTTTGCTTAAGTTCCTGAGAAACGCATACTTGCTTGCTTACAAATGCCTAACGTTATTGTATTGTGCATGCATTGAGTCAGCCAGGAGACTATCAAATAGCTCTTCTGTGCAATTGAACCTGCAAGTATCCGGGACCGTTAGGTCACCAAGGCAATCTCTGCCCTAGGGGAAATGCATCAAGGCAAAGTGAATATTGTACTGGGATCACATCAAGTTTACCTTTGAACGGAAATCTTGTCCAAGCTCGTTCATAGCGGAAAATCCAAGATTGTACTTGTGATTGTACTCGTGTTATTGATTGTATTGTAAAGATGTGAAATTGGATGACCCCAGAGACCTGCACGTCGCGACAACTCGGAAACGAGGTATAGTTCCACGGACGGTCACCGGGGCACTGGGACCGATCCGATCCGGATGGAACTCAAGTGTACAGTCTATTGTGCTGGACGAGATGGCTTGCAGCGCCCATTGTTCTTTTCGCTGCATACCATTCTCTCTAGTGGCTGAACTCTATTGCACAGTCCATTGTGCTGGACGAGATGGCTTGTAGCGCCCATTGTTCTTTTCGCTGCATGCCATTCTCTCCAGTGGCTAGGTCCTTTATGGCTATGCCAGCGACTCATGTTCATATAAATAAGTCATCCTCGCTTAGCGGCTATCCGCGTGCGAGTCATTGCATCGTGTCAAAAGAATAACTGAACACCTGAACGATCATGATACAACGACTCTCGTGTTTGCATAAGCTATACTTCCTGAATGTTTATACTTTTCCGTGCTTGAATTAACAATGTTTGCCTTGGACAGGGAAGGTAAAATGGTAAGTCGGTAAGTCTCGCCGTGTTTCCTCTCATGTTGCACGGCGCACTGCCACACGAGTTAGGCTATTCAAATCTTGCATGAAACTGATTCTAAGGCAACTAGAAAGACAACTACAAAGACAACTTAATGGTTGGGAAGGAGGAGGAGGAGGAGGGAGGGGAGGGGGGATTGTTGGCAGCCTATGTGAAGCTAGTATAGGGTGAAAGCAAATCTAGAGCTGCCAAGTGGATGATAGGGGCTACTTGGACGAGGCATATGCTTAAAAAAAACAATAATGCTAAGTTTTATACCAAATGCTTACAAACTTCTTACAACCCTCTCAGCCCCCTGCTATGTGGGTCACCTCCGGTCCCACATCTCCTCCAATAAACGACTGTCACGTGGCGTTTCGGTCTAGGAAATATTGTACTTAGAGTTTGTAAATCCAACTAGAGACGGATACAGTAATTAAAAAAAGTTCAAAAAATTGTTAAAAACTAAAATTATATACTAAAAACCAATATATATATATATATATATATATATATATATATATATATATATAGAAAAGAATATTGTACCAAGGTTTGTTGCACCATTATTGTACCAATTAATCTCAACAGTAAAAGTTATGAAATCGTGTGATTATAAAGCATGATGATATATATTCCAAAAGTTGATATCATGTCATCATGTTTTATAATCACACGATACACGGTTGAGATCAATTGGTACAATAAGCTTCGATACAATATCACACACACGCGCCCGCACACACTTTATTAATAATTGAAGTGGCATGCTCTGCTTTGTTGTGCTCTTGTCTTTTCTCTTTGTTTTCCTTATAAAACATCAAAAGAAAATTGGTGTGGCTGTTGGATTTTTTTTTTGTTTTTATTTTTTTTGTTTTGGAGGGTAGGGGAGGATTTTCTAGTGCGGCGTCAAGAACTTCGGTGGAGGCGTTGGAGGATCGACCTCGAGGCAGTGGAAGGGGTAGCAGCGTGCGACTGATGCAAATCGGACTTCGTTGTTGTTGATGTTGTTGCTATGTGCTGGGTCGGGACTGGGAGCGAGGTGCACGTTGGCGGTTCGTCGTACGGAAGTGGAGTGGGGGTGGCGGAGTTGCTTTCCACTATCCTGATTGTGATGCTGATGGTGATGATGGATTGAGAATTTGTTTTGGAGATGATGATGTATAGAGTAGGGGGGGTGCTTCATGGCTTTGCCAGAGAGAGAAGAGAGATAAAGAGGAGAGGGAGAGTAGAAGTATGGCTTGGAGGAGAGAGGGGGGGGGGGGTAGGGGATGTTGTTCTGTGTAATGTGCACAACATAGTATACATTATGGTGTGTGTACGATAAGAGAGGGAGGAAGGAATTGATTTATGAGTTTATGATTATTATTTTTTAACAAATAGATCCCACTTGTTCCTTAATGTGTTTATTTCAGTACCCACAAACATTATCGGAAAAGTAAGATATCCTTATTTGTATTAGACTCGAGTCGTGTGTCTATTTTGAAAATCTATGCTTAATTTTAAAGTGACATGTATGTTTCTAAAGAGTAGATGAAAAAAGTGAGTAGCACACACTCTCTTTATCATAAATCTAATATCAACTATCCAAAGAATATTCTCCTCCAAAATTTGGATACGGATCAAAGGGAAAAAAAAAATTGTCATTAAAATTCCCCTTTTAGTTGGGTTACTATTTTCTGACACTTTCAATTTTACAAAACGGTTAAAGATGGACGTTTTCAAGCAACCAAACAGTAAACTGTTGACATCGAGTAATTCCGTCTTCAAGTGAACGCATGTAGTTGATTTGGATCCGTTCCAACTCCCATTCATATCTCTTCTTATCCAAAGTGTTCTACAAATCCAAATGTGAAAGAAACGTCAACACATCTGTTCTCTGTCCGAATCTAATCCACAAAAAATTATTCACTGAACTGATCTTATCGCGTGACAGTAATGAGACATTATTCTCCTCCTATAACTACATGATACACCACGAATAAAATAAGCAGCATGATATTATAAAAGTGATATATCATATTGTTGTTGGAGAAAAACCAAATATTATCACTGGTACGTGATGAGATGGGCCACTAAATAATTTCTTCTAATCCACAAATTGTTTTCCGAATGGATTAGACTTCTTGTCGGGACAAGAGTGACACACATATACACGTAGCTTCCTTGCATATGTCTAGAAGTGCGCCGTTGTATCACTAGCCTGAATTGAGGCACTTCCTCGATTTTCAAATTTAGACTCTTCTAATAATAAATGAATTTAATGTGATGAGGTACTGCATTTAACTAATTGGTCCCATGGTCTAGTGGTTAGGACATTGGACTCTGAATCCAGTAACCCGAGTTCAAGTCTCGGTGGGACCTAATTTATTTATTTGTTTTTTTTTCTTTTTCTTTTTGTATTACTTCTTTTTATGGACATAAATTATGTACTTTTTATTTTTCTTACTTTGTTAAAAAAGAAAATATATACGTAAATTTTCAACTTTTTTATTTTTCTTGTTTTGTGAAAATAAAAAAATATGGACATAAGTTTCGCTGTCACTACTACTACAAATAGACCAAACTTTACTCTTGCAACTCCTGCAAATTCGATGGACTTATCCAAATTTTAGTTACATCTGCTTTTATATATATATATATATATATATAGAGAGAGAGAGAGAGAGAGAGAGAGAGAGAGAGAGGAATCAGTGGCACAACTAAAATGATAAGCATGTATAAATGGCGCTTTCAAATCTACAATTACATTGCAAGGAAATAGCCACCAATTTAGGTTCAAAAAATTATGTTATATAATTGCCGAAAAATCCTTTGAACTGAAAATAGCACAGTGGAATTGAATGGGATAACCCTATGTTTTAAGTTATATCATTTTGCCTCATAGTGCACTCTTTCCTATGCCGCTATAAACAACTTCATGACATTGTAGATTCAACAGGAAAACGTAATGGTCTCCCAAAAAAAATAGAGGATTTTAACCACCTCCCAACTTTAGTGGCTAACAGATGGAGACATAAAATACTCTGAATGAATAGATTCATTCTCACGGGAAAACAAATTATTTCTACGATTTTATCAAAAATGTTCTCTTATCGTGCTCAAGCTGGCAATACAAAAAAATAAAAATAAAATAATAATAATAATAATCCTTTGGCAGAGCATTCTTGACGCCCAACAAGTGAAAAAAAAACTTGCTAGCATCTAGATCGGTGGCACAATTTTAAGGCTGACCAAAGAATGAGATGAGGCATCCATGTTTGAATAAATAAAAATCAGCCATCATACTTTAGTATTACATATAGATGTTAGCTTATAGACGATTCCAGTATCAAAGCATGTTTCGGAAATCTGTTACATTTATAGACATAACTCAACTCATACATCAATATTAAATAGGGCAGGCAATTGCCCCACAGGCTATTCTTGCCAAAATCAAAATTTTCCTCCCAATCAAACATGAGAAGGTCTAGGCACACGACCAACCCATAAAGGGCAAGGTCCTGCGATCCTATTCCGAACCGGTGCTTCATTCCCAGCAGGAGGCACAAATTCCACCGTGAAAACGGAGGGAAATTGCCATTTCCAGCCTCGGACCTTACAAAGGAAACCGTTGTTCGGGCCACTTGGGGTACGCGCGCTTGTACAAGCTCATGCAGACAGTATCGTGCTGCTGAAGTATGCCATTGAAAACACATTTCATTGCCCCTGATAAGTAAACAAACAGTGAGTTCCTTGGAATTTTCAGTTTCGTATTAGAAAAAGCCGATGGAACAACGGAGAGGAGCATACCGTGGGTGCCAACAGGTTCCTTTACGCGGCCACGACGACCACATTTCGTCCATACCTCCACCGGCTGTACACCAGAAGAGCGCATGTTACAGATAATTCAATCATCGAGTCTAATTAAGATGTGATAAGAAAAAACATAACGAGATGATGTTCAGAGTGCAATATCATGGTTACCTTAAACCATCTAACGTCATCAGGATGATGAAACATAAATCGCACCGAGGCTTTCAGTTTAGAAACTCTCTGAGGATAGCTGCATTAACAAGGTAAATTTAAATTTAACAGATCACGACAAAAATATGGATCAAGGTAAAATATTCATTGAACTAAGGTATTAGCTTGTGTTTGATTGGGATTTTTTTTCCATGGAAAATATTTTCATCACAAAATTTCCATCAATTGTAGTATTTGATAGCTTATATTTTCCATGGAATTATTTTCCAAAAAACTGTCATTTTTCATATTTTCTTTTGAAATGGTGGAAAATGAAACTGGCTCAACCTATAGGAAAATATTATTTTCCATAGAAAATAACTATTTTCCGTAGAAAATAACAACAATCAAACACCAAATTAAGTTTTCCATAAGAAAATTTTAAAATTCCATGGAACTGTTTTCCTAGTAAAATAATTCCGGAGAATTAATTTATTTTTCACATATTTTCCACCTTGCAATCAAACGCAACCTAATAGACAAACAACTACACTAGTAAGTACCACCACAGCTTAAACTGTGAGGGGGTGGAGTGGCTTGGAGGGATGAAACCCAAAAAAAAAAAAAGGTCCTATCACATTAGCTTAAACCAATGAATTTGGCATACTTATCAAAGGCGAACGGTGCATTGTGGTGCAAATTGTGTCCAGGACTGAGGCACGAGGCAAAAGTGCAAGCCACTTAGAAGATGAGGTGCAACTCTATTCAAATTATGTGAAATTGTTGATAAATCATGTGTAATAAATATTATTTGTTAATAAATCATAAAGACGAAACCGGCATTTTTCACCATAGGACGCTAGCTATTCAATGCAAGTTTGAACTTCAAACACTACCTAGTGCACTTAGAATATGAAATAAATACATGTGTCAAGACTACAAAATAGAAACCAGAGGGGAGATTGCATATTACCCAGTGAGAATGATCTTCTTGAGAATAATCCTGTCAGGGTCCACAGTTTTTAATGAACCAAAAGCAGCAATAGTAGTTGAACCCTCAGGGTTACTCTTCAGAACGACCAAGGGCAGAGGAGGGAAACAAATAGGTGCATAGACAGAGGCTATTGAGAAGCGCCCTGGGTGTAGAAACCGTTCTAGCTTATGCTTATTCGAGTTTATATCGTCAGAAGAAAATAGTGGCCTTCACAGAAAGCGTACAGAAGATACGGTTAGAAAGAAATATTAGCTATGAATGCTTAAAGGATATAACAGCAACAAGTTATGAATTGAGATACTGAATATGACAAAACTAATGATCACCTTGCAATGAACTGGCGGAACCCGACATTGAAGATGAAGGTATCTTTGGATTTAATAGGAGCATCATAAGATTCATGTTTTTTTATGCTGCAAAATATCACTTTTACAATAAGTCAAACATGATAATTCCAGAAGCAGTTGGTTCAAGTAAAGTAGTCAATTGAGATATGTATAGCATACTATAACCTTCAAACCATTAGAGCTTCAACGGACATAAATAGACAAGCAAAGACAATTCTGTCGTGTAATCTCAATTTAGTCTTTCTAAGAATCAATATATTGATTGGAGACGGACGACACAGTACATACAGAAAGCTTACTTGGAACTTCTCACCCTAAAGTAGTGGTCCTTATAGGCTGGTAATACCAGCTTATACTGGTCCCCTTCCAAATACATTTAAGCTTAACTATACTTTCTAAAGTTATAGCAGCCAGTGTACTGGTTTATACCAGTACCGGTGGTGAGCTGTATTTACCGATTAGTAATGGTGACTGAGAACATTGCCCTAAAGACACTTTGGTTAACCCAACACCACGCCAAGCAACTAAGCCTGTATCCCAGATGTTTGGTGCAGCTATGTTGCATGAATACGGACATGGATACAGATAAGTAAAAAATACAGGTACATCTTACGGATATTTTCAAATAGCTACAGTGTAATCACCTATGTTGCAGAATATGGGCACGGATAGGGGTATGGACACGATACGGATACGGGCAGCATTTTCCTGTGTCCGTGAAACATAGGGTGCCAGCTATATTACTAGTTGAATCTACATTAAATTAGAACCGACCTAATCCTCTTTTACTGTCTCAATCCAAGTACTGTGACTGAGAACATTGCCCTAAATACTATACTATGGTTAACCCAACAACAGCATCTAAGCCTGTATCCCATATCTTTGGTGCAAGCTATAATACTAGTGATATCTTCGTTAACTAGAACCACCTAATCCTCTTTTACTGTCTCAATCAAGTTCAGTTTGCTATATTTCCACCACACATTACCTTGAAGACATTCTTCACTTTACCACCAACAACTCTGACAGTAACTAAACCTTTATCCCAGAACTTGCAATAGCACCAACAAACATCGCCCTTCAGTTGACCCAACAGCACAGTGACAACAAATTAACAAGCTTTATCACATATCTTTGGTGTCAGTAACATGATTAGTGCCGACTTCTTCAGATCACATCTATACAGGTTTATTGTGGTCAGGTCTGATCCCAGCAGTTCTTTCAAGTTTCAACTACAACCTGCCAGTCCTAGAAGCCTACCTATTGTTGAATATGTCCGAAGCATTTCAAAGTATTCTCCAGAATTGTATCCACGGTAGAAGCTACATTCTGTCTTCCCATATACACACTCATTTTAACATCTCCCTCTTAGTTTTGCAATATCATCAGCTACATTCGCTTTTAGACACGTTTCTTCTATAAAAGGTATCAGTTCCAGCAATGACATGTATTAACTATCCTCTTACAGATAAGTTCAAACTTTAGCTTGCATATTTGTAGATATCGGCCAACATGTCGATTTCGACTAGCAAACTACATAAATCAGCAAACAAAATCGTTTATATCGTTTTGATAAAATCGGACCAAATTTGATGTCAGCCGGCACGAGAAAATGAAATATAGGCCAACCTTTTACACATCTATTTTATATGTCAACCGGGAGTTTTCTAAAGCCCTGCCCGTCAACCCAATAGCACAAACAAAACTCCAACTCTTCCTGTCTTCAATTCAGTCCCAAGCTCAAAAACCTCTCTTTCCATGTCTTTTCTTTGACATTGAACCCTAGCACCTAAATTCTCCACTTCATAACCCTCTCTATCTCTCTACCTGTTTTTTTTGCCAAAACTACCCTATTTATTTTGCAGATTTACCCAAAACATAGCTTCGGTATCCTTCCTCCAAAGAACATGAGATTCTTCCTCCATCGTGTAGTTGTTGATTTATTGAAATCTATCAATTCTTTCCACACATATATTTTTTTTACATTTAGTATTTATGAATTAAAATATATAACATATCTACTGATATCCGAAAACTTAAGATGTCTCCCACATCTGACATCACAAATTAGAAAACCCAACACGATATGAACCAACATCCGACATCTACAACAGCCCAAGACCTTCATTTTTTGTTTGGTATTGTTCTCAATTTATTTGATGCTTGCATTAGTGGTTTTAAAAGTGCAAGGTATAGTTGAGACACAAAGGTTCCTTGGGGCACACATTATTTTTAAAAACTACAAAATACTATATTTTCCCAAAACTTCTAAATGTAGCAAACAAAAATAATGTGAGCCACTATTACGGAAAGGAAGAAATAGAGCAATAAAAGACACAAAGAAGAATAAGAGAAAACATAAGGGAGAAAGTGATCTTTATTGTATAGTGTAACAATACAATAATGTTTGGGCTGAGGAAGAATGACTTGATAAACAGGCTAAACATGATTATAAGTACGAAGTCTCAAGAAGCCCAAGGCAGAATGGTTCAAGTGTGGTGAAGTCCAAGTTAGCTATCCGAGGGGGGCCTCCACACATGAAAGAAGGGAAATTTATCTTTGATCTGTGCGAATCCTCCTGATTAAGAAAACATGATGGAATTATCTTCTTACCAACAACCTACTCTTATTAGATGTTAACTAATAAAACAACACATGTGAGTGACAACATATTCACACTTACACCAATGGGTTTCAAATCATTTTCATCTCCCAACATTATGGGGTTGGCCATGGAAGACAACAAAATAGTTTCCACAAAAGAATTGACAGTTTTCAGATCGGCTCTCAACCTCACGTCAAGCCTTTTTTCTGGCACAAATATCTAAAGAACTTAGCTACAAGAAAGAGAGAGCTTTGCCGTAAACCTAAATTGCTAGTTGGCGGTTAGATAGGCTTACCTTAACGCTCATGCAGTTTAAGTCATGCAAACAAGAAGCAAACCAGTAGGTTCCAAATGACTAGAGAAATACGCTACCAATAAAGTAGGTTATCAATAGAGCGAGATGTTTTCTCTTATGCACAAAGAATGAGAAAGTTATCAATATTCAATAAAGAGAAACACAATGGGCACAATTTCTCCCTCCCTCCCCTGGTTCTGTATATATGTCCTACGTGTCTGCGGGAGGGGGAAGGACTGTAAAGAGAAATATTATCATATTCAAAAGTCTGTAGCTACTAGCTACATACAGAAACCTTTTGGAAGCGACTGCTATCTTCTCAACAGTTTGAAACCGGAAAGAGCTTATTGGGAGTATTTCAATCATAGGGAATACTATTAATGATGCCTTGGTTAAATGTAAGGTATTGAGTAGAGGTGAACCGACTGTTGAACAGAGGGTCACTGAGGATTACCTGGATGAGGTTGAGAAGAAAATTAAGATCCTCACTACTTAATAGGTTCTTCAGTATGTGATATAAGCCTGAGGTCCAGATGGTGAATATTTGAGTTCTATGTATAAGGTAGTATACATGTTGAATCCTAAATTTAGTTAGGTAAAAGGCAATGAAAAGACTTTGAGGCTGGTCTCATTAGCCAATATCTACAACGGTTAAACTAAGTAGTAGGAGTTACAAAATTAGGAGGATATGCAAGGATCACTAGAGGTTATACAAAAGAGAGGGGGGGGGGGGGGGAATCGACCAATTGAGGGAGAAAAAATGTCGAGTGCAAAAGCTTGACCTCCTGGTTGAGACATCATTTGCAATAGTATCATACCATTCACTAACACAAAACGAACGATCAAACACAAAGAACAATGCAGTATAGAGAGAAGAATTAAATATCTCGAGAAAAGTCAAATTAAACTTGACAATTGGAGAACAGGTCATAAAGTGTCATCATTAATCATACCCATTGCTTCATATGAATATATAACTGCTACTAGTCACTTAGAATACCTGAAGTGAAGGACAGACATCTTGGACTCATGCTGCAGAAGGCCACATGCTACCACAGGCGATTTCTTTGACAGTAAACATAGCTTGGATGCAACATCTAGAGGAACATGCTTTATATGAATCCTCACATACAATCCTACTGATGCATGCTCATTCATGCTCTCTTGATTTCTATCTTGAAGTTTCGAAAGGACATGTTTCTGTGTTTTTGCAAAATTATCAAAAGCAAAAATTCGCCCGTACTCTGGTGGCAAAGATTCCTGTCAAGATGTAACATAACCATTTAATTCATGAGACTAATAAGAGCTAATGCATGAATATGATGTGATTATAGCAAAACTCACTTTAGGATCCCAAGAAGATGTCCTAAAGGACTTGAGCCCTCTGTACTTGGCGAAACGCTTTCTAGCTGGAACATCTATTGGGGTATCTACTTCATCTGGAAATTCTGAAAATCATAGAAAACAGTCAACATACTAAATGATATGAATGCAACCGTCAAAGAAATTAACTATTCATTATACTATAATCTCTAGACACGAGAACTTAGTGCTGCCCTAATCTAGTGCCAGGAAACTAAACTAGTCATCACTTAATGGATATGGTTCTTTGTCTGCTAGCTAGCTAGCGCGCTTCTTTCGAGTCAACAAGGAGCGGATTCAGGTAGGTAAGCAAATCAATCATGTTAGTAGCTAGTTGAGTTCGGATTGAGAAACCGCCGAAGCCAATTAAGCCTGGGACCTAAAGGGGCCCGCGGGACGGTATTCTAGATCGGTCTAAGAGATCTTTGAACTGTCAAGATGCGATCAGAAATACGATACGAGATCTAGATTCTAGGCCTTCCTCACTGGCGTTCGCCTCAACGCCCCGTGGGTTCGCTCGCATCACTTTGTTCTCCTTCTCACTGCCTATTAGCTAGTCCAAAAGGACCTCCAAACAGAAACAGCACATTCTAAACCATGTTGTACAGTAACTCTTAACCGAAAATAAGTCCAAAAGGAACAAATAAGGCTTTTTTTCCAAATAAAAAACCGAAAGAGAACGAAATTGTTGCTAATAAGAAAAAGTAAATTAAGGTAAAACGATTTCATGTCTGAGTTCAACTTCAAAAAAGGGGCTTTAAAAATCAGAAAATTACAGGAAACAGTAAATGGATCATCACGAAACTAGTAGGGATTTCAGTAACTGACTACAAACAGATAGCTGTGAAACATTCTTAGACAACAGGAATGCATTTTCCCTTCAAAGATAACATGGAATCCAGTCTAAATTTCCAGGGTACGCTACATTAATCATTTATTTGCAATAACTTCCAATCTCTCACTAGGTATATAAAAATGTCATCGTCGGTATTCAGATTTTAAAAAAATGGAACAATCACAGACATCTGAACTTCCAATAGTACCATAGTTTGAAGTTAAGAATGAAAATTATGAGAATTGACACAATCTATACCTTCATCAACAGCACTTGCTTCCTTAAGCTTCTTAATTTCCGCTACTATCTGCTCCTTTGTTAAGTTATCGTTATCCTGCACATGCACTTCACTACATTACAAGAGTTTGAAAATGTCTTCTATATTATTACAACTTGGGCAATTTCAAGAAAAAAAATGTTTATCACAAAATTCCAGAAACTTTAAGCAAATTCAGAGGAAATGATAGGTAAGCTAGGCTAGATGTGACAGATAAAAACAGATTAAAAAAGAGAGTAAATGAAGCCATGAAAATCAATCTAGACCATAAAGATATGAAAACAATTATAAAGTTTCAGTAGCCTTTCAAGATATAAAAACCAACAGTCTCTAGTGTTGATATAATCATCAATATATGCAAACTTGTTACAAATCACCAAGGAAGGTAAAACTGCAACTAAAGTTGAGCAAAGAAATAACAAATGCCAGAGCATAAAGAAAGGTTTCACAGTTAAAGTGTTATATATTGTACTATAAGATATGTATTATAGAAAACTCACAGCCATCTCGGTATCAGCCTCTGTTTCTTCATATTCAATATCATGTGGACCTTCATCAGTGTCAGACATATCAAATCCTTCCTGCATATCCAATATCATTCCATCACCTTCTTCTATGTTGCTATGAGAGTCTTCGTCATCTATGTCATCTACATCATCCACGATCCAAGCAGCCTATGTAAAGTCAAAAGAACAATCTTTAGTGAAACGAAACATCTCCCACTGAGCAAATATTTTAAATATAATAAAAACCTGATAGTCTGAGGTGCCTCGTGGAAGTTTCTTCCTTTTCAATTTTCGCCCTTTGTTACTTGCATCAGCTTCCGCTAACTCTGCTTCTGTGGGCCATGTCTGAATACAGACACCAAAGTTGCAGAACAATTACAAAACACATTATTCATAATCAAGATACTTTTTAGAACTTTCAATAGGAACAAAGACTAGCAATTCTGGATGAGTTGATATGTTTACATTGAAACAATAGATCTAAGAAGATTCTAAATCAAGATAACTTCTGCAATTTTCCTTCAATAGCAAGACATGAAGATATAACTTACTTTAAAGATATCAAAACTCAAAGATAAATAAATAAAATTCAAAGAACAAGATTATTAATCACTTAATATGAATAAAATTACTGCGACAAGAATCATTTAGATTTTGGTTATAAGTGTTTTTCTTGCAATTTGAGTTGTTTGAAACTTCAACTCTCAAATAATCACATGCTGTAACACAAACACCACTAGCTCTTTTTACTGCAGCAGATAGCATTTTATTAAATATTTGGCACATACTTTATGGTTGGTTGAAGAAAAATGGGATCAAAGTCAAATGCCTCCTAATCAAGCTATTATATTGATGGAACTATTAACTTGGAGGGAGAAAGGGGGTATTGTTGTCAGTTTCTGCTAAGCTTTAGTAGTAAAAGTGCTGTTCTAATAGCATATCTGCTGCAGGGAAAAGAGGAGTGAGATCTTATAGTTACCTGTTCCCCAGCAAGCAGATCAGGTATATTCTCAACAAGCAAAGGTTCCTGCTTCAAAGGATCTGGAAGTATCGTGCGGATAACCTGCAGATATATCAAGAAGTATACAATTATGTGAAGCCTGAATAACGCAAACATTGAATTAAAAATATAGACAAACACAAAAACAAACATGAGAGCACATGTGCTTGACAATCAGTCATATGAAATAAGAAACCATAAGTTCAATTAGACGACAACAATCAGTAGAAATAGCTATAGAGTTGATATCAGGCAGTGCCAATTCCATGGAAATTCAAATTTACATAATTCATAAAAATAGTATTTTGTATGGATATTATAGGGTAGTTCATCTGGTGTAAATAAGCTCAAAATGGAGCAAATATATTAACTGCTAAAGCCCCGCGGGAATCTTGAATTATAGTTTAGAAGATCCCGGTGAACTCTGATTCCTACTTAGGGGTGAAGAAATGGCTTTCTCAATTCAAGAGAAAACGAAGGAGCCATGAATAATTTCAACTCTAAATAATACATGTTATTTTCTGTATATGGGTACTGCAGCTTGATAATTGGGATCCTCGGTCTCCTTTTAGTGAGACATGATAGTAAGCTTATGATCATTTATGTCACAGGTACTATATAGTCTTTGCCTTATGGCAATTGCCAAGTACAGAAGATTACAAGAATGCAAGCATAGGCTTATAGTAACATGAGACAACTAGTTTAAATATCCATTTCTTTCATTTATTTATCCTTCAAATCCAGTATGAAATAATACTATGAGAAACATGTTGAAAGTAAGGCTATCAGCTCTAGTAGAGTGTTATATGACAAAAGCCAGTACCAACAAAATTGACATTGTCATATAGGATTTTTTAACAAACTGATACAAACATGATAAAATCAGTATGAGCCAGAGGTTAATGTTTCAGTAAGTTTCAGCAAAGATATGTACTCAAACAAACAAAAATATAAAGATAATGCTGGTTTTTATTGAGAATTATGTAAAACATTGTCCCTTTCATCTTTTCTTGCCAGCTTATTTACCTAAATTGTCATTTAAGTAACTGGGGAATAAATCGTATGAATTCAAGATATTAAATGCAAATAAGCAGATAGCCCTCTATTTTATTCAAACAGATATTGGAATATTGAAGTCCTCACAAATATAAAGTCAACTTTTCAGCTTTAATACCAAAACAAAAAATTAAGCTTCGTACAAAATTAGATCCATCAATGACAACAAATTCTTCATTTCTAATCGACGAAAGACAACTTTACATCTACAATAAATCTCTTAAAATGACAAAAAATTACATTCTAACTGAATCTCAATAAGGTCAGCATCTAATCAAGTCATAAACACAGTCAGCAAGCAATCAAGAAAATGTATATTTATTTTGGTACTCTTATGTACAGTGGGAGGAAAATCTTCTATAAATGGATTATGATCGAGGTAGTTCTAAAACATAAAACACTTATGAAATCAATCATTTTTAGCTAATAATATAAACTATGAAATCATATTAAAACAGCACTTTATTTTATTTTTCATATTTGTAACTATATAATTTACCAAAACTCAAACCTATGAAGAAGCTCATAAGAGATTAGTCGAAAAATGATAAACCGTCTAGATGCAAACTTAGACGAAAATGGAAAATGATCCAATGTTTTAGACCATTACAGAGTTATGCGCCTATGCTAAAAGGATACTAGCATGTTATAAACCATCCTAATCTAGCAATGAATTGGTAACATTTCATATGAAGCCTGCAAAGCAAGAATAATGCAAAATCAGTAGTGTCCGAGTGGTCAATGCCAAATGTGCATTAAATTACACGTGGTCAAGCCATGGTTGGTGTCAGGTCCCTATTGTTGCGTGTTCATGCAACAGAGTGTAGCACGCAAGTAAACACAGATCAACATAATAACAAGCTACAATGTACAAGAGAAGGATCACAACCCCGTGCCTACGCCAGAGAAATATGAAAATAATACGCTTTGAAGCATTAGCCTATATTCTATATAAAGTAAAAAGTTCCATACTTCTATAGAATGTAAATCATCTGCCTCCATTGAATTCCTTTCTTTCCTTTCATTCATAGGAAATGGATCCTTGAGAACATCTATCCTGCCAATCTGAAAATCCCCTCCACCTGAAAGGTGGACCTATACCAGAAAGTGTAAACATCAACATGATAGAAACATCCAAGTGAGATATGTTCAAGGACAATTTGCATACCAGCTGATTTGCAGAAAGACTGTGAGCACGCACATAGCCTGATAAAAACAGAGTGCATCTTCCAGGATTTCCATCATCAGGATTACAAAAAACCTGAAAAGGCATGAATCACATTATATAACGATCGAAAAGTTAACACATCCTCCCTCACTCCATTATGTGGTCACAAATCACAACTAGATTCAAGAATGTTCACAGGAAGTATTTGAATATCGAATATTAAACATGACTTCATGAGGTTTTTGAGTACTAAGAAGCATGGACATAAACATGAACTCGAGATGCAGCAAACTAGTAAAGAATAGGAAACAGGAGCACAGCTATATACATTATGCATAAATAGAGCTGAGCTGCTATGGTAACTAATTCATGCAACAATCTCAGATTCATTAATCCTACTCATATATCGAACCAAAATAGTAAGTGAAAAATACACAGCAAAATGTTGTATTTTCGTCTACCCACAATACTATCACAACTGCTTGAGAATCCAAAAAGAAAATAGCATCTGGCTAGTAATGTGGCACTCATTTGATGTTTCCAGTATCGGTATAGTAAGGATCCTGATTTCTTCTGTGCAATGAAAATCCATTGAGGGGACAAGTGTTTTTTTGTTCATAGTTTGCAATATCGGTCAATACCGATACGATACGGCCAATACTAATACGGTTTGGCATGTCCCGATAACGACTACTATCGATACCAATGTTGGGGGTCTCTTTTCCTAGTCAATTCGGTAGAGAAAATTGAACGAAGAAGAACAATAATCAAGTGTAAAAGCATGTAAATGAATAAATCTTATTTATCGCAGGTAAACCAATTAGCAAGGGTGACTATTATTTCATTCCTTTTCAAAACTACTGAGAAACAACACAAAAAATACTTAAAATTATGCCTAAATGTATAAAATATTTTTTCTAAGTTTTGAATAAGTTATTGTTAATTGTTTGCTTTTCGTTACCAAGTCTGATACTCCAATCCGAAACCGCTGAGATACTACCGATCCAAATATTCAAAGGTCCGATACCGATTCCGATGCTACAAACCTTGGTTTTTTTGTGAACACTAGGTCAAAGACATTCTTGTTGTTTTGGATCTTAACTTTTTGTAAACCCAAATAATCAATGTGTTTCAACTGCTCTCTACTCGTTTTACTAGCAATCACCTATTTGGATGTGGATTACTAGCAGATGAACAAGAAAAAGTTTGTAGAGCTGTTCACGTAATGGTTGTCCAAATGTTGGAGCACCAAATGCTATCCTCATGGACCACGATATGGCTACTGATCTTGGCAAATTAGGAAGCATATATCTACAGACCTTGCATGCAGGAGAAATTAGATAATGCTTCTACAGTAACTCTAACTCTATTAAATAGATAGAATAATGTTCAAATATATTGAAGCCTAAGTATAAAATGAAAAAATGTTATGAGGGTTAGTTGCCTACAATGTATAGGCATCATGATACAACCTGCTTTATGTAAAGGATAAGCTTTTTGCAGGCATAAGTAGCTGATGGAGTTGGAGCATTAAGCTTCCATAGGTTCATATTTTAACCATCAACCTCTGTTGAATGAGTTCATACATCAGCATGAAAACTCACAACACGGTTTCAAATAGCTGACTGAATGAACCCTTCAAGATCACTAACACAATTTGATCTTAACAAATCGCATTAAATAGAGATACAAGTCACTAGTTTTATCAAGAGGAGAATCATACATGTGTATGAGTATCAGACTAGAATCAAGAATCGCTGTACTGGTATCGGCAGTTTCGGATTGGAGTATCAGGTTCTTCGTTTGGAAAAGCCAAAAATGATAAATATTTTAAAAAAGATAGAAACATATTGATACATATTTAGAGTTTTAGACATAGATTCATATAATATGTATTGTTTCTTGTTAATTTTAAATGGAATAATATTTAACATTGCTAAATCGTTATACCACAATAGATTTTATTGTTTACTTACTTGCCTATAGGCGTAGTAGAACCACAATAAATAGTTTTGAAGGGAATAATATTAATATTTATGTGTTATGAATGTATAGATATACAACTTCGATAAATGGTAATGGTTACAGACTTTCAATAAGGAATCTTATCGACAAAATGTAACATTGTCGATCTTCGACACAACCGGATCATTGGATCATTGTCTTGACACTATTTTCGCATTCTCTTTCATTCAATATACCCCCATCATATTGGTATTGGCCAGTATCTGCCAGTATCAATAGCGGGCGGTATCAGATAAATACATGCCCAAACCAATATGTATCCGTATCGGACCATACTGCGAACTAGTCACTGGACTTTGTTTGGAAGCTACTGTTCATGTGGCACTTATGATTGGAGAGGTGAAAGTAATGTGCACACTGTTTTTTGATACTATGGGATACTTTGCAAGCATATACTTCACATATTAATACACCATTAAATCTACCAAATTCCTGAATTTAAAATCTTCCACTCAAATCCTATCATAACAAGTCTAAACTATCCTAATTGATTGTCTAGAAAATAGAAATCTACTTGAGTCCATCAATTAGAGAGGTTGAGTTGGCTTCATCGACAAATGTCCATTCCTAAACACGCAATCAGAAAAAGCCATAATTCAGGCTTCTTATGAGATTTATGTGTATAATAATGTTTGCTTAAAAAGTAGAGTACATTAAATGGTGTATCAAATAGACAAATACAAAGGATTTTATTGATGGTGCAGTAATAGTCCATGAACACAAAATGTACCCATGCCAGTGTCAGCTCTTAACTAGAAATGAGCATCAAAACTGTCTAAATTTTAACCACATTTTAGTCTGTGGAATCAGTTATATGAAAAAGGAGCATAAAGTTCATTCCTACACTTTAGTATGAGTAATGTCTCACTAAATCAACTGGGTTCAACTACATGAATTTTTCTCCACTCTTCAAATTTGCACTGACCATTTACACACGATACAACCCAAACTTGCTATGATAGGATTTGTGTGAAGATAAATGATGAATAGTATGAGGTTAGCTTCTTACTAAAGGTTGTTAAATGCACCAGGGCGTACCTCGTGAGACATTATGTAAGGACGTTGGTTTCGCCAATGAGGAGCTGACAGGTGTTGCTCTTTGAAAAGCCACATGAACTTTGACAAAGACAAAGAGAATTATCATTCTTCACATAAGCCTTCCCAAAAGTAGATTGTATTAGTCCACCACTCGAGTATAGAGGCATTACCTTATGCAATTCATCCTTCGTATCTGCTGGATAAAACTTACAATCCTCAGGCAGTTCAGAAGCAAGGCAAGAAGTGGTCATCTTCTTCAAATCCTGTTTCCCTTTCAGGTCAACAGGAAGATCCTACAGGAATGAATCATGAGACTGCAAGTCATAATTTATAATAAGTAAAAACCTATGAAGGGACAACACATATTACAGTATACATACCTGAATCAAGACAGCAGTACTAGGTAATCCAACAGATCTCAACACAGAAAGGGCACGAGTTCCAAACGAATCAATTATGCTGCTGGATTCACATCCATCATATAAGGAGTTGGCAGATACTACAAAAGCAATTAGATCTGCAACCTATGTAAATGAAAAAGCAATGCATAAGTTGGCATTATTCAGAATACAACAACAAACAAAATATCCAGATATTTGAGTACCTTTGCCATTTCCATGCATGACAATAGATCCCCATAGGGTGCCACCAAGACCTTTAAGAAAAGAAAAAATATTATTACATATGTGAGATAATATATATATATATATATATATATATATATATATATATATATATATATATATATATTGGCATGTCACAAGAACCAGGAGGAAAATAGTTTTTGCAAAAAAAAAAAAAAAAAAACACTTCCGCAATCCAAGATAACTACCAATGTAACCATTTCTTTTGAAAAAAATTAGGCCTTGCATTTATGAAAAGTGTACTAGTTTTTGCACATTCATCGGGGACTAGCACAATGTCAGATTCAGTAAATACTCAGTATGGAACCAGCAAGATTTAAATCAAAATTTGAAAAAGCTAACAACTTAGCTTAAAAAAACTAAAACCAGACAACAACAAAATTTAAGCTTCCATGAATTAAGAATCATGATTTTGGTAGTTTAGGGTGTGCAAGAATTACAACTTTAGATATGAAAAACAACCAAATAAGTGGTAATTATGTAGAAACCTGTTATATATATGGTGTGTACGGTTTATGATCTGAAACTAACGAAGCTGGTCATCAACAGCAAAATTTAGCTTCCATGAATTAAGAATCATGATTTTGGTAGTTTAGGGTGTGCAAGAAATACAACTTTAAATATGAAAACAACCAAATAAGTGGCAATTATGTAGAAACCTGTTATATATATGGTGTGTACGGTTTATGATCAACGAAGCTGATTCATAAAAGAAAATCATATATAGTTTCAGACTACCAAACAAAACTGATCTATTTGCAGGTTTTGGACCAGTCTTCTTCAGCACCAGTGCAAAATTACCAAAACTGAATCATACCAATAACAAGACCTGAATACTCTACACCAGAAAAATTAAGGAATAAAAGCTCTAATATGAACACGTAAGTTGGTTTGCAACCATAGTTTTTACCCCAGTTGCCCCTGAAAAAAGCATTTGAAACTGGTACACTAGATTTGCATCTACACAATACTTTTTCTAGCATTGAATATCTGAATCAAAAGATCTTCTCATACACAATGAAGATATTCAAGCCTTCATTGAGTCACCAAGAAATCCAGGTCTTCATGCACAGTGAACAAATCATAGGTAATAGCCATTTCATGCCCAATACATCCATTCGCCCAAAAGATGTGTATAAAACATATATTCAGGTCAGTGGACACAGTCACTAAATAGATATATGGGGCTTCATTGGATTCCTTAGTTCCACATTTTCAAGGCCCAATACATCATTTCATAACTCTGCATACTCTATCATGACATGCTCCATTTTACATCACCTTCATCCACTCGGACTTTATAATCAAATAGTCTTCGCATACTATTAAAGGAAATAATAGGTAATAATGTAACTTGCCTTTTGAGGGCAACCTTTCTATCGCTATACAATAAAGGGTTGAGGAGACTTGTATCCTCATCCAATTCTCATATTTTCTTGTCTGCTAATTTGGTATCAGAGTAAGCCAAGTTCGAAACTCCTATGACGTAAGCAGATTTAAAAAAATATATACCGCTACATAAATCCGGTTCTCTGCCCGAAATGGGTTTCCACTTGTGGGTGTGCTAAAATAATTTAAATATTTAACCCTCATCATAGCTCTAGAGTTTTGGTGTAGTGGCATGGATTTTAACACAAACTTCTAAAACTCTTTTGACTTCATGAAGTATATATTTCCATTTATGAGGAAAAAAGAGCAAGTATACACAACACCAAGTGTTAATTCAATGGGTCACCAACTAGGAGTGCCTTGGAGTCTTTTGTTATGCATATCGCATTTCAATCTACTTACTGAAGTTTCTGGTTCTATTTATCCAGTGAGAAAGTGTTCACTAAAACACATCCTTCATACAGTTTATAAAATAAAAAGGATAAACCAGGCCAATGAATTAGAGAATCCATATATATCACGAAACATATATCGAAAGCCTGTACAGAGTACAATGTCCCGTAAGCTCAGTTGTACATAAAGATTAAAAGCGACCAGAAAATAGATGGATAACTGTACAGATAGAACTAACCGTTGTTCGAAGTTTGTAAATGGGAGATGCAGTGGTGCTCGATGTTGTTTCTGTTTCCTCACCAGATAGAAGCTTCAAGAGATCCTTTTGAAGAAAGTGCAAGTTTACAGAAGAAGAAAGAGCAAAAAGAACCTGCATGGAAACATAATTTTAATTAACTGAACCTACACAAAAGTTAACTGCCAAAAGCAAATAAGAGGAAAATGCAATTACAGAAAGCCGAATCCAGTACCAAACAGAATTCTTGATGCATCCGTACAAGATGGCATCTTCTACATATACTAGAAACGTAATGTTAATTAATCCAAAACAAATAAGAGAGATGATGGATGATAAGCAAAAAAGTCAATTACAAGCCGATTGGATGCAAAAAGGAATTCTTGATGTGTCAATCTGCTAAGTTAGACATTGGAGGTTGTCTACATGTCAATGGCAACCTTTGTCATTGTGCGGTATGTTCAGATGATGGATGATAAGCAAAAAAGTTAATTACAGTTGAATTAAGTAAGAAAGAATAATTGCTTTCAAAAAAAAATTTGAGGGGTTATTACCTTAAAGAGAGGCAGATCATAAGTATAACAAAATTAGTTATTTCTTCCTAATAAAACAGCATCTTTCTCAACAATAAAAAAAATGCATGCATGTACTCTTATAGGTACCCATTTCCAGAAGAAGAAGAAAATGTTAGTCTTATTCTTGGATATTAATGATATTGGCCCATCCATGTGTAATGAATAAATGACATACTAAGCTACCTTGATATTAATGTCATTGAACCATCTATATAGATATTACTGGAAGTATTGATGTCTAAAATGTAACGGCTACATTAAAATCAAGCTTGCAATGTAACAAAAGGAACAAAAACACTTACAACAACTCTTGGAGAGCTCGACGGTCCAGTCGATGCCCTTTTCGCCTTCAATAAAGCAGCTCGTTTCTGATCACAAATCTATAAAACAAGCATGAAAAAAAGATTGTAAACAGTTCAAGCTTTCGCACTAAATATAACAAGAGAATGAACATAAATGTAATCATGCTAATTAAGAAGATATCAAAGAAACAGATGTTCGATAGTGAAAATTGTTCTCCTGCAAGTCCAAAAAGAACTTCCAAAAGTATAGCATGATAGAAAATTGTGGGCATCTCAAATAAGAAACATGAAACCATTCAGATACAAGAAGATTCACAAGAAAACATGAGTTGCATAATATATCTTAACAATTATATTACATTGGAATCTTACTACCCAAAATTTACAGTGCTCATACAGATAAGTGTATTCATATATACCTATATGTGTGTTTGTAACCCCCTTCAGCAGTCGCAACATATTGGATTAATGCATTGCATCCTAACAGACCCTTCAGACATGGCAGATAGCTGCTAAACAAGTTACTCTTAGATTTATTTCTATGGATCCAACGCAATCACAAAAAAGAGTTTTTGGATAGCCATCATAGTCATACAAAGCAAGTGATCCCAAGATGAAATACAGGCTGTCCAAAACCAGTGTCATGTCTGTATTTTCTCGTGACCTAGGAGGCACCTGGATGATACGGGATACACAAATTTTGAAAATGTTAGGATACAGATACATTAGGGATACGTACTTCATATATATACACAAACAAACGATTGGTACAGGTATGGAGTCTCTGGACTATAGAGCCTCTGGATGGAAGAAAGGTAAGTGTTGCGGCGATCGTCAGAATTGGGAGAGGCGGTGGGAGCCAAGGGCACAAGCAGTGATGGCCGCCAGATGGGAGATCGAGAAGAAGGGATCGGCGACGGGGCGCGAGGGGTCGCCCCCATTGTCTTGTCTGCGTGGCAGAGAGATGCCCTGATCTGAGACTCTTAGGTGCCAGGTACGGCAGGAGGAAGAAGAGACAGAAGAGAGTAAGGGACTTAGGCGCGACAGGAAAGAGAAGTAGTTTGTGCTTACTGCACACAGAATCTATTAGGGTTAACTTAGTTAACGGGTTTGGATTATGTAAACGGGAAGTGAGTTTGGTTTTGTTATTCAAAGATACTTTCCAATGTGCGTCAAAAATGTATCTGATACGTATCCACAATTAAAAAAAAAATTCAATATTCACGATACGTAAAAAAAAGTATATATCATAGATATATCCAGACGTATCGAGAACGTTCACATATCTCATACATTCAAATACGAACTCGTGGTCCGACATTTAAGTATCCGTGCTTCCTAGGTCGTGACATTTATGTGTCCAAGCAACATGGAAGAGTATAGTCCCTTTCTTATCCTGCAAGTCTGCAACTGCAAGATCTAACTAGTATGTGGCCCATTTCTCCTAATACACAAACATTTCACCTAAAGTAGAAAGGGAAGAGTTGTTTTATCCTCATTCAAATGAATGTACTATGTGATTGGTTAGAGGTTTCCTTTTCAGGAATCTTCATTGATCAAGTTGCACATTTCATGGTCCTAAATTCCAATCAAAAACATTAAAAGGTGACGAAAATGCTTGTATTTTTTGATAGTTGTTTGCAGTTGTGGACTATTATTAATAGACGTATATTCAAATTCAAACGTTTTTCGTTCAGTGGATATGCTAGACCACCCTTGGCTATAGTAGAAGATTCCAAGGTTGGTATACATGTGCAAACAAGACTTAAAAGTAGTACCAACCGAGTTGTATGTTTGACAATCCATCAAGCTCAAATATTCATTGTCAAAATGTGGTTTATCTTTCAATCAATACAAATGAACAGTTCCCTAACATATATCAACCCAAATATATAAAATAAATAAATTATATTGTAGGGCCCCTTGCAACAAAAGGTCAAAATGCTTTCCACAAACCATACTCGTAATATTGAACCTACCATACATTTTGCCCGCTAGACACATCTTAATGGGAGATGGGAAAACGAAGCCAAAAATTCTAAACACATGGGACACGAAATTAATATCTAATAGATAACCAAAGTTTTTGTCGAACCAGTTGAGAAACGGTAGCTTCAGACATCTACCTAACATGACATCTTATTTCATGCTCGCAGATAAATCCTCAACGTCATCAAGATGGTTTTGTTCAATAAGGTCATTCATGATTACCATACCTACTATAACTTAAATATCTAAGCATCAAGTAATCTTGTTCTACGACCCGAGACGGTTATGCACAAAGGTCCTGGTACCTTGTAGAGAACGAACGCAACGGAACATGTTCCACATTTGATGGACCTTTTGACCTCAGGTTCTACAATGGATTTTTAAGAAGATTGCTAGCTTACAATCTTCCAAATGATATCACATGAGATTGAAATGGCACCAAGGTACGTCTTACATGACCACATGGAACAAGTTAAACTGACTTTAGAGTTGTTATGTTAACTGGAGATTTGGTGGCACTCTAAGGCTTGGTTTGTGATTTCTTATCATGGCTGCTTATGCTTTTTTTTTTTGAGAAGCGGTTAGAGCATCTTATTAAACTTTTTTTGAAAAGCCAGTTCAAATTTGGAGCAGCTTAAGCAGGTGGCAGGCCGCTGCTTCTACCACATTTTGGAAAGTGGAAGCAATCCCAAAACAAACCGAAATGTTAGGTCCAATGTCATGTGCATGTTATTTCCTAGCTCAAGTCAATGTTACCGGAATTCAGAAAATAGGCGATGAACCGTGTTCTCTTACCGAAATGTGGTACTCCAATGAACTAGTTCGTCATTTCCATGTTCCGCTGACCTAATATATGGACTTACTTGTTGCTAAGAAGTTTGCAAATAATGAACTTATTTGGTTTTAATTTTGGTTATATATAGGGCTGTGAGCAGCTTGTGAGCTCAACTCGGCTCAACTCGAGTTTCTTACAAGGTTTAAAGTATCGGTATCGGACAATTTGTATGAGTATCGGTATCGGTAGTATCGGCAGTATCGGATCGGAGTATCGGATTTTTTGGTATCGGCAATATCGACAATAGTATATATATATATATATATATACACCAATTTGTCATATACACCAATTTGTCACGTCCCAATCTCCCGCAAGTTCGATCATCCTTGCTGAACGCTCGCACAAATTTTATATTTTCACATCCTCCTTGCAGCTAAATACGAATTTCTCATATCGCTTAGTTTGGATCATACACATATTTAAGGCGTCCCTAAAATACATGCAATTAAGCCGAGCTTAGCGATAGTGAATTTAGACAAGTTACAAGGGTATCTTTATGTCCAAGGCACGACGAGTCGCCTTATTCAAAAATCTGCGACTCCGAATATCATCAGTTGACTTAGTCCATTTTTACCATTGCTTCGATCTTCCGGCTACATCTTCAGCTGAAGGCTATTCCAAGGATCTCTCAAATCCAACACTCAATCACTTAGATCGATCTCTGATATACACCACTCACATCCACCCTCGACGCATTCCCAAATACGCCGCCGCATGGCTAGTTCTACGGATCTACAATATTCATTTCTGATTTTGCGGTCAAGTCGTTAGGGTCAGCTATCCCGAAACTACTCTCGATAATTGTAAGTCATCACGATGGACAGTTATTACGAAACGAGAACGGAACAAGTCTATGGTTTCGAAAATTATTACAATTGGTAGTGCGAGAAGTCGAACAAGGTGGTTCGAAATTTTGATGGATTCAGGACAAAACGACGAATTGATAGAAGACGGTTTCAGCGAGCGCAGTTTGATAATTTATAGCTTGGATAGATAGTAAGACTCTAGGTGGTTAGACAATATTTGGTTGACAAATTGTCAGAGGTAGTACATGAAGTGCTCGAATTGATAAGTTCGTTCGGATTATATATATATATATATATATATATATATATATATATACTGAGAGTCCCGCCGTTTCTTGTAATATTTTTGGGATTTCTTGTTTCTGTAGAGTATCTTTTGCTTTTTGACAGTAAAAGCAATCTTGTCTGGTTATTATTTTATATTTTTTAAAGCAATCCAGTCCCAATGCAGCCTGAGACTGCCTGGATACAGCCCACAAATCAATCAATACTCCTCTCTAGAGCAGAGTAGAGAGCATAATAGATTGTATTGTATGGTCCACTCACTAGCTTCTGTCTACTGCTGCTAGCACTCCATCAATCACTGCTGTTAACACTGGTGTGACAGTTCGACTGGTGACTATTTTTGTCTTCTTTAATATCCAGTTTGACTACAGGAACTCACATAAGAATCCAAAATAAAAACTTGCAATAGCATCTCCAGCAAGAAAAAGACGTGAATAGTAGTCATGCCTATCAGAAACTAATAACCAAAATTCAAACAAGGGTTAATCAGTCAATGGGATATGAGCTCATGTGCACCTAAGAGAGAGAAAGACCTAGGCATGTTGAAGGGTCACACCACTAACCAACCACCCAGAGACAAAATGTGAAGCTACCAAGACTTTGCACTTGAGCAAAGCCAAAATGGTTCTCATCACCAAACATTATTTTTGGGGTATTCCATCAGTGGAAGAGGAGAGAGCAATTCCAATATCGAAGAAGCGGAGCAAGCCAAAATGGTCCTCTCGTCTCCTCCGCGGCCTCCATTCTTCTCTCTCCTCTTCGCCTCCTTTTTTTCCCTCTCTCACACAGTTCTCTATTTCCCCGAGCTCCACCAAACCTCTACTCCAGAACCCATTCGGCCCCGACCCCTCCACTTCGTCCCACGTAGCCGTATACCACCGTTTTCTCCAACTCAACAGCCGCGCACCACCGTGCTCCCCGACTCAAGGGCCACCGTGGGTAATTGTTTTCTAATTTATAAAGATTTAAGTCTCATATTTCAAGTATTGATTTTTTTATCTGTATTTGATGGTTGAATTTCTGTAATTCGAATCTCCTGCTTTCTTGGATCGATTCATTTTTTTCTTTTGATTTTTTTGGAAAAAATGATTCGTATCGGTTCGTATCGGATACGTATCGGTTCGTATCAGTTAGTATCGGATACGTATCGGTTCGTATCGGTTCGTATCGGCCGATACAGACCGATACAATGATTTTCTCGTCTGAATCGGCCGATACCGATATTTTTTGTCAGTATCGGATCGGACTGGGTCAAAACCGATCCGATACGCCCGATACGTATCGGTATCGGCCGATACTTTGAACCTTGGTTTCTTAACAAGCCGAGATTGAACATAGGAGACTCGGCTCGAAAGCTCGTGAACATAGGAAGCTTGAAGAGTACTCGCCTCGACTCGACTCTTCTAACTCGATTATGGCTTGTCTCAACTCAACTAAGTACAAAATATTAGTGTTTGATGGTTCGAGAATGTTGCCAATGGACTAAAGCCTACAATACAAGCCCACAATGGTAGTGTGCCCAGCCATATAATCAAACCTAATATTAACGAGCCAACAATTAACATTTGGAAGTCAAGATGTATAATCGAGCTAGTCTCGAACTCAAGCTCACGAGCTCTTGTCTAGCCGAGCCACTCGTATCAAATTCAAGCTTGAGCTTGAACATGACTCACAAGCTTGAGCTCGAGCTCGGCTCGTTAATTCTTTTCATAAATGAGCCAAGCTTGAACATGCAAAGCTCGACTCGGCTCGCTTGATTGCAAGCCTAGTTATATAATATATTATATTGTTTGCATATATGTCCCTAAAAGAATGTTCACATTCTAATTCAATGTATTGTGTTCCGGATCAACGTACCACGTTCGTGATAAGTGTTTTGAAGGAGTCTACCTACACGGTACCGTGTATCAGGACCCCTAGCGTATAATGTATCCGTTTTTGTCCCGCGTACCGGAGCATTCCACGTTCGAAGTAACCTTGGGCCAAGCACTCTCAACAAGTTGCTTGATCCTTTCCATACTCGTAAGGGCAGCTAACTAAGAAAGCCTACAAATTTTGATAGTTGCATAAATCTAACAGTAAATCTGGTCTCAAAGAAGCCTCACAGAGGTTCTATTACAAGAGAAGCGTAAAGAGGAAGAAAGAGATGAGAGGATATGCAAATGGGATTCAAACGGAATATTGCATGTTCACTCCATGTACCAAAGGTTTTATATAAAATTTGAACTTTCCTTTGTTACTCTTAATGATATGAATTATAACAACAGTCTTCTTAGGTTAGTTATGTTAAATGGAGATTTGGCGGAACTCCAAATGTTAGGTTCAAGGTCATGTATGTACCATTTCCTTGTTCAACCACTCTGGACAGGCTGCATGGTCCTTTCTAGACTTTTATGGGAGCTAACCGATAAATCCTACAAATTCGACACTTGCATGTCTAACAGCAACAAATCTGCAACTCGAAGAGGTCGAGAAGCGTGTAAAGAGGAAGGAAGATACAAGAGGATATGCAACTGGGACTCGAACGAAATATTGCATGTTCAGTCCATGTACCAACTTTTCAACTTCGTGGTGATACAGACGAACGACATTGAGAGCAATGTTCTAAAATTCGCTATGCGAATTCGGTACGGAGGTGGGCTGCCTAGCGCCTAGACACCGAACATGTATCATGCTCTCTTTTTTCTACTTCCTTGTAATAGCTTATATAGTGTTATACCATAATGAAACACACTTAATACAAAAATCATCAACAGGTATTCTATTATTATCATGATTCATAAAGACATCCTCAACATTATTTCATAATAAAACACAATAAAGAAACCACCATATCCATACTATAAATTTAAAATTTCAATGTTCTAAATCCAAATCCAATCTTAAAATCCAAACAACATATGCACAATACAACTAAGCATAAAAAAAGCATCAAACAATCTTAAAATCCGAACAGTAGCACAAGCCACCTAGGCGTCGAACAGGGCCACACAAGTCGACAACCATATTATACCGCCGAATAGGAGATTTTTGGTTCGGCCTAGAGGCGCCTATCATCTAGGCGGCCGAACAAACCAATTTTTTGAACATAACAGAGAGTCACACAAGTTACCAGTACTAAATAAAAATCAAACTTTCCTTAGTTCCTACTTAACAATGTGATCATAACAACGGATAACCTTCATAAGAGATGCCTCAACATTACTGGGTTGCATACTTTATACAATATCAAAACGACAGACAGAGGTTTGGGCCATGTCTCACAGACACGGACGCAACACGACACGGTTCCACACTGACCCCTCTAATCGAATATAAGGATCTAATAAACTCAATAGTTCTTAAATGGAGAGAACATTCAATTACCATCTTCTTGCGGTTGATGCGGGCGGCACGGGCGCCCTTGGCGGAGTTGACGGGCTTCGCGACACGTCCCCCCTTGTCTGCACCACACACACACACACACAAAAGAAGCACACGTAGACATTATCAAATATAACCAATCGATCGAAACCAAAAGAAGAAGTGAAGATGAAGTTTGTAGAAGCAGGACGCCGCACCATTGACGGAGGAGGAGGTCCTATGGAGGTTCCTTGCTGCTTTCGAGGCGAAGCGGCTCTTGTGGGCCTTGTTCACCTGCGCGCGGGAGCCGCCCATAGTCGTGTTCTTCCTCCGCAGCTCTCGGCCGCCACTTCCAATTAGGGTTTTATTTTTATTTTGTCGGGAGGAAGAAGAAAGAGAGGAGGGGGTAGGTTGGCAATTAAAACCCTACGCTATAACCCCCTGATTCCCATTCATTTAACGGGTCTAGTTCAGACCCGGTTTATTTTGAATCCGAATGCTTATCGGTGTCCGGGCGGGTTCGGTGGTGATCCGGACCAGGACCCGTTAGTTATGTCGGGGTTCAGAGGTTTTGGACCTTTGGCTTCAAGTCGGATCCATAACCTGATATTTCATACTGATGATTGATTTATTCATAGTTCTTAGATAGTTGTCTAGTGGTAAAAGACTTAGAATACGGGGGAATGATGGTTATGATTCGATTTCTGAGAGTCTCGGGTAGTTAGTTAAGGAGTGTTAGGAGTTCTCGGATAGGAAAAAAAAAGAAGAAAGAAAGAAGAAGATTGATCTATTCTTACTCATCGGTAAACTAAATACCAAGGGCTATTCTGGATTGCAAGTTTCATCAAGTTTCATTAAGATGTCATCCAAATTGGAAACTCAATGACCCGATAGCAATTTTGTATTGTTACATAATTGGATATTTCTCTATGAATAGAGTAAAAATTGACTGAGTCAATCAATCTTAAACTATATATATATATACACACACACACACACGAGGAGGATAGGCATTCTTCCATTTTTGTATCCCCAAGTATTTTTTCTATTTACATCATTGGATGTCCTTTAAGTCAGATAATCTTAACTGTTGATAAATCAATTGTTAAAATTAGATAACTTAAAGCACCATCAAACGGTGTAAATAATGAGGATGCTTGGAGGATGAAAAAATAGAAGAATCTTGATATATATATATATATATATATATATATATATATATATATATATATATATGGGGCCGCAAATAACGTCTAGCCTAGTGGTTAAGACCGATGCATATTACCTAGGAGGTTGCGGGTTCGGGCCTATGGGCCGAGATGTGTGGGACCTTCTGGCCGGGATGTGGTGGACCTTCGGGCCGAATTTGTAGGCCTTTGGACTAGGAGTATGTAACACAATTACCTCTTTTATATATATATATATATATATATATATATATATATGGGATATTGCATCAAGGGTTATTGCAACAATTATTTTACCAAGCAATCTCAGTCATACATTTTTTTGAAATGTGTGGTTATAAAGCATGCTGACGTGGCACCTACTTTATGGGATGATTTATAACCACATGATTGAAATAAATGTGTGGTGTTGAGATTGTTTGGTGTAATAATTATTGTAATAATTTGATACAATATCCCATCACACACACACGCCACACACACACACACACACACACACACACACACACACATATATGTCACGTCCCAGTCCCAAAATATAAGGAACTAGGCCACGTGGCATTGGCCAGCCGACACGTCACTAAGGGTTTAATCCATTTTAATGGGCCCAAAGGAACGTGCTACGCTGTCCTAAAATATTACAAGTCTAATACAGGTAAATCTATCTCATCCACAGAAATATCAGGAAATAGTGCTGAATATATATAATGCTAAGTCTGAAAATATCATAGTACACACTTTGTGGGAACAAACCCACTACAAAATATAATAATAGTGCAGAAAATAAGATAGACTAAGTATCGTCTATCTTGAAAAACATCTCCATCTCCAAGAGAGCAAGCTTCTAGAATCAGGTAGATTCTGATGGTATCTCCTCTAATTCTTCCTCGGTAGCACACCTGGTCTCCTGTCCTGGACCATACACCGTGGGATAGAAGGCCTCGTCTAAATCTGGAAGGGAACCAGGTCCTCAGTGGGACATAACAAGATACAAAAAACAACATGCCATATATGTAAATACTGAATAAATAAATAAATACAGGGTGCTAACCATCTAAGTGAAATGCAAGTAAAGACCTTGTAGTACGCATGGGAATGTGTAAGTTAGACATATGCTGACTTAATTCACCAATCGTGTTGACTGGCTAGTATATGTGTCATATGCCCCCAGACTCATGGGCACTCTGCAATCGACCATCTCCGAGGAGCATGGTACGAAGGATAAAAACATACAAGGAGGGGGGTGTCCCATACGTCTACTAGTTATCTTTCCCGCCCAATGTAACTAAATGCCAAGTCGTACTTTTCCTGAGTTTTCCTGATTTTATGCTAAGCCGTGATGCATGTCATACGTACTGGTAGCTAATCAAATACGCAACTCGCATCCTAATATGTATTGCAACCTTGTTGCGTGTTCCCGTGATAGGGTCTAGGAGGATATTAGGATACCCTCACAGTTGTTGGTAAGTCTGTAAAAGACTAAGTTATTTACACTACGTGCCAATGTACTTGTTGACTGTACCCGAGGCAATCTCAGGTACTTAAAGCATATGAAGTTCAGGAACAATAACATATAACAATATTTGTATTTAAACAGTAAACTTGGCAAGGTATACTTGCCTACTTCCTGATTATGTTTGAAAACCTGATCCCACTGTCAAGACTGAGGGTTCTTGTGACAGGGGGTCACTGACTGTGCTGGAGATATTTTCTGTTTAAGATATTACAGGGTTTGTAAATAATCATATTTAAATAAATGGGTACTCTATGTTAGTATATATATTTATGTAATATATATAGAAATCAATATAGTCATATATATATATATATACATATAGATATAACATATATATATATATATATAGATATTATATAGCATATGGTATTAGGTATATAGTTAAAACAAACACACACACACACACACACACACACACATATATATATATATATATATATATATATATATATATATATATATATATATATATTTTTTTTTTTTTTTTTTTTTTTTTTTTAAGTACACACACACACATATATATAGGGTATATATTAGAGTATAAAAAAGTAAAAGCCATATATATATATGTATAAGTGTACATATATATTTAGTTTATATAACATAGAGCAACATATATATATAAATACATATATATATATATATATATATATATATATATATATATATATATATATATATATATATATAAAAGGAAAGAAAGAGACATACATATATAGTATATGTACATATATGTATAATAGGTATATATATATATATATATATATATATATATATATATATATATATATATATATATATAAAAGAAGAAAATAAAAGATATACCTATAATATATTAGATTTGTTGCTACATTTGATGTCAACAAATTAGTTTCTATCAAAGTAGTCTTTCCAGGCTTAGTTATATGCCCAGGATAAGAAGGATGAGGCGTCAAACGTTTATGAGGAATTTTATTGATAGTAGGAATTTATTACAGAGCACACAAGCTTACAGAATAGCAAAGAAAACAAACACTCCAAAAGAAAAGCGTACATAATAGAGAGGACCATGCCTCTATTTATACTACAAAGGTCGACATTGATCGACTGGCAGATGCAAGTAAGGTGACCGGCAGCTGTGAGGGAGATTCCTTAACAAGACAGCAACGTGAGTGCTCGTCACTATCAACTTTTCACTTTATCTTCTTTAATTCTCCACCATCCACGTAGTAGCCTTTATTGAAAGAAGAGTAAGTGGTAGGGTCCACCATTGTCGGCCACAAATTAAAGAGATTCTCTTTATAAAAAGTAAAGTAAACAGTAATTGCCACCTGTATTCTGGCAATAGTACATCTTTACTGTAGACTTTCATTGTCACTTTCATTGTCAGATTGAGTAGTGACTCTTTTGTGCATACGTTTGAAGAAAGTTTCTTCATCCAGAGTATCATCATCCTCTTTACCAGATTTGGTAGAGCTAACAGACATATTATCTGTTTCAAAAATTGACTCAAATTGAGTTTGCATATAATGAAGACATTTTCTTTTTAACTCTTCCTCAGTAATTCGAGGATTTCTTCTTCGCAAAGATTCCTTTAACCTTTTTAAAGGACTGTCTTCAATAATTTTTTTTTTCAATTTTTCTTCTATAAGGATCTCATTATCCTTAATAGACTTTTGTACAATTTGTACTTTTTCTTTCTCATCAATTCTGTTCCACCATTTGATCATGAAATTTCTTTCCAGAACAGGGAATTTGAGTTGATTGAACTCACATTTAATTATCCACTTAAAAATATATGGGATTTCAAAGTAAACAAAGAAGTACATTGTACTCTCCCCTTCCATAAGAATGTCAGCATTCTGACATAAAGGATAAGATTGACTCCAAGTGTCAAATAATTCCTGTAATGAAGGAGGCAAAATTTCAAGGGTAGTGCCAAATTTAAGCCACCACTTATTGAACCAAACAGGAATTTCCTGTTTCAGAATTTCTGGGCAGATGCGAACAAACCATGAATGCTTCTGCTTACTATTGTCATAGTAAAAGACTTTAGTGAAAGCCTCAACATAATCCCAATAAGTAAAGGAAGTATTTATTCCTTTTTCACGGTGAACTAATTGTCTAGTTCGGTTGGGATGAAGTCCCCAAGATTGAGGGGTGAGTATCTGCTTGATGATAATCTTGCTGTAATTTACATCACTACGAAGATCATTGGTCTTCTGATAAAAATGCTCAATTTCCACTGATTTGGTTTGGAGCAAGATTCCTTCAAAGATATTTCTATCTTTACCCTGGAGTGCGAACATATGATGTTCCAAATATTTTTCCTTTATTTTCCAAGGTTCATTCATCAATGGAATGTCAGATTTGTTGAGTAGAAGAATTTCTTCTGAGTAATGGGTAGAGTAATTATTGTGGGTAAAAATTGTTTCTACCTCAACAACCTGTTTATAAGAAACATTGGTTTCTTCTTGTTCTTGAATTTGAATGCCTCTATTAGAGGGCTTGCCTTTTCCAAGAACAGTTTTCTTGGACTGATAACGGAACTCATTAGAGTCCGCAGTCATGGGTCTTGGAACCCATGGTTGTTTTCCCTTCTCCTTCCTACTCATAGTTCTGCAAAAATTCACGAGTAAGAAAATCAGGAAGAGAATTATTAACTCCCTTAATATATTCAATATCAAATTCAAATATGGCTAATTCAGATTGCCATCTAGCAAATATCTGTTTGGATGCTAAATTTTTAACATCTTTTTCTAAAACAGTCTTTGCAGAACTACAGTCAATGCGTAATAAGAATTTCTTATTAAGTAAATCATCTTGAAATTTATGAATGCATTGAATAATAGAAAGAATTTCTTTCTTAATAGTAGAGTAATTACTCTGAGCAGTATTCTATTTTCCGGAATGATATCTTACTAACATTTCTTTGTTAGTAGTGGGATTTAATTGTTTCAGTATACCACCATAACCAATATTACTGGCATCAGTCTCAACAATTTTAAACCATTCAGCATTGGCTAAATGTAAACAAGGTAAATTTTTAACCTTTTGTTTTATTATTTTCACTGCCTCAGTATGAACATTAGTCCAAGGCGTAGGATTTTTTCTCAATCTTTGATACAAAATTTTTGTATCATTAGCAATATTCTTGTAGAATTCTGCAACATAATTGAGTGCACCAAGAAATCTTTGTAACTGCTTATTATCAGTTATTTCATCAGGGAATTTAGAAGCAAATTCAATACTTCTATCAATTGGATGTATTGTATTATTAGTAATATTATGTCCCAAAAATCTTATGTCCTGTTGGAAAAGTTTCATTTTTGGAGCAGATATTACTAAACCATTTTTAATGGCTAAGTGTTTAAACATACTAAGATGTTTAAAGTGTTCTTCAATTGAATTAGAGAAGATTAATATATCATCAATATATGATAATATAAAATTAGAATGTTGAATGAATATTTCATTCATAATATTCTGAAATTCTGAAGGAGCATTCTTCAGACCAAAAGGCATTACATTCCATTCGTAATGTCCAAAAGGAACAGTAAAAGCGGTTTTATACCGATCCTTTTCATCAATTTGTATTTGCCAGTAACCTAATTTTAGGTCGAATTTGGAGTAAATTCTGGCTTTTACAATTCTATTTAGTAAATCCCTTTTATTAGGAATTGGATATCTGATCCATTTTAAAACCTTATTTAAGGGCTTGTAATTAATTACAAGTCTAGGTACTCCTCTTTCTTTCTCAGTATTATTATTAACATAGAATGCTGTACAACTCCATGGGGAGTATGATTTTCTGATTAATTTTTTATCCAATAATTCTTGGATTTCTTTCTTGCATAGTTCAAGATATTCTTGATTCATCTGACAAGGTCTAGCCTTTGTCGGAATATCCTTTTCATTAAAGGATTCTTCGTAAGGAAGAGAAACAATATGTTGTTTTCTATTCCAAAAAGCATTTGGTAAATTACTACAAGTTTGTAGTTTGAAATCTTCTTCAACTTGTTTTATTTTATTTTGAATTTCAAATTTTTTTAGCTGCTGGGTTATTGTAACCTGAGCAAGTTCCTCTTTTAGGAAATTAACTTGATTTTCTTTCAAGCGAACATTGTTAAGAATTTTAACAATAGGATTAGTTATAAATTCAAAAGTTATTCTTTTATTTTTATAACAGGTAGTAATACCTTCTTTTGTTATCTCATTTATTGGCATTAGTTTTTCTAAGAAAGGAGTTCCTAGAATAACATTCTGAGATATTTCCTTTACAACTATTAGATGTATAGGAATACAAGTATCATTCTTACAAATATTCACATCGGTGATTTTGTAAGGAGTAGTTAATGCTTTATTATTAGCAGTACTAAGTGTCTGAGTGGTTCGTTCACAATATTTTATAGGAACGATACCCTCTTTAACACAATTCAAATCTGCACCACTATCAACAAGTGCAATCAAATTATCAATATAATACTCGTTATTAACAAGTATATTGATTTTTATATACCATTTATGGGTAATGAAAAGATCCATCTTTTGTAGGAAATTGTTCCTATCAATGTCATCATGTTGTTCTACTAAACTGTCCCCCTCTTGTTCTTGCAAGTGTGAAGAACTAGCAGAAGTATTACTAGGAGTAATAGTTTTAGTAGAGTGTCTAGAAATATTTTCTAGCTCAAGCTTATCCAGACGTATCTGAATATGTTGATCTTGAGATTTCAACTGTTTTATTTCTATCTTCAAAGTCTTAATTTCAGACTGAAGATCCTGCATAGTAACAGGTTTAACTTGCCTACTTTTGTATCTTGAGAAGACTTCAGCCATATTATAAGCTTCAGTAGGACTTTTAGGATTATTATCCTCTAATTTTTCTTGACCAATAAAGTCAATAATTTTATTTTTTATATTAGGACTAATTTGATCCCGTAATAAGGCTTCAATTATATCCTTTTTCTCATCAAGAGTTAAGGTATTAATTGATAAGCCATTCATTTCTACTATAGATTTATAGTAGTCAACATTCTGTTCTGTAACACATTCGTTACATTGACAATTTTCTCCGCATTCATTATCAGAATTGTCTGATGATTCATCATTGGATGAACTACTTTCTTCATAATCGGAATTAATCATTAACTTATAAAGAGTATTTCTTAACTCTTCATCTTCGATTTCTTCAATTTTCTTTTTCGTGTAACATTTGTTAGCATAATGGCCTAATTTGCCACATTTATAACATTTAATAACTTTCTTAGAAGATTTCTTCTTTCGAAAGTTTCTACCATCTTTATTGTTGGTAGTGTCTTTTCTTTTAGAAGGGTATTTCCTTCTTTTATAAGGTTTCTTATTGTATTCCTTATAGTCATTGACTTTCTTTTTCCCCTTATTAGGAGATTTAGGAACATCCATAGCAAACTGGTCACAAAATTCTCCCAATTGCTTTCTCTCAGAGATTCTCTGAGTCTTTAATTGATGTCTTAGCTTTAAATCATTACATAAAGCTAAACCTTCTTCGATACACTTATTGATTAAGGTACCATAAGTGTAATTATTATAGGGAATTACCCCATTATTCTGACTTCTTAATCCTTGCCTAATCCTTTCAGCAAAAAGATTTAGAAGTCCATCAATAAATTTTGATTTCCAGTGAGCATTATTAGCATCACCAAGTAACATGACTCTATTCAAGAAGGTATCTTTATACCATCTAAAATGAGTAAGAGTTGGACATCTCAAATTCTGAAGAAGAGTCCTTATTCTTTCTCCATGATCAGAAATTCCACCAGTAAAGTGTTCTAAAATTGTGATCATTAAAGTATAGACTGCATCAGTTTTAGTGACCTGAGTATTATCTTCAGAATTTGTCTCAGTTTTAACAGCATTAATAATTTCTTGCCGTTGAGATTCAGTAAGGCAGTTATTCCACCAACCTCGAAGAATTCCTGTGAAACCACAAGTAATGAATTGTGCAGTTTCTTTATCATTATTGCCAGTAGCTTTAGCAACATTAGAGTACATCATCATTCGATGTAACTGATCATGAATTTGTTTATCAGTAAGACCGTCTATGTTCCATTCATAGATATCTCCACCACTGTAGTGGTTTTGTATTATTGAATCATTTTCTTCAAATAATACATCAGTTGGAGTTGGTCTTTGATAATAATATTTCATTAGATTCGGCTTATTATATTTAACAGCCTGAATCTGAGGATTATTAATGGGTTTAGTTTCAACAAAAGATTGTTGAATAGCATCAATTTGCTCAATATTAATATCATCATCTTCTTCTTCAATATCATTGATCTCAGAAGACGAATCCTTTATTTCAGGACTATTAAGCACTTGAATTTGCTTTTGCTTTTCAGATTGCTGAAGCATTTCTTTAGCAAATTGTTGCTTTGCATGAGCAATTAAGTCTCTCAATTCCATTTCTTCAGCATTAATTGTCTGAATATTAGTTCTTTTAAACTGAGCTATTAGCTCTTTAATATCTTCTTTAGTAACTTCAGGATTCTTTCGAACCTTAAAGTCTTTTACCTCAGGAGGAGGTTTAATAGGGATATTAGAAGTTTCCCTTAAAGAAGATTTTTCAGATTTAATGGAAGAGTCTAATCTTTTAATTACATCAATTTGATGCAAGACCTTTTCCAGGTCTGTTTCTATTCGAGTCAATTGTTGACCCATAACTTGAATGGAAACATTAGTGTAATTATTTTGCTTAATTACCTTTTGTAATTCTTTGATAATCACTTCTTTGCTATCAATTGTTTTAGCAAAAGAAGAAGCATCAATTTTGTCCGGCATATTCTTTACCGTGAGTTTAATTGACTCAGAAGGAGGATACAATGATCTCACAACTCCTTTGCTTGTACCTTCATCGGTACTCCAAGTCTTATAATATTCTTCTAACACATTTAGTTGTGTTAATTCCTTAGTGACATGGTCTTGGATAAACCAGTCCGTAAAGGGTATAAGACATTTTGATCTTTCAAGATGATTGTAATATTCATCTTTTAATTCATATCTCCTTTTAAGAGAGAAGGTTTTTTCAAACCATTTTCGGAAATTAATATCTTCATAGTACATTCTATTGAGAATGTCCCGAACTACTTTATTGGTTGTAAAAACCATTAAAAAGTAGAAAATGCCATTTCCGACATTGTCGGTGAGCTCAATTTGCTCTTCTCTTTGTAAAGAGGATGTGCTATTGCATCATCAGAAATTTGTATCTTATTTATTTCTTCTTTATTAGAAGAAGTAGATCCAGCTGTAGATGGTAAAGGTATTGGTAAAGGTTTTCTACTACTACTTGATATAGAAAGCCTTGATATTTCATGTGGAGTAAATCTAACTTCCACTTCACCATCATGGGTTTGAATAATTTGATCAATTTCTGTATCCACAATAGGTTGTGGTAATACAGCTTGACTTAACACCCATTCTTTTGGGAAATTTATTTCATCCCATCTTATTATACGATTTGTTGCTACATTTGATGTCAACAAATTAGTTTCTATCAAAGTAGTCTTTCCAGGCTTAGTTATATGCTTAGCCTTTGGGGCAATGGTATTCATTACCTTATAATGAACTCTATAGATTATTGCTATAGTTTCAGATCCAGGAAGAAAATTATAACCATTAGTCTTTATATTTAAAGTAACTGCATCATATAGATGATGATTAGTTAAAGACAAGGTTAAATTTGGATAAACATTAAAGTATACTGGGCCATGGCAAAGACTAGTTTGCATAACTCCCATTAAGGATTGGCTCCAGTCTAAACATCTCGCATCTCTTAAAGATGTCATTATTGAGGCATTTAACCCTGGTAAAGTTAAGGGTTTAAACGCTATTTGGATTAGTCCAATATGGACATAATTGTAAGCGTCACGAACATGCCCAATATCATCTTCGCTTATTAATTTAAGCGAATGTTCTGTATTATTTACAGATACAGTTCGTTCCATTGTTTTAATGGCAATGGATGATTTAAAGTCAAAAGTACCTATTTGGTAAATTTCTTTTGGCTTCACTGTTGGAATTGTCCATTTGTTTAATTCCTCCATTTCAGAAGGATACTCAACATTTTGAGCATTCTTTAGAGATTTGCCCTTATTAAGAGCTCTCTTATTGGTTCCAATTGCTAAGGGTTTTTCCATAGCAAATATGAGGTTCTACTTCTTTGACATACATGTCAATATGCATAGTTATCAGGAAGTTGTTAATGAAACTGATTATGTAAATTCTGTTGTTTTACTTAACTAATCAAGTAGTTGTCATCTATCCTAAACGGTAGTAAAGACCTAACACGACTGTCAACGATTTACGCCAAAACACAGCCATCACGGCATAAACAGGCTACGCGACTTTGATGTCGTTCCATTAGGTAGGAGACACACCACTAAGATAGCTTCTAACATATTTCATGGTTAAATAACACAACAGCTTTAAACATAATAAGAATCATAACAATCTTCCTTCAAACAACTATACAATTACATGTTCTGCAAAGAAGTAGAATTACCTCAGCCTTGAGCCATCATGGCTCTGATACCAAAATGAACCAGGATAAGAAGGATGAGGCGTCAAACGTTTATGAATCATTTATATATATATATATATATATATAAAACAGAAAAAGATGTATATATATATATATATATAATAATAATATTATACAGTAAAAATACTGTATTTAAGTATATATATATATATATATATATATATATATATATATATATATATACATATAAATAAATAATAATAATAAAAAATGCAGAAATGTAAATACATATATATATATATACTGTATATACAGTATTTATAATATTATTATTAATATAATATTAAATACATATAATAATATATATATATATTAATATATAAATATATACATATATTTACATATATATATATTCATATATACATGCATATATAAAAATATACATATATACGTATTCTAGGGGGTACTGTACCTGTCTGACAGGTGGGGCCCTTGGCTCATCGCCGGCGGGAGGACGACGGCGGAGGTGGCGGTGGCTGGCCGGAGGGTCGGCCACAGCAGCTACTGCAGTTAGCAGTAACAGCAGTAGCAGCAGCTTGTGGTGGCTACGACGGCGGTGGCGGTGGCGGAGGGTGTGGTGCAGGCGGTCGGTTCGGCGGAGGGGATGTCGGCGAGCAGTCCGGTGGGGGTGGCGGAAGTCAGGGGTGGCCGGAGTGGCGGTGGGGGACGATCGGGATGGGGGAGGGTGTTGCTGTGCGGGTGAGGGAGGAGACGCTGCGGGGGAGTTGCCGGCGTCGGTGGTGGTCGTGGGGCGGTGGGAGTTGGTCGGTCCGGTGGAGGAGGTGGTGGCGAGTCGGTTAGGGGTGGTGGCGGTGGTGCACGGTGGCGGAGGGTGGTTCTGGGGGTGGTCGGGTGGTGGAGTTGGTTGTTGGTGTTGGTAGCGGGTTGATTCTGTGGGCGTTGCCGGCGACGGAGGAGGTGGCCGGAGGGGGGTGGCAGTGGTCGGAGGGAAGGGGAGGAAAGTGGCGAGCAGTTCGCCGGAGGTTCGGTGGCCGGAGGTGGGCTGAGGGTGGTGGTGTAGGGTTTGCAAGGGGGAGGGTTTGGGTATTTATAGGGTTTTAGGGTTAGGTATTTTAGTAAATAGGGGGAAGTTCAAGGGTATTTTGGGTATTTTGGGTTTTGGATATTTAGGCTGATATTTTTCAGATATTTTGTGGGTCCCACTGACACATGGACGGTCCACGTTCACCAGCCAATAGGGGGTGACACCTCACAGGGAAAAATTACAGAAAAACCCCTGAAATTTCCTAAATTGCAAATAGGTCCTAAAATTGGTATTTTGCGTAATTACGCAATTTGTCTGATTAAAAACACTGATCCCTAAAAATACTGAATTGTACAGAAATGAGGGGGAAAGCTGGAGGAGGGCCTAGGCAGGGATGGGGGTGAGCCTGGGCAGGGGCAGGGCCCGATTCTTTAGGTGATACGGGTCACCGTATTTATTATTTAATAAATACTGCGCACGGTGTTCTCTAATTATTTAGAGGCAGGTAGGGCCATAATTTTACTACGGTGTCAATATACTAATTGTAGTATATTCAAAGTAGAATATTTATGTATTTTTGTTTGGGCAGAAAAGGTGCATGTTGGTCCTCAATCTCTAGGGGTACAGAGATGGGTAAAGAGCAAGAAATAAAATAGGAAATAAATATGGACTTTTGTAACGATATTTGTGCGTCTCAAACGAGGCTCAAAATAAAGCATCTGTGAGTTGCACAAAATTCAGAAAAATAGTCTAACATGTCTAGGGCAGGTATGTGAACTTTGTTTGGGGTTAACAGCTAGTGCAGTACCCTATTTAATTGTGTGAGGGATAGGTGCACAAGTCAATAGGATATGTAAGCAAAAATAAATTTTAAAAGTTGCAATAATTCGAATTAGCTAAAAATAATCCTAAATTACTAAAATCTGGTCGAGGAAGTTTACAATATATATATATATATATATATATATATATATATATATATATATATATAGAGAGAGAGAGAGAGAGAGAGAGAGAGAATAAGGGAGGTGAGATGGCACCTCACTCCCAAAACAAGGGTGGCGGTGACGTGGCACAATTCCAACCACACATTTTATAATTGGCAAATTGCACTTAACCCCCTCCCCTCGTTTGTGTGGTTGTGATTGTGCCACATCACCGCCACCCTTGTTTTGAGAGTGAGGTGCCACCTCACCTCCCTTATTCTCTCTCTCTCTCTCTCTCTCTCTCTCTCTCTCTATATATATATATATATATATATATATATATATATATATATATATATATATGTGTGTGTGTGGGGGGGGGGGGGGGGAGATCAAATCCACCCCATTTTTTGTCCACCTTAAGCATCCTCCCTATTCACACCATTGGATGTGCTTTAAGTCATATAATCTTAACCGTTGATTCAACGGTTAAGATTAGATGACTTAAAGCCCATCCAACGGTGTTAACATGGGAGATGTTTGGGGTGAACAAAAAAGGGGGTGGATCATGATCCCAACCCTATATATATATATATATATATATATATATATATATATATATATATATATATATATATATATATATATATATACCGGATCTAGAGCCCCACGAGGGGAGCCCCGCCAAAGCCCCTCATTCCCTCCTTGCGCATCGGATCGGGGGGCCCCGGCTTATATATATATATATATATATATATATATATATATATATATATATATATATATATATATATATATATATATAGCCACTTGGCGTACCAAGTATATATATATATATATATATATATATATATATATATATATATATATATATATATATATATATATATATATATATATATATATATATATACTTGGTACGCCAAGTGGCTGTTTTTGTTGCTCGTAAATAGAAATCACATGTAACATATATTGCATATAGTATTTATTGTTGTAAGCAGAGACAAAGATACACATGGGCACGGCCGGGCTATAATCCAAATTTGGGGGGGTGGGGATTGCTTTTTTTTTAAAATATTTTCTTAATTATATTTATTCTATTCTATTCTTTGGATTTGAAGTATGCATCAATTAAAAGATAAATAAATTCTTTAAAAAAAGGTATTTTAGGCGATGTGATGCTAGTGTCCTTATGTCGCTCAAACTATACCTAAAGTTCAGTCCCTCATAATTTTAGATGTTAGCTACGCCACTTGTTGTAAGTGGTGTACAAATACATTGTTTTGGTGTATGTAAATGATGTTGCGATGGGGTTTAAAATATGTTGTTTGGAATGATGTAAATGACAGTATATGAAAATGCATTATTTGGTTGTGTCATTATGACATGGGAAGTTGAGTGAATATTTAAAAATGATGTAAATAGTGTTGCAAATGTTGACGTAAGTTGTGTTGCGGCAACATATGTTGCGTTAGTGGAAGAAAATGATACAACATTTGCTGCACCAATTTTACTGTTTACATCAAGTAAGATATTAGAATTTGTGGAATGGTAGAACAAATGTTGCATGATTTTATTTACAGCCGACCAAATACCTCATAAATGAGTTCGTTGATAATGGATAAGTTGGTTAAGACAAAATGAAAAGAAAAGAAAAAAGAACAACGATTTTTTTTTCAAGCTACGATTAAATTGAATTTGAGAAGGAATAAAAAGAAGGGAGATTATCCAAGAGATCAGATCGGATTAGACCGAGCTTTGAACTCGGCTCAATTATACCTGAGCCGACCAGACCTAGATCCGAAGATTTTTTTTGTCTATATGAATAATTAGAATCAACTCACATTGGGTTTATACTTGTATTTTTAATAAATTAACTCAATATTTTTAGACACACTAAGGTTGTTTTCAAATGTAGTACAGAACTTGTATTCTATTTTTTGGAAATTTTTATACATAAAATTAAAGTTTAAATAAACTGTGCTCAAAGCATAGAGTTTGTTGAAATTATAAACTAAGACCTAAATGCCCAATGGAAGGACGTTTCCCAAACAAACGTCCTACTTGGTGGGGTGATTAACAACAAATTTATACAATTAGAAAAAATGCCCTACCGTTGGATGTAACGACCCATTTCGTTCAAGCGGACTACCGATTCAAACGGCAAAAGTGCTACGATCCGACCCTCTTTGCTCAGCGAGAATACTCATTTGAGGCAAAATAATTTCCAGACTTGGCCCTTCAGGAGTTCCGGCTTAGGCTTTCAGAGGCTCGCTCGGAGTATCGCTCGACCAAGGCGAATCATCGCTAAGGTGGGTGGCTACGATAAACTTGTCTTTGCTTAGCCAGCACACTTAAAATATAGACGATACATGCTAGTCGCTAGGTGAATCACCCCATGCATACTAATAAAGAATACAACGCACCTAGCTAAGGGAATAATCTCAACTTGTATTGCTTGTGTTAGAATATGGAAATGAAACTTTGCTTATATATATGGACCCTCGCATGCTACCTTTGCCTTGTGCAATTAGACCCCGCTATGCCTCGAGTAGAACGATATGTATACTCTTCGTAGTGCACTGTTCACTTGATTACACTGCACGTCCCTAGATCATGTCGCTCGATATGTCCCTTTACGGTTTTTCCCCTCGCCTTACCTTTAGACCCATGCCAAAGTAAATGCGTATGCTTTCATAAAAATGCATGCTTGCCTGCTTATATATTAACTTGTACTCGTTGCCTCGATTCAATGCTTGTCACATAATTGTATGCCAAATTCAAGTAAATACTATCTTGCCTTGTATTCATCCAAACCACTGGAAGACTATCTAATAGTCGTTCGAAGCCAAGTATAGAATATTGAAAGTATTCGGGACCGTTAGGTTGCCAATGCATTTTTCGAACTAGGAAACTGCATCAATGGACATTTGAGCAAGATAACATCACCTCGAAAAAATTGATACTCGTCTTTTACTCAATCTAACGGCTTAGGGAGACTATGCAAAGACAGATCATACTATGTGATTGTCTCATGCTCGTATTGTGTTACATTGCATCAAATCAAGTGAACACTGAACAAGAATCATGTCAAGTAAAGCAAGAAATCACAGCTCGTGGAGCATACTTGTTCTGAACAAAATCGAATTATCTTGTGAACCTGAAACCCAAGACTTGCATGTCACGGACAACTTGTGCACAAGGGGATTACAGTATCCCGTTCCGTTCTGCGGACGGTCGTCGGGGCGCTGGGGCCGATCTGGTCTAGACGGAACCTTCTGGTAGTCGTTTGCGTCGAGCAGAATGTGTGTGCAATTCTTCCTGTTCTTGCTTGCACACCATTCCGACATGTGACTACACCGTCCAACTATAGCGTTGTGCTAGTGACCTCATGTTCATATAGATAAGTTATCCTCGCTTAGCGGCTATCCGTGTGTGAGTCATTGCATCGTATCAAGAATATCTGAGCACGTGAACGATCATGAGTATAACACACTTGTATATATGGAACACTCTAACATCTTATGCAACACACCTAATAATTCGTGAAATCATGCACCCGAACATAATCTCGCTCACAACACAGTGTTTGCATATGCTATTGTCCCTGGATTTCATAATAAATGCTCGTGCTTGAATTAACTTGGTTTGCCTTGGACAGGGAAGGATGTGTGGTAAGTTGGTAAGTCTCACTGTGTTCCTTATATCGCACGGTGCACTGCCACACTAGTTAGGCTATTTATCATTGCCATGAAACTGACCCTAAGGCAAGACTAGAAAGATAACTTAATAGATGGTGCACGAAACCTATATAACATGTTTGGATTTGTCGAGTGGGCGAGTAGCCTCCCCACCAGTGCATTCATGTACTGATAATCCACCAGATTACTTACAGGGTATGGGAGAACCTCGTTTGGTGCGGATGCCTCATTCGTGCGTGCTAAGGCGTGGAGTTCACTCTGGAGCCTTGGAGCATTGTGACCGGAACTGAAGCAAATATACAAGACATAATATTGGAACATCGTCTATACATTATTCCACAAATATAGCCACTTGGCACGCTTTTACTGTTTCAGAGAGAGGCTTGAGCGACTTGTAATCTTGGCCTAGTGCCGCTTGTAACACTTGTTCAATATCAATAAAGAGTTTGCTTTACTTCTATACTTGTGTTATTCAATGCTTCCGCTATTGACGACTCTGTGAACTTGTTATCAATCGCCTATGTGTTTATTATTCCGCTGCACTCGGATATTTTGTACGACTCTGTGGCTTAGATCTCTTACCGCCTGCATGGACTACGGCCTTGCACGGGCGTGGCTTACGCTCATGCGCCATCACGCCCAGATGGGTCAAGCGATCATCCCGCGGGAGTGCTGGCGCGGTGACAATCGCCTAGCGGGGATGGTCGATTGCCTGCGGGAGATCGGGGCGTGACATTGGATGTCTTTCTTACATTATTTTTTTAAAAGTTTTATTTTCGTGACAGAACATCTTACGGTATGACATATCTTGTGTAAAAAATGTCTTAAACATTAGAATATGGCACAATTTGAATCCTCAACCTCTTAAATATTATTATTTCACTAGCTTACCATAATTTTCAAATATCCTAATATTATAAATAAATATACATCTATATGATAAATTAAAAAATGTAATAAAAAAATTGCCCAACGGTATTTTTTTGTCCAATATACATCCAACCAATGGGCATTTTCATTAAGTCATTTTCAAGGAAAATATCCAATAAATGTGTGTTTTGGTTTTATTTTTTGTAATTTGTCGAAGCTTTGTGCTGCATGCACCATTTTATTGAAATTTAATAATGTTTATGAATTTTTTTAAGGCAAAACGAAAGAACCATACATAACTTAATACTTTTGTTCATCATCCAAACCTTTCTTCCAGAATACGAATGAATTTGATAGTTATTTTTTTGTAGCTCCCATTGCCATGAGAGGCTTTCATCTGCTAATCCAGGATATGCGAAGGATCAAGATGTCTAAAACCTTAACATCATTAACATACAGATAGAAATAAGAGAGCCTAGTAGCTTCTGTGTGCTAATACATGATCTGTGGAGGATCAAGATATATGATCGATAGGCAACTCTAGATAGGGGGTGAATAGAGTGTATGTGTATGCAGCAGAATATAAATTACTAATTAAAATTTATACTGAGTAAAGACATTTACCAACTAGCAAATAATACAACAATATGTAAATAATAAAAAATAAGGAAGAGCAAACACAAACACCAAGATTTTATACTGGTTTTTCTCTGAGTGGACTAGTCCAGTCCCGAGAACTCTTACTCGGAGTTTAACTTCACTATGAGTGAAAACACAAGCTTTGATCTGAAAGGCTTGCGACTTCGTACAACACAAGCCTTTAATTCGAAGACCTCGACGACTTCATACATTCTGAGAAATAGCTTTAAAAAGCCAAGCTTGTACAACTTGAACACTTCTAATCGAAACCACACTGGCACTTAGAAGAATGCGAGTTGTCTTGGTGTTTGAAAGGTTTAAATCTCTTATAATGAATAGAGAAGTTGAGAATGAATGAATGAGTGGATGAGTTGTATAAGAATGATCACTTCTCTATTTATAAGTTTTGCTGAACCAGAACTTGGCTAGAACTCAGATACCCAACGTTCAAAAATTAAAATGTTGGAACCTTAGGAATAGGTCTAGCCAACTGAATCAGGAATCGGTTTTGGTCAACCAAGTTTGGGCAGAGTTCAGACAGAACTCGGTCTGAGTTTTGTCTCCTAAAATCTAGTGGGTTCCTGGTCAAGTTTGGGTTAAGTTTTGAATGGGTCTTTGGGCTAGTATGAGTTCAGATTTGTTCAAGTATAGGTAGCCTTATTTTGAGTGAAATTTGGATAGGTATTCAACTAGTGCCAAAGTGTGCTCTGACTCACATAAGTCCTAGACTCAATAAAGATAAAAATACATAAGAAAATATAAAATAATATAATCGACTGAACAGTCTTATGAAGAAAGCACAATATTTTGTTGCAAGTATCGATTCAGAGTTTTAAGTAAATTATCGAAATTAGGTTGACTGAGACCAGATGGGTCAACAATCTCCTCTATTTTGATAATTGACAAAACTGCGACTGATACAAGTCGTTGATTGATTGATGTAGCAATTACTCCCCAGCAATGAGAGCAATTACGAGCAAAGAGATAGCGAAAAAAATATGTATCAGTATTTCTCCCCCATTGTCACTTCATGAAATGGAGTTAAATTGTCGCAAAATAAATAAAAAAAGTAAAATTTGAAGAAAACACAGATAATATATTGCGATAGTAATATGCATCAACCAATAGTAAAGCAAACCAACAATTAGTTTTCATTGCAAAGAAACTGAAGTACAAACCCAAAAACTACTCAAATTGAAGTTCATAACCAAATTCTACTCAAGTACTACTAAAATACTGAAGTAAATCATGTATATAGTACTAAAATGCTGAAATAAAAATATCTAATAAAGTCAACTAAATGATAACGTCACATCACTAAGCATAATACTAAATCGAAGCATATGATCTGTGTATTACTGCTGATCATCATCATCTCTCCTCGAGGGTTCACCAGTCTCAGCAGACCGATTGGGGTCAAAATGAGCAGCAACATGGTCGAAGTATCTCTGCGCATCTTTGTCAACGATGCGGTCGGGTAATAAACCATAGCAATAGGTTTTCCAGAATGATGTGCAAAGTTGTAGCACATGTCCATCAGGGAGTTGGACATAGCCTGGAGCTAGAGAGTCGTACGAAAATCCTGAGCACGATAACGATCATCTTCTAGTCTGAATCGATCCTGAAGCATAGTCTAGAGGATATCAAGAGTAACTACAGATGTATGTGAAGGAGGTGGAGAAGTCGTGTCACCATAAGATGGGCCAACGGGATGTGCATGAGTGGGAACATGAGGCTCAAGTCTGCGATGCTTATGACGATAAGCGGGCTCAACAAGATAGGGACAATCATCCATAGGAATCTCAAAGTACTCAAAGATAATAGGCAAGTACATTGCGTAAGGTCAGTTATGCGATTTCTTGCGACGTTGTTCCATGAATGCGATGATAGTCTTTGGTAAACTAAATTGTCCCCCAAAGTGTGAGACTTGTCTCACAGTATATGTAATGATATATGGATATGTATTTTATATATATTGTATTTTATTTGATCTCTTAGAATCTCAGAATTTTCTCAAAATTAAAACTTTACTACCCGACCGACATACCAGCGGTATACTACGGCATACCGTTCGGCATATATTTGTTTTACTTTTGAGATTTTTTCGAGATATTTTTGTGAGATATTTTTGTGAATATCATTCAATATTTTTTATTATCCATTGGTTTCTTAGTTTTGTTTTTATTAGTCGAAATTGATTTTATCCCGTGATGTGGATCGCTGACGAGGTAGATCGGACGGTTACAATTAAATCACCTCTTATATATATATGAATTGATTTTTCTCTTTTTTTTTCTTTATTCACTTCTTCATTTTCTCTCCATTTCCCACGAGAGCTAGGAGCTTGGTCTTGAGGCCTAAGAGTGTGGTTTCTGAACCCCTCTTGGTGGTGGCGTTGAAGGTTAAGGCTGGGAGCTTGACTTGAGGCAAGTACATCTTGCCAAAATCTTGAATGACTTTACTTTACTGTAGTTTTTGATTTTCTTGGTAGTTTATTCCTAGAATTCTATAATAATGGTTTTGTTAAATATGTTTTTCTAGTGATTTCTCGTCATGGGCTAGTTTCAGGAACTGTTTTTAGCTTATTTCGAATTTTCGGTAGAAACTCTGATATTTATTGGTTAGGTAACTCGGTGTTGGAAATGATAACTGGAGTGATTGCCATGAGACTTAGTATATGTGCTATATGAGGTATCACGCCCCTGTACCAGAATACGGAGACGGATATGGCCAACTATCCCGTACAAGGTACTATACGTCGTACGACGATCACGGCTGTATAAGACAATAGGGTGCATGCTACAATCAAGTCTCCTATGGTCAAGAACTTCTATGACTCAATTATTCAAATAAGAAACAATAAGCATAGAGCATATATGATAAGCAATAAGGCATCCCAAATGCTTTCTTAAAATATTCTAGAGTCCAACTGTGCAAAAATAAGAAGCTGAAAAAGTAGCAAAAGTACATGATAGTGATTTAGCTGCAGTCTGATTTAATACAATCATGTAAGAAAACTAATATCCAGACGAGCCGGCTAACAAGTGCCGGTGGCTAAATGCCCAAAAGAAGTAAATGTACAAGACGAGCAGGGAAGAAAAAAAATCCACTCGCTATCCCCTGCGACCATATTCCTAGTGCGCGCCATGAGTTGGGAGAAAGAATGTTGGATCCTCAAGTGCTGGTTTGAGACCTGGCCATGCAAAACCAGTGGGATTAGACTCCAAATATCAAGTACCACAAAGGAAGCATGAAATATAGAAACAAAAATCCAAGAAAAATAATATAATATTACATAGGTTCAGTGTCATAACTTAGGTCCATGGCATATCCTAGCGCTAATGCTCAACCCTACAACCAAACAATGACAATGGTTGAACCCTCACACCATGATAGTCCATTTTCCTAGGCTATCTGAAATAATACAATCACAAACAATTCTATTTCTTATATCGGCCAATCATTTATACGGCTTGCTATTTTATGGAGTCTGAGATTATCTTAGAATAATGCATAATAAGTATCCTCAGATCACGCTAGTGTCAAACATGAGCTAACTGAACCAATATAATAAAACAAGCAATTGCAGGATGCACCAGTCTCCCGTAGGGCCACTGTGCTAAAAATACGGTATTGGCGATTCCAGTATTCCTATATTAAAATAGTAGCTCGGCATAATAATAAGTCAGATACTGCACTCCACAAAGACAGTTGATATACAGTATCTGTGGTGGCCATGCCCCAACGCACTTCGAATAAATCTTCGTGGAAAGGTTCGTTGGCATGATCTCGGGATACCGTTTCCTCCAATGTTCTACCACTTTTCGTTACCTAATTAGCCCTAGGTTGTAATTAAAATCTCAAGGCGTGGTCATATGAGGATTTTTCTTAAGATGTCGTACAAGGTACGGGCATGCTAGATACGAATCCATGGAAGTCTAATCTGGATTCATCCGAGCATGTATGCAACATTCATACAATAAAAAAATCCTAGCCATGCTTTGATAGTTCGACTCTTTTATTATGCTCGTGCTGGGGAAACAATGTTCATATTTATAATATCATGATTTCAGGAATTTGGAGGCATTCTCGATGCACAACCCAAATATAATCACTTAATATGTGACACGATGTGTCGCATCTCGGCGCACATAAAAACATGAATAATTATCAGGCAATAGTAGTATCAGCACGGATATAATATTCGAGTCCAATTACCAATTATAAATTGGGTCACATGAATCAAGAAAACATTCGATCAAACAAGCAGGGTCGCATGGGTCTCTAGGCCACATAACAATCTTGGCCGCATAAGAAGTCAGGCCGTATGGGAATCCTGGTCGTATGACAATCCTGGCCGCATGGAGTCATGCCGCATGGAGTCAGGGCTAAGGTCTAGTCCTCGGGATAAGTGATGAAATAGTGAAAAATAAATAAAGTGTTAGTGATGTGACATAAAGTATGATATGATATAAAGTGTGATGTGACATAAAGTATGTCAGGAAGAAAAGGCAAAATCATAGAAAGACACACCAAGGATGCGCCAAAGATGCGCCAAAGTTCAGAGTCATGCGTCCAAGGGAAGGTGGCCGCATGCTCTGCTTGCCGCATAAGTTCGATGTCGCATGGAGTTTGATGCCGCATGTAGTGTCTTTTAGACTTAGCAACTTTCTCATTCGTTCAGCTAATGAATGCACAAAGTGTTCAAGGACACTTCTGTAGATCATCAGTCATGCATCCAACAAGATGGACGCATGCTGTCAGTATGCGACAAGAGTTCTACCGCATAACCCTCTCGGGTCGTATAGCATTCTCAGCCGCATAGTTCGCTGGCCGCATGAAGACTTCGTCTTCTCCAATATCAGGTTCGACCATGGTAAAAACTCCCAAAAACTGAAATATTGTTTTCTTCATAAAAATCTCATTTTAAGTTCATATTAGGTAAACCAAAAGACAAAATGCTATAAATCGAAAGATGTAACATGTAGAAAAAATTGGTTTTCAAAGACACAAGTTTAATAGATCAAAACCAAAAAAAATCATGAAACCAATAAAAACTTAAGTTAGAAATATAGTTCTACACTAATCCATCCATTAAAACAGAAAACTCCAAGAACTAAAAGTGCTTAGAAACACATAATAAATATAATAGAACAATAATATGAAGGATTTCTCCATTTCTCATGCAAGGTGTATTTGCCTATGAAATAGGGAGAGAGAGCTAAAGAAAGAGGAAGAAATGAAGAAGTGAAGAGAGAGAATTAAATATTGGTTTATATATGTCAGAGTTTGAGGGTTGAACCAAAAACTCTCATGAGTTGAACCAACCAACAAAATAAACCATGAACCAGGTTAAACCAAAGAATGGTTCTAGTCTCCATGCACATGCAACTATTCTAGAATAAAAATATATTCCAAATATATATATCGAAAATGGGGAGTGGCATCTCTATCCACCTTAAAAAAATTTCTTTCTCGAAATTCGAATCCAAGCAATAGCTAGAGAAGTCAGGACAAGCACGATATAAACCTATGAGTAACTACTTATGCAAGCAATATCATCACAACACCTAAGTGATTACCTGATCACAGAATTAGAGATATGAAGGCATAAGATAGAATATACCTTTCGAATCGAACATGTGCAGGTACCGAGACCGAATATCGTCCTCGCGCTCCTACGTTGATTCTCCAAGAGTGTGATATCCCCAGGCCATTCGGATAAGAGAAATAGTCCGGTTCTTGAGTACTTTCTTTCTTCGATCCAGAATAGATACGGGTTGCTCCTTATAAGATAAGTTGGTACCAACGACTATTCAGAGTGATCGAGGATATGACTCAGATCTGGAACATACATACGCAACTGAGACACATAAAATACATCGTGTACCTCACGTAGCGAAGACGGAAGGGCAAGACGCTAAGCAACATCCCCTACCTGCTCGAGAATATCGAACGGACCTACGTATCTAGGACTAAGCTTCCCGCAGAACCCCGAATCTAATGACTCCATGGGTAGGCAAAATTCGTAAAAATACGTGGTCGCCGACATAAAACTCTAAAGGTCTACAATGCTGATATGCCTAATGACGATGCCTATCTTGTGCAACCCGAAGTTGCTCTCTAATATGCTTGACAACCTCTACTGTCTGCGTGATCATTTCAGGGCCTAACATATTTCGTTCACAAATGTAGTCCCAAGCCAACGGTGACCTACACTTCCTGCCGTACAGTGCTTCAAAAGGTGCCATATTAATACTGGCCTGATAACTGTTATTGTACGAGAATTCCATCAAGTGAAGGTGATTCTCCCAAGATCCACCAAGATCTAAGGTACAGGCTCGTAGCATATCTTCCAATATCTTGATGGTTCTTTCTGATTGTCCGTCTTTCTGAGGGTGGTAAGTTATGGTGAATCTTAACTTGGTGCCCAAGCTCTGGTGCACACTTTTCCAAAATTGAGAAGTGAACTGTGTGTCTCGATCTGATATGATACTTACTGGAATATCATATTGTCTCACTATTTGTCACATATATATTTCAGCCAATTATTTTGTAGACTGTCTTACTCGTATAGGAAGAAAGTAAGCTACTTTTGTGAGACGATCTACTATCACCCAAATTGTATCTCGACCAGTCGGTGATCTAGATAAACCAGTCACAAAGTCCATCTTGACGTGTTCCCACTTTCACTCTAGAATAGGAAGCGATTGTAATAATCATGCTGGTCTCTGTTGTTCTGACTTCACTTACTGACATATCAGACATCGCGATACGAAGCGTGCTATTTCCCTCTTCATTCCGTTCCACCAAAATTTTTGCTTGACATCTTAGTACATCTTCTTGCCTCCCGGATGAATGGAATACTCGGAACTGTGTGCTTCATTTATTACTTCTTATCGAATGTTCCCGCTCAGTACGTATAGACAATTTCCAAACCTTAGCATTCCATCTGCATGTATTGTCAACTCCTTCCGAAGACCTGACTCACATTCTTCTCGGAGCTTTTGAATCTTCGGGTCCTCTGCCTGAGCTAGCTTGATTCTATCTATCAAAGTTGACTGAATCTGTAGGCTAGCCTGAACACTCTATGGAAGTACTATCTCAATACCAATCTCTCTTAAGTCTTCCAGATAGTGCTTCTGAGTAGTCAACATAAATGCTTCACCTCTTCTGCTAAGTGCATCAGCTACTATATTAGCCTTATCTGGATGGTACTGAAGTTCCAAGTCATAATCTTTCAACAACTCTAGCCACCTTCTCTGCTTCATGTTCAGGTCCTTCTGCATGAACACATACTTTAGACACTTATGATTCGTGAATATTTCTACTCGATCACCATTTAAGTAGTGCCTTCATAGCTTAAGTGCAAACACTATTACTATTAACTCCAAATTATGAGTTTGATAGTTCTTTTCGTGATATCTAAGCTGCTGAGAAGCATATGCTATCACTCTCACTTGTTGCATCAAAATACATCCAAGTCCTTTTCCAGATGCATCACGATACATTGTGAATCCTCTGGAGCCTGTTGGAAGAGTAAGAATTGGGGTAGAGATTAACTTCTTCTTTAACTCTTCAAAGGCTATCTGACATTCCGCTGACCACACAAATTTAACTTTCTTGTGCATCAACCGAGTCAAAGATGCCGTGATCTTAGCAAAATCTGATAAAACCTTCTATAGTATCCTGCCAAGCCCAGGAAACTACACACTTCCGCTACCATCTTTGGGATTGGCCAGTTCTCTACTGCCTCTACCTTCTTGGGATCAACTGACACTCCTGCTCTAGAAATAATGTGTCCAAGAAAGGATATACGATCCATCCAAAACTCACACTTACTAAACTTTCCATATAACTGATGTACCCTCAAAATCTGTAGAACTATCCTGAGTTGTTCTTCATGCTTCTCCTCATTACGAAAATATACCAGGATGTCATCGATGAATACTACCATAAATTGGTCTAAGTAAGACATAAAAATATGGTTCATCAAGTCCATGAATTCCGCTGGAGCATTAGTCAGTCCGAATGACATAACTAAGAATTTGTAATAACCATATCGTGACCTTAATGCTGTCTTTGGTATATCCTACTCCCGGACTCGCACCTGATGATATTCTGATCGTAAATCTATCTTGGAGAAGACTCTTGCTCCACTTAATTGGTCAAACAAATCATCAATCCTTGGTAATGGGTACTTGTTCTTTACGGTCATTGCATTAAGCTACCTATAATCTATACACAACTGCATCGATCCATCCTTCTTCTTTACCAATACCACTGGTTCTCCCCACGGTGATGCACTGGTTCGAATAAACTTCTTTTCTTTCAGTCCTTCCATGTGTAGATATAACTGATTAAGCTCTGATGGTGACATTGGATACACCTTCTGGGATACTGGTTCTGCTCCTGGCATTAACTCTATACAGAACTCTACTGCCCTAACTGGGGTAATCTGGGAAGATCATTGGAAAAGACGTCTATGAACTCTTCAACTATCTTGGGCAGTGGGTTTGCTTTTTTTGCCATGGTTGTGACTCTCCTTTGTGCTGGTCTCTTGCTATTCTGCTAAGGACAATCTCTTCTAGACCAAAAATTCTAAATAACACTCTACCCTCATGACAGTTTATCGTTGTATGACTGTCTCTCAACCAGTCCATGCCTAAAATAACATCAAAGTTATCTATAGGAAACTCGATCAACTTTGTAGGTAATAGATGCCCACATACTACGATTGGACATGCTAGACACACCCTACTAACTTCTACGATCCCATTGCCAGTGAGTATATTCGGCCTCGTTGGCAATACCTCAAACTTCAATCCAATACATGTCATATATTATGCAGATATAAATGAGTGTGAAGCTCCAGAATTAAATAAAGCTATGGCAGAAAAGTTTGTAACGAAAATGTTATATGCCACTACGTCGCCTGGCGCCATTGCTTCTTCTAAAGACAAGGTTAGTGCCTGTCCTTGGCCTTGTCAAGCTCCTTGCTGCTATCTTCCTTGCTGTCGTGGTTGTTGTCCTTACTGATTCTATTGTTGCTACCTATAAAGCTGGGTCTGCATCGGCAATGTACGCTGAGCCATAGGTCGTGCTTCTACTGTTGGTCCTTCTTGTTATACTGCCCTTGGAGCTGGCAATATAGGAAATTGTTGTACTGGCCCTCTTGGCCTCTGTATCAATGGGCACATAGCAATCTATTGATCAGGGTTCACACATCTCAAACATAGTCTCTTAGCTGCCCGACAAATATCTCGGGTATGGTGACCTCCATTACCACAGTAGGTACAACCTGCCGGCGCTCTCCGTCGTTGTTGTTGTTGTTGCTGCTGCTGCCTCGGCTGCTGTTGCCGAGTTGGTACTGTCACTATTGGAACTGTCGTCCTCCGCGACGCTAAATCATGTATACGAATGCCAGGTGATGGTTCTTACGTTCGGGGTACTGGTCCTCCCTTATTGTTCTGTCCATGAGGCCTCTTCCGATCCACTCTTCTTGATGCCATCCTTTGAGAAGTAAGCTCGACCCTCTTGGCTGTTATAAATAGTGCCTCGAAGGTCTGATAGTCGTGCACCTCTACCATGTGCAAGATTTTTAAGTGAAGTCCCTACTAGAACCTCATTACTCTCTCCAACTCTGTTGCCACCATGGTTGGAGCAAATCTGCTTAGTCGGCAAAACTCTGCAGCATAGCCATCTACCGTCCTTCCAGCTTACTTGAGGTTAATAAACCTCTGCTGTAACTCACACTGAGCCACAATCCTAAATTACTTCACCCTGAATTAGGTCCTAAAATCCTTCCATGAAATAGGATGCCTCAGTCCTACCTCCATCGTAGCCCACAAATCTTTTGCCAGATCTTAGAGTTGTAGGCGAACCAAGTCAACTTGTTCCTCGGCCGAAACTTTAGTCGTTGTCAGAATGGTCTCAATATCCTGGAGCCAATCATCTGTCGTGATTGCGTACTCCGTTCCATCGAAGTATCTGGGGTTCAGTCTGTAAAATCTAACAGATGTCCCAGAGTCTATTCTTTTGCCTCGTTCTAGGGCCGTTTGCAACTCTTGGTTCAACATGACATTCTGTTCCTGCTGCTGGAGCTGTTGTTGTTGTTGTTGTTGTTGTTGCACCATCATCTGGTATTATTGTGCAGCCAATAATCCATGATTACTCTCTAGCAAGGCTGGGGTATCCAATGCTGCCGGCACTACGGGAGGTATGGGAACACCTGGAGCCTACTGCTCGGTTCCATTTATCGTGGGTTCAACTCGGATCCTTGGCTGAGGTTCCACAATATCTCGTTCTTTTAGCAACTCTGCCTCTCCTATTGCTGCAACATCGGAGGAAGGAGAAGCCCTAAAGAAGTGCATAAGAACTAATAAGCACAGGACGAGAAGGAACAAGGAAACAACCAAATCTGGAAAAATCTAAGCTGAGTATTAAAGAGTACAAATTTCGTGTTTCAAGAAGGATCATGTTTGATTGAGACTCCTATGACCATGACACCTCACAAGTCTGAAGAACAGACCTGCATGGGCCATCACTAAAATCTTGTTACGTCCCAGTACCGAAAAACAGAGACGGACATGGCCAGCTACCCTGTGCAAGGTACTATACGTCGTACGCCGATCACGGCTATATAAGACAAGGGATGCATGCTACATCAAGTCTCCTATGGTCAAGAAATTCTATGTCTCAATCATTCAAACAAGAAACAGTAAGCATAGAGCATACATGATAAGCAATAAGGCGTCCCAAATGCTTTCTCAAAATATTCTGGAGTCCATCTGTGCAAAAATAAGAAGCTGAAAAAGTAGCAAAAGTACATGACAATGATTCAGCTAGAGTATGATTTAATACTATTATGTAAGAAAACTAATGTCCAGACAAGCCGGCTAACATATGTCGGTAGCTAAACGTCCAAAAGAAGTAAATGTGCGAGATGAACAGGGAAGGAAAAAAAACTCACTCGCTGTCCCCTGGGACCATATTCCTAGTGCGCGCCATGAGTTGGAGGAAAGAACGCTGGATCCTCAGGTGCTGGCTCGAGACTTGGCCATGCAAAACCAGTGGGGTTAGACCCCAAATATCAAGTACCATAAAGGAAGCACGAAATGGAGAAACAAAAAAATCCAAGGACAATAATATAATATTACATAGATTCAGTGTCGTAACTTAGGTCCATGGCATATCCTAGTGCTAAGGCTTAACCCTACAACCAAACAGGGACAAGGGTTGAACCCTCACACTATGATAGTCCATTTTCCTAGGCTACTAGCTGAAATAATACAATCATAAACAATGCCGAACATGAGCTAACCGAACCAATATAATAAAATAAGCACTTGTAGGATGCACTAGTCTCCCGTAGGGCCACTGCGCTAAAAATACGGTATTAGCGGTTCCAGTGTTCCTATATTGAAACAGTGGTTCGGCATTATAATAAGTCAGATATTGTACTCCACTAAGGTAGATGATATACAGTATCTGTGGTGGCCATGCCCCAACGTACTTCGAATGAATCTCTGTGGAAAAGTTCGTTGGCATGATCTCGGGATACCGTTCCCTCCAATGTTCTACTACTTTTTGTTACCTAATTAGCCCTAGGTTGTAATTGAAATCTCAAGGTGTGGTCACATGAGAATTTTCCTTAAGATGTCGTATAAGGTACGGGCACGCTAGATACAAATCCATGGAAGTCAAATCTGGATTCACCCGATCATGTATGAAACATTCATACAATCAAAAATCCTAGCTACGCTTTGGTAGTTTGACTCTCTTATTATGCCCATGCTGGGGAAACAATGTTTATATTTATAATATCACGAGTTCAGGAATTTGGAGGCATTCTGGATGCACAACCCAAATATAATCACTTAAGATATGACACATATAAAAACATGAATAATTATCAGGCAATAGTAGTATCAGCATGGATACAGTATTCGAGTCCAATTACCAATTATACATTGGGTCACATGAATCAAAAAAATATTCTATCAAACAAGTAGGGCAGTATGGGTCTCTAGGTCGCATAACAATTCTGGCCGCATGAGAAGTCAGGCCGCATGACAATCCTGGCCGTATGAGAATGCTGGCTGCATGATAATCCTGGTCGCATGGAGTCATACCACATGATAATCCTGGCCGCATAAAGTCATGTCGCATGACAATCCTGGCCGTATAGAGTCATGCCGTATGGAGTCAGGACTAAGGTCTACTACTCGGGATAAGTGATGAAGCGACAAAAAATAAATAAAGTGTCAGTGATGTGTCATAAAGTGCAATATGACATAAAGTGTGTCAGAAAGAAAAGCCAAAACCATAGAAAGATGCACCAAGAATGTGTCAAAGATGCTCCAAAGTTCAGAGTCATGCGTCCAAGGGAAGGTGGCCGCATGCTCTGCTTGCCGCATAAGTTCGATGTCGCATGAAGTTCGATGCCGCATGGAGTTCGATGCCGCATGGAGTGTCTTTTGGACTTAGCGAATTTCTCATTTGTTCAGCGAGTGAATGCACAAAGTGTTCAAGGACACTTTTGTAGATCAGCAGTCATGCGTCCAACAAGATGGACACATGCTGTCAGTATGCGACAAGATTTCAGCCGCATAACCCTCTCGGGTCGCATAGCACTCCCAGCCGCATAGCTCACTGGCCGTATGAAGACTTCGTCTTGTCCAACATCAGGTTCGGCCATGGCAAAAACTCCCCAAAACTGAAATTTTGTTTTTTTCCCATAAAAACCTTATTTTAAGTCCAAATAAGTTGAACCAAAAGCCAAAATGCTCTAAATCAAAAGATCTAACATGTAGCATAAACTTGTTTTCAAAGACACATGTTTAATAGATCAAAACAAAAAAATCATAAAATCTAATAAAAACTTAAGTTAAAAATATAGATTTACACTAATCCATCCATAAAAACAGAAAACTCCAAGAACTAAAAGTGCTTAGAAACACATAATAAACATAATGGAACAATAATATGGAGGATTTTTTTCATTTCTCATGCAAGGTGTACTTGCCTATGAAATGAGGAGAGAGAGCTAAAGAAAGATGAAGAAATAAAGAAGTGAAGAGAGAGAGAATGAAATATTAGTTTATATATGCTAGGGTTTGTGGGTTGAACCAAAAACTCTCATGAGTTGAACCAACCCACAAAATAAACCATGAACCAGGTTAAACCAAAGAATGGGTCTAGTGTCCATGCACATGCAACCATGCTAAAATAAAAATATGTTCCAAATACGTATATCGGGAATGGAGAGTGACATAAGGCTTGCCATTAGACTTGATATTTTATTGGACCATTTTTTGTTAAGTTTTTAACGCGATTTCAGTTCCGGAATACCCGTCGTGACTGGACTTTCCCTAGAATTACCTATAAAAATTGGCATATCGACGGTATACTGGTGTATAACGATGGTATATTGGTGTATACCGACGGTATACCATTTTGGTCCGACTTAGAATCCTAGAAAGCTGCTTTGATGCAAACCAACATACCGACGGTATATTGGAGTATACCGACAGTATACTAATTTATTGGAATCGAAACTTGCTGTATTTTTATTATCTCTGGACTGGCATACCGACGACATACTGGTGTATACCAATAGTATACCGATGATGTACTCTTTTTTCATGTGCTTTATTTTTTATCGTATTTTCTTCGATTTTCTTGCCTGGTACCTCGGTGCATATAATTTTAGTATGTTTACGGTTGACTAGTAGTGCTTAGACTTGACCTTGGAGTACCATGTTACGTGACCAGTCTCATATATAGCTAGGGATGATTTATACCCTAGATATACTTGACCAGGTGTCTTCGTATGTTAGGTGATTGATTTACCCCATATATACTCCTGATAGTGACTCGTAGCAGTTTACTCATGGTCATTGTATATGACATGCGTGCTAGTGACTCGTAGTAGTGCACTCGTATTCATTGTCCCTTACATGGATGACAATGACTTGTAGTAGTGCACTTGTGATACTTTCTAGTATGTTATTTGTCGTGGCTTGCTATAGCGCATGCTAGCCGTGTCTATAACCGTTTGGTTGTACTATTTTCTTACTTATGCATGTGTTTGTTAAAATATCGTCTTGTTTCGCATATCCTTGCGGGAAGCATTATGTCTAGGATGGAATCTGCAGAATGCCACACCTGAAATCCTAAAGAAAATGTTAAGCATTAACTAGCGTGAATAACTAGATCATTGGGAGGGGAGAATCTCTAGGTTCCATGTAGTCCAGTTGTTTAGCCACCTTGCTTCATGGACTTGTTGCTCACCATTGTGCGGGGCACATTTCCAGCTCACCGTCGTATGGGATATTATATCTGTGTAGACGATTACTAGGCTCACCGTCGTGTGGTGCCAATTCTAGGATGCAGGCTTTTGGGGTCGGGCAATCCATTATATTTATTAGCTTAGTTATAGCTGGGCTTAACTTGGATAGTCTGCAGGGCATGTGACTAATAAAGAGGTTCTTAAATTTTATTTGTTAGTAATTAGGTCTTGTGATAATCCTAGTTAGCTAATGATAGCGAGCCATAGACATTGCTTGGCCGTGCTTGATTGATTGTTACTATTTCTTGTCCAGTGTCTTTTCTTTTCTCGTATGGTTACGTTCTGGTAAGTAACAAGAGACTAGGTTCGACTCGAAAAAAGAATCATAATCCTGGTCCTTGTTTGGTTTAAGGGTTATAGTTTTTATTTTGAGGAGTTCCCGTATCTTCTTGTTGCTTGCCGACTTATCTTTTTCTTTTTATGATTATTGACACATACGTGTTTACTTTCACTGGTTATTGTCATTTACATATTCATTGCATTTACCTTTTTGTGATCCATGCATGCCACCTTTACTGGACATGACGTGTACGTGTTTACGTGCATAATATTTTCACATCAGCAGTTTATTTCTAGGTTTCACAGTGTTTTCACATCAGTAATTTATTTTCATGTTTTATGGTGCTTTTATATGCTGGTGTTTATATGTTTCTTATTATATTATAGTTGTGTTGTTTACTGATTTTAGTTCATAGCTTTTGGCCTCCTTTATGGTACTTGCTATTTAGGGTTTGATCCCACTAGTTTTGCTTGGCCAAATCCGGTAGCGGAGCTAGAGGATCTTCCATTTATTCTCGAGGATGGTGACCACATGGAGCAACAGACCGATTGAGTGGATTTCTATTTTGTTCCCCCACTTATTGTGCATATTCTTTTGTGTGGCATTTAGCCCCGAGCATCTGTTAGCTCTTTTTTTTTTACCTGATACGTCGCCTATTGGCATGACATGACTAGCTTATTCTAGACCATGGCTAGAGCAGATCATGTATGACTATTATTCTTGCTAGTTCTTCATTTTGTATTACTAGCTTTATGATCATCTATGTATATTTGGTTTTGGACGCTCTACTATCTTGCTTCTGATGATCATATATCTTGTACATTGTGGATTCCTGCTTGTGATTGAGATATTAGGATTGCTTGACCTAGGTTGATTGATGACTTATAGTATTAACCCCCCATGTCTATTTACAGCCGTGACCGTATCTCGGGGTACTAGAGTACTCTGATATACGTAGATGACTTTGTCTGCCCCCGCTCTCCAGTATTCTGGTTCTGGAACGTGACACAAAGTTCAAGTGATATAAAACAGACATCTCCAAATATGTAAGTTCATCTGTGAAGGATTGCTTAGGAATAATAACTAAAAAAACCATGCGATACAGATCATAAAACCAGTTGTTTATGTGTTTTGGCTTAAGTTTGCCAGGTGGACGAATATTGGGTGAACACATAGAGTCCATAAATAAGTCAAGAGTCATGTCGTCAGGAAATATAAATTTGGTGATGTTGCATAGGGTTGCGCCTTCATTTAGAACACGAAGTATCATCCCTAAATTATCATCATCAAGTTAAATATCTACACCATCGACTCATGATCTTACGATACCCTCTGTGACAGAAAATTATAATAGAACATATGAATAGCGTTCATATAAATAGGATAGGTGGAAGTGACAAGATCTTCTAGGCCAAGTATCTGAAAGGTGGATAAATATGTTGAAAATACAGTAAAATTCAATGAACTTCCAGCACAAATAGCTCTATCATGAAAGATCACTGAACCACTCTAAGGATTAATCAATTGAACAAAATATTAGGTCATAAAATTCACCTTCATTATGCATAGATGGACTAAACAAGGATAAATTTTTTTTTCTTCTTGAACATTGGAAGAGGAGGCATCTGCAACTTTCCTTCTCTTCTTTGACAACCTAGGTGCCATTGAAAGAAATAAAGAGAAAGTGGAGATTTAAACCTAAAATAAATGAGGAGAATTAATGGAGAACCTTGAAATAAGGTTGGATCCAAGAGTTAGAGAGTTGAAGTCCTTGGAGGAAGGAGATCCACAAAGCTAGGGTTTTGTAAAATAGGGTTTTGGAGGAGGAAGAAGATGAAATCGGCTGCTGGTTAGGTTCCTCTCGGTTTTTAGAGATGTATATAGGGATACAAAAAGTGGGGCCCATATAATTCTAATATGGAAAAAATTGACAACCGAGTTTGGCCCGAGTTTGCACAGAACTCTGACTGAGTTCGGTTTGTCGGTTTCCCATAATTTTTTTTGTGTGTTTCTCAAACTTTTGTGTACATATGATGCATATAATAACTTTAGTAAATAAAAAATTAGTATTTTTTAGATTTAAAAGCAAATAATTACTCATATTATTGATTACTCTTTGTCCGAAAAAGTAATGAATATCTTGGGTTAGCTGTAGGGGTCGGATCCCAACTAGTGGTGGTTCGAAGACACTTAAATACCGTGTTGCTTAAGGATATTTACGCATGTGTGACGGAAGAGCCCTTTCGGCTTATAACCAAGATTATCTTTACAGATTTTGAATATTGAATAAAATATTAATATAAGTGAATTATATGATTTCAGAGTCCAAAATCCCTAATTCTCAACATATAAAGTTAAAACGATCTTCACCTAAGGGTTTAGTAAATATGTCAGCAAGTTGATATTCAATGTCAAGAAATTCTAAGCATATATTACCTTATAACTGATGATCTCTTAGAAAATGATGTCTAATTTCTATGTGTTTAGTGCGTGAGTGACATATTGGGTTCTTTGTCAAGTTAATAGTGCTAGTGTTATCATAGTAAATAATAACATTCTTATAGCATAGATTATAGTCTTCTAAGCTGTTTATTTCATCCACAAAATCTGTGCACAACAATGTCCTGTTGCGATATACTCAACTTCAGTAGTTGATAATGCGATATAGTTTTGTTTCTTACTAAACCAAAAGACTAATTTTTTTCCCAAGAAATGCCAAGTGCCACTGGTACTTTTTCGATCAACTTTGCATCCAGCAAAATCAGCATCTGAATAACCGATTATGAAGATACGCTTAACTATGCACAAATGCGATTCCTTAGTATCTTGATATCTAACACAAAGACAAACACTAAACATGATATTGGGACGACTAGCAGTTAAATAAAGTAAACTGTCAATCATACCTCTATACTTACGCTGGTCAACAGATTTGCTACTCTCATCTAGGTCAAGCTTTGTTGATGTAGCCATTGGAGTACCAATCGGTTTGACATTGTCGAGATCAAATTTCTTTAGCAGCTCCTTTGTGTACTTAGCTTGATTGATGAATATTTCCTATAAACTTTGCTTAATTTGTAATTCGATGAAGAAGTTAAGTTTTTCCATCATGCTTATTTCGAATTCACTCTGCATACACTTAGCAAACTCTTTGCAAAGTAATTCATTAGTGTCACGTCCTCGGCCCGACATGGCCAGAATGTCCTCACTTGGACGTGATGTCGCGCGAGCCTAAGTTGCACCTGTGCTAGGCCAAGTCCGATACGGTTGTTTGATAACTAGTTCATAAAGTCGTTATAGTGGAAGCATAGAATGAACACAAGTATGGAAGTAAAACAAGCACTTTATTGACATTGAATAAGTTTTACAAGCTGCGCTAGACCGAGATTATAAATCGTTCAAGCTCTCTCTCTCGAAACAATAAAATGTGCCAAGAGGCTTACAACTGTAGAATGATACATAGACGATGTTCCAATACATTATCTCTTGTATTTGTACTTCAGCTCCGGACGCAACGCTCCAAGTCTTCAGAGTTAGATCCAAGTCTTAGCACGCATGAGGGGATACTCCTCACTGAAAAAGGTTCTCCTGGACCCTGCAAGCAATCTGGTGGGTTATCAGTACATGAATGCACTGGTGGGGAGGCTTCTCGCCCGCTCAATATATCCAAACACGTTCAATTAGTTCTGTGCACCATCTATTAAGTTGTCTTTCTAGTCTTGACTTAAGATCAATTTTATGGCATAAGATATAAACCTAACTCGTGTGGCAGTGAACCGTGTGATATAAGAGTAACACAATGAGACTTACTAACTTATCATTCATCCTTCCCTGTCCAAAGATAGAACCAAGTTAACTATCATAAATATATATATGAAATCAAGGGATCGCATAAGCAAGCACAAGTGCCACAAGCGTTCTTTCTATCTCAGGTTGTCACACCCCAGTCCCAAAATCTATAAGACCATACACGTGGCAATGGCGAGCTGGTACTACTCCGTAGGGCATTCCAATTTAATGGACCCGACGAAGTGCACTTACGCTGTCTATGGTCAAGTGATCCAAGTAATAATCTATTTCTAACATACAACAACTAAATCTAAATCTCAATCCAGGGTAAGTAATCTCAAGAAAGAACGATATGCATCATCAGTCTGTAGCACAATAATACATCCGTTCGAATAGACCAGAAGAACAACATAGGTCTATAAACACTAGGCTATAAAAGCAGAATAAAATAGAAAGTAATACATGACTGAAATAGCTGAAAATATAAATATACCTGCAATAACGTCCACACTCTACTAGATCAAATATCCTGCAACTGCACAAACAACCTGGAAGGGATCCAGGTCCTCAGAGGGACGTAACAAGATACAAAAATATATGCCATAAAGTAAATACTGAATAAATAAAGGGGTGTGTGCTAACCATCTAAGTGAATGCAATTTGAGGACAACTTAGTGTGTATGGGAAAGTGTAGGCTAGACATACGCTGACGTAATTCACCAATCGTCGTGACTGACTAGTATATGCCACATATGCCTCCAGAACATGGGCGCTCTGCAATAATAACGTCCATCTCCGAGGAGCATGGTATATGTATAATAACGTCCAACGTTCTATAGAGTGTGGTATCTGCAAAAATAATAAGTGACATCCAACACTCTAAAGACGTGGTATCTGCAATATATATATACGTCTGTATCACTCCGTCGAGTGCGGTATCTGTATAAAGGAGGTGGGTGTCCCATACGCCTACTAGTCGTCCTTTCCGCCCAATGGTCTATGCATGTCGTATCCACAATACGCCTTAGCTACTACGCCGAGGCATCGTAACTCTGGCTCATAGTCTATCGTTAAAATAATAGTCCAACCTTACAACCAAACAAGGACAAGGATTGGACCTTTGTACCACAATATTCTATGCTCAGACTACTAATAACTGCTAAGTCTTCTATCATGCATCGCTAATAGCAGTTATTCCCTATCCGTCGTACGCCTACACGTACAGGTGGCCAACCACATACGCAAGTCCGTGCCCTATATGAGACTCACAACACGTGTAAGAAATGTGTCAAGGCCCGGAGAGTCATACTGATAACTCCACAATTTTAGGTGGGTCCACTAGATACTAAGTCAGACACAAGTCCTAACGTCAATATTTTCGTTGACTGCACCCGAGTCTTCTCGGATGCGCACAGTTATATAATATTAAATTAAATAAATATGCCACTAAAAATAACTAAATTTAAACAGTACAATAAAGGCAAGGTATACTTGCCTGGCAAGAGAGCTGCAAAATATGTAACGTCCAGATGTCAAACACCAAGAGTCAGAAACTATGGCCTCAGAATGAACGTCTCCGGATACTGAAATAAACATCACCAACATTCCCAAAATAAGCGAAATAGCTAGAAAATACTACCCTTTCGTCCAATTTGGACACAGGGGCAAAAATACAGTTTCTGGTCAACACGGGGTCCACAAGTGGGTCCGTCTTGCACCGAAAAACATACCAGAGACAAGGTTCTCTAAATTCGTCAAACTTAGTGTCAACAAGTCCATAACGATGATACGAACCCAACGAAATGTCCAAAACTGGATTCCGATGAGTCGATCACAAAATTGCCCGTCAAGTGGAGCTGCGGGGCCCACGATACGGAATTTTGTCAATGTTCTCAGAATCGAACCAAACTTGGATCACAGAACCAGCGTATCGCTACGAGTCCAATGGCACAAGTTTTATTTCGAAACGACGAGCACACACGAAGTTACAACGAGTCCAGCACAGGGCCGATACGGGATGTCGTCGACGGATACGTGTTGATTCCGGTGTGCACGCACATCCAAATCAACTTTCACGAAATTCCACACGTCCGTATTGATAGTGCGCACCTTTTGGTAAAATCGGTACGCGACATGGATGTCCGGATTGACGGGACCCACTCCGTTCCGGAGAATTTTAATATTTTAAAAACTATTTTTATTCAATTTTGGGTCTTAATTAACAAACAATAAAAATTACATTAAATTATTCTAAATGAAGACGTTAGAAGAGGGTTACATAGAGTATACCAGAGAAGGCATTTCGAGCATCGGTTGAGCGTGGAGGAAGAAATCTGCCCGTGAATCGGGAAGGTTGAACTATGATTCCCAAACTCGTGTTCGAGTCGCGGTTTCTCGCGGCCGCAGGAAGGAGATGTTTAGTCTCGGCGTGGCTCAGGGACACTCGAGGGAGGCCGCCAGTGGGGGGGTGGCTCGCCGGCGTTGGGGCGGTGCTCTGTGGTCCGCCGGCGGCGCTGTGGCAGCGGCAAGGACGACAACGACAGCGGCTACAGCAGCAGTTGGAACAGCAAGAGCAGCAGTGGGTGGCGGTGGCTGCTCCTCCTCGAGGGGGTTGACTCCGGCGGTGGAGGGAGGTGGCTGTGGTCATGATGGCGTGGTGGCGGTGTTCGTGATGTCGGGGGAGGGGGGAAGTGGAGGAGAAATCAGGGAAGAAGAAGAATTCGTAGAAGAAGAAGAGGGGGAGCAGCGGTGGTAATGGTGGTTGGCGGTGGTCGGAGGAGGCGGTCGAGGTCGAGGAGGCGGTATGGCGGTGGTCGTGATGTCGGGGGTGGCGGTGGTGAGGGGTGGGGTTGTGCATGGTTGTCGAGCCCGGCGGCTCATCGAGGGGGATCCGACGAGGGGAGGTCGGGGTCTGCTGAGACGGGGAGGAGAAGAACGTCGGTTCGGATGGCCGCTCCGGCGAGGCTCCGGTGGAGGGTGGCGGTGAAAACTGAGAGAGGGAGTCGGTGAACAGTAAGAGGGGTGGCGGCTAGGTCTAGTTAGGGTTTAGGATTTTTTTAGGAGAAAAATAAATAAAAAAGGGAAGGAAAGGTATATATATATATATATATATATATATATATATATATATATATATATATATATATATATATATATATATATATATATATATATATATATATATATATATGTGGACTTGGGTTTGGGTTGACCAAGGTAAGTGGGCTTGGTCAACATCTCCTTGGGATGGGCCAAGGCTTGACAAGGGAATATTTGGAGGGCTATAATTTGCATTATTTAAATGCAAGGTTAGAATTAAGTGGGGGGGGGGGGGCGATGTTGCGCGTTGCACATTCCGAAAATTATAGAAAAATTTGCATGAAGGAGAAAGATGGGTTTCTTCATGTATTGTCTAATGGTGTGGACACTTCAATGCACTTTTTACATAAAAGTGCCCAACAATTGAAAAATTGCACAAAGACAGAAATTGGATTTAAAATCAATTAAATTAAAAGCGTACGGTGTTCTCGAATTAATTGGAAGTACCTGGGGCTGAAATTAGGTGGGACACAAGGGTCATGGACGTAGAGTACTCAGAATAGAATATTATCCTAAATTGGTTTGTATAAAATGGGTCAAGATTGTGTCTCCAATTTTGATTGGAACACACAAGGAATGCAAAGTTGGATTTAATTGGATTTAAACACGGACGTTTGTAACAATTTTTGTGCGACTAAAATAAAGCACAAGATAGAGTATTTGTAAGTTATACAAGGGTCAGAATGGAAGGCTGGCATGACTAGGAAAAGTGTATGGAATTTGTTTGCTGGTAATAAGTAGTGTAGTGCTCTAATCTCGGAGCAAGGGTAAGGTGCACTAAGTAAATAAATATTACACGAAAATTATAAAACACTATGTATTAATTCTAACTGGCTCCAAATTAACCCTAATCTTTCCATCTAAGCTAATTAGGCCTAAATTTTGGTCGAGGGGGTTTATAATCTACCCAACTTATAAGAAATTCGTCCTTGAAATTAAAAATAACACATAATAAGCTATAACTCATCAAGCAATGCTACGGACATACCTATGACCGGTGGAGCTGGCCTTTGCACTAATCTATTATGCTCTATTGACATACTGGGAATACTCCTGAGCCTGGTGTTTGTTCGATCCGTACCTCGAACACTGTCCTAACCTTTGTCAGCAACTAGGACGGTTATTATCTTAGCATTCTTCCTAGGTAATACGTCATCATCCTATAGTATCCACAAGGAAATCAGGTGACTTAACCTCTTACAATTGCCTTTAGCAACAACATGTCTAATCTAGCTAGTCAGTCATACTTAGCCTAGAAACTCAACTCAAACAATTCCTAGGAGAAGTATATGTAATGAAATACTACATAAGTCTCTACTCAATACATAGTACTAAGAATATATAGAAAATATATAACAATTATCTATTCAGTCATTCTAAGTACCCTAGAATAAAATGTAACCGATAATAAGAATACTAACCCTAAAATCTATCGGTTAGGACAAATTGGATATAAGTTCTCATGACACCACCTACTACTAAGGATTTGGTTCAGCAAGCTCATGTCCTATTAGTCAAAAGTCTAAATCTCTATTCCTAAACAGTTTATGTATAATCCATAACATTCAGCTACCATTTCTGTCAGACTTCTATCTTCCTTATATACCCCATACTCACGTGTCAATATATAATCTAGGAGTCTAGTGGTAATCGTCTACCTATTGACTAATGAGTGGGTGTGTGACCTAAACCCGTATCTTGTTCCTTGAAATTTATAGCACTTCGAGACTGATCGACAATTTCTACCTGTGCTAAATCCTCGAAATTCCTAAAGTATTACAATACTATAATTATTATCCCTCCAGTCTATACCAAAAATTTTATCCTTGGGTTACATGACTCCAATATATTTTTCTTATCCTTGTCTCCTACACACCTTCATATCTTTCTAGTACGTTGATCTTGTTTCCAACTCTAAGCTTTGTCAAAGGTAACATATGGATCTCGTATCCATGTTAGACGCTATACCTACTGACATTCCATGCGGTCGCACGATCTCCCTCCTATATATATCTGTTAAGACCTCCGTAGATTATCGAACTCTGAAAGGTAAAGAGTGAGCAGACTTTGTTGGTCGATCCACGATCACTCATACCGTATTACGAACATAGGGACTCCTCGGAAAGCCCGTAACGAAGTCCATAGTGATGTACTTCCATGTTCACTCAGGTATCGTGAGTGGATTAAGTATCCCTATAGACCTCTGATGCTCAGCCTTGACCTGCTGACACACCAGGAACTTTGTCATAAAACGGCTATCTCCCTCTTCATTCTATGCTACCATGAGTACTGTCTTAAGATCTCTGTACATCTTGTGTCTCCTGGATGAATAGAGTATGATGAATTGTGCGCCTCTGATATCGGCTCCTGACGAAGTTCTTCGTTCGAAATATAGAAACGATTTCCACCTCTCAAAGTCTATTCTCGTGTATGCGTAATCCTGTCTGCATCCCGGCCTCTGTCCTCTGTCAAAGCCTCTGGAATCTGGCATCTGTTGGCAAGGCAGCCTTGATCTTCTCAACCAATGTCAATTGCACCTGCTAACTTGACAACTGGCCGTCTGTTCCGGGCTAATGACCTCTATACCTAACTGCTATAGATCTCTCAACTGGTATTGATGTGTAATCACAAGAATGCCATGGGTCTCCTGCTCAATACGTCAGCTACTACATTGGCTTTTTCTCGGATGGTACTGTAGCTCAATCTCAAAGTCTGTCATTATCTCGAGCCAACGTCCTTATTTCCGGTTCAAGTACTTTTCTAAATAAATAAAAAAAACTCAAGGCCAGGTACTTGTCACAAATCTCATCTTGTTGCCACTCTACTTTTTTACCTTGAACCTGAGGTTTCTCCTACTTTACTCCATGCGTACCCTTCATCCAAACTATATGGGTACCATCAGGTTTATAATTGGTCGTTCATTATAGGTAGTTTACGATATCCAACTCAAGGCTAACATCTGTCGATACTCTCACCTTTAATCAAATTGTTCCATTCCAGATACCAGCTTAACTAATCGAATTATCAAAGGTGAAAATAAGAGACTAATAGTCACTGACAATCCAAATAAGTCAAGTACCTCTAATCTAATTTGAAATCTACCTGTAGTACTCAGCTATCTCTTCATCCAATGTTGGGTCTACCAATCTGTGTCTAGCAATCTGCCTATCTGTTTTAGCTTAGTCCTGATCATTATCTAGAGGGTGGGAAAATAATTTATGTCAGATACTGTAAGTTATCGGGTAACTAGGGGTTAACCACTATGGTTTGCTACCCTAAGTACTATTTCATACCATATTTTTATTAGTATCCAATAATCTTCTTCTAGAGGTGAGTCTAAGATTCTGTCTTGCCAAGTTCATCAGGTCATTCCTTGTATCACTACCATCAGACTACACCTACTTCCTTGTATCATTGTCATGGGGCTACGACTAACCTTAATATCTAGTTATGCCTCTCCTAATTTATTCTAGCGTCTTAGAATTAAACAACCCTTCTAGCTTCTAATACTGACAGGTCACGACTACCTTAAGTAAGGGTCTAGTTTATAAGTCTCTAATTATGTGTCTAATTCTTATGCCAATAGTCTATACTAGCTCTAGTAACAAGAAATAACTTATCGATTCTTCTCTACCATGGTTAACCATCTACTCAATTATTCTATCAGTTACGCCTTCTTCGTCTTGACGAGGATCTGCTCATGGAAGAAATTACCGTACGCGAGCATTCATCTTCCCAAAATAAGGAAGATAAAAAACAATAATAATGATGTCGGCGGTAAATGAACAAATACAGTAATGAAGTCCAAGGGCGATAATCGAAAATAATAGGAGTTTTAAAATCGGTTATGGATTAAGATCTTATACACATTAATCCTAAGTTGCAGGTTCATTCTGTACAGTAACGTAACCAAAACGATTTGCTCTGACCTGCATGGGCCACTACTAAAACCATGTCATGCCCCAGGCCCAAAATCTATGGGACCAGACACGTGGCAATGGCCAGCTGGTACGACTCTGTAGGGCTTTCCAATTTAATGGACCCGACGAAGTGCACTTACGCTGTCCATGGTCAAGTAATCCAAGTAATAATCTATTTCTAACATACAACAACTAAATCTAAATCTCAATCCAGGGTAAGTAATCTCAAGAAAGAACGATACGCATCATCAGTCTGCAGCCCAATAATATATCCGTTCGAATAGACCAGAAGAACAACATAGGTCTACAAACACTAGGCTATAAAAGCATAATAAAATAGAAAGTAATATATGACTGAAATAGCTGGAAATGTAAATATACCTGCAATGACGTCCACACTCTACTAGATCAAATATCCTGCAACTGCACAAACAATCTGGAAGGGATCCAGGTCCTCAGAGGGACGTAACAAGATACAAAAATACATGCCATAAAGTAAATACTGAATAAATAAAGGGGTGTGTGCTAACCATCTAAGTGAATACAATTTGAGGACAACTTAGTGCGTATGGGAAAGTGTAGGGTAGACATATGCTGACGTAATTCACCAATCGTCGTGACTGACTAGTATATGCCACATATGCCTCCAGAACATGAGCGCTCTGCAATAATAACGTCCATCTCCGAGGAGCATGATATCTGTATAATAACGTCCAACGTTCTATAGAGTGTGGAATCTACAAAAATAACAAGTGACGTCCAACACTCTAAAGAACGTGGTATCTGCAATATATATATACGTCTGTATCACTCCGTCGAGTGCGGTATCTGTATAAAGGAGGTGGGTGTCCCATACGCCTACTAGTCGTCCTCCCCGCCCAATGATCTATGCATGTAGTATCCACAACACGTCTTAGCTACTACGCCGAGGTGTCGTAACTCTGGCTCATAGTCTATCGTTAGAACAATAGTCCAACCTTACAACCAAACAAGGACAAGGATTGGACCTTCGTACCACAATATTCTATGCTCCGACTACTAATAACTTCTAAGTCTTCTATCATGCATCGCTAATAGCAGTTATTCCCTATCCGTCGCACGCCTACGCGTATAGGTGGCCAACCACATACGTAAGTCCGTGCCCTACATGAGACTCACAATACATGTAAGAAATGTGTCAAGGCCTGGAGAGTCATACCGATAACTCCACAACTTTAGGTGGGTCTACTAGACACTAAGTCAGACACAAGTCCTAACGTCAACGTTTTTGTTGACTGTACCCGAGTCTTCTCGGACGCGCACAGTTATATAATATTAAATTAAATAAATATGCCACTAAAAATAACTGAATTTAAACAGTACAACAAATGCAAGGTATACTTGCCTGGCAAGAGAGCTGCAAAATATGTAACGTCCAGATGTCAAACACCAAGAGTCAGAAACTATGGCCTCAACGTCTCTGGATGCTGAAACAAACATCACCAACGTTCCCAGAATAAGCGAAATAGCTAAAAAATACTACCCTTTCGTCCAATTTGGATACAGGGACAAAAATACAGTTTCTGGTCAACACGGGGTCCACAAGTGGGTCCGTCTTGCACCGAAAAATATGCCAGAGACAAGGTTCTCTAAATTCGTCAAACTTAGTGTCAACAAGTCCAGAACGATGATATAAACCCAACGAAATATCCAAAACTGGATTCCGATGAGTCGATCACAAAATTGCCCGTCAAGTGGAGCCGCGGGGCCCACGATATAGAATTTTGTCAACATTCTCAGAATCGAACCAAACTTGGGTCACAGGACCAGCGTATCGCTACGAGTCAAATCGTGCAAGTTTCGTTTCGAAATGACGAGCACACACGAAGTTACAACGAGTCCAGCACAAGACCGATACGGGGTATCATCGACGGATACGCGTTGATTCCAGTGTGCACGCACATCCAAATCAACTTTCGCGAAATCTCACACGTCCGTATTGACAGTACGCACCTTTTGGTAAAATTGGTACACGACATGGATGCCCGGATTGATGGGACCTACTCTGTTCCGGAGAATTTTAATATTTTGAAAACTATTTTTATTCAATTTTGGGTCTTAATTAACAAACAATAAAAATCACATTAAATTATTCTAAATGAAGACGTTAGAAGAGGGTTACATAGAGAGTATACCAGAGAAGGTGTTCGAGCATCGGTTGAGCGTGGAGGGAGAAATCTGCCCGTGAATCGGGAAGGTTGAACTCTGATTCCCGAACTCGGGTTCGAGTCGTGGTTCCTCGTGGCCGCGGGAAGGAGATGTTCAGTCCCGGCGTGGCTCGGGGACACTCGAGGGAGGCCGGCCAGTGGGGGGGTGGCTCGCCGGCGTCGGGGCGGTGCTCTGTGGTCCGCCGACGGTGCTGTGGCAGCGGCCAGGACGGCAACGGCAGCGGCTACAACAACAGTTGGAACAACAAGAGCAGCAGTGGGTGGAGGTGGCTGCTGCTCCTCGAGGGGGTTGACTCCGTCGGTGGAGGGAGGTGGCTGTGGTCATGATGGCGAAGTGGCGGTGGTCGTGATGTCGGGGGGGGGGGAAGTAGAGGAGAAATCAGGGAAGAAGAAGAATTCATGGAAGAAGAAGAAGGGGAGCAGCGGTGGTAATGGTGGTTGGAAGTGGTCGGAGGAGGCGGTCGAGGTCGAGGAAGCGGTGTGGCGGTGGTCATGATGTCGGGGGTGGCGGTGGCGAGGGGGGTTGTGCACGGTTGTCGAGCCCGGCGAGGAGAAGAACGTCGGATCGAATGGCCGCTCAGGCGAGGCTCTGGTGGCGGGTGGCGGTGGAAATTGAGAGAGGGAGTCGGTGAACAGTAAGAGGGGTGGCGGCTAGGTCTAGTTAGGGTTTAGGATTTTTTTTAGGAGAAAAAAATAAAGGAAAAAGGGAAGGAATGGTTATATATATATATATATATATATATATATATATATATATATATATATATATATATATATATATATATATATATATATATATATATATATATATATATACTTGGGTTTGGGTTGACCAAGGTAAGTGGGCTTGGTCAACATCTCCTTGGGATGGGCCAAGGCTTGACAAGGGAATATTTGGAGGGCTATAATTTGTATTATTTAAATGCAAGGCTAGAATTAAGTGGGGGGGGGGGGGGCGATGTTGCGCGTTGCGCATTCCGAAAATTATAGAAAAATTCACATGAAGGGGAAAGATGGGTTTCTTCATGTATTTTCCAATGGTGTGGACACTTCAATACACTTTTGAATAAAAGTGTCCAACAATTAAAAAATTGCAGAAAGACAAATTGGGTTTAAAATTAATTAAATTAAATGTGCATGGTGTTCTCGAATTAATTGGAAGTACCTGGGACTGAAATTAGGTGGGACACAAGGGTCATGGACGTAGAGGACTCAGAATAGAATATTATCCTAAATTGGTTTGTACAAAATGGGTCAAGATTGTATCTCCAATTTTGATTAGAACGCACAAGGAATGCAAAGTTGGATTTAATTGGATTTAAACACGGACGTTTGTAACGATTTTTGTGCGACTAAAATAAAGTACAAGATAGAGTATTTGTGAGTTACACAAGGGTCAGAATGGAAGGCTGGCATGACTAGGAAAAGTGTATAGAATTTGTTTGCCGGTAATAAGTAGTGTAGTGCTCTAATCTCGGAGCAAGGGTAAGGTGCACTAAGTAATATAAATATTGCACAAAAATTATAAAATACTGTTTATTAATTCTATCTGGCTCCAAATTAACCCTAATCTTTCCATCTAAGCTAATTAGGCCTAAATTTTGGTCGAGGGGGTTTACACAGGTGCACTAGTTATTCAGGTTACTCAGATGTGTTAAACTGGAATGTTCAGGTGTTCAAATTACTAGATTCGATGCAATGACTCGTACGCGAATTGCTTCTATGCGAGATGACGTAATCTATATGAATAGTTATCGTTGGCATAGCCATAAAGGACCACGACATAGTCTTGAGCGAGAATGGTTTGCAACTCAAAGAAACAAGGCATTACATACCATCCTGCCTGAATATAAGACTACTGGCCTTGAGCGAGAATGATGTGCAACACAAAAAAATATGAGGCAATTCATGCTATCCTGCCCGACACAAAAGGCTACACGATGTTCCGTCCGGATCATATCGGCCTTGGTGCCCCGGCGACCGTCCGCAGGAACGAGATTCTTGAAATACCTTTTGCACAAGTTGTCTGTGACATACAAGACTTGGGTCTACTAGATTACACGATATGAACGGGATCAATCTTGATTCTTGTCTTGAACGAGTATTGCTCCAGGAGTGGTGTTGATCACGATTCTTGCTTAACTTGACACGATGCAGTCCCCTAGTTCGGGCACTGCCTTGGCGACCTAACGGTCCTGAATACTTTTATGTTCAACTTGTATGGAATGACTACATGATAATCTTCCGGCCCAACTAGATAAGCCATACCCGAATCGTAGCATATTCTATGTGACAAACATTAAAATGAGATGAGCGATTACTAGTTAGCATGTAAAGCAGACAAGCATTGAAATAGTATGAAACATAAGTATTATAGGAAACATGAGACATAGTCTTACTTTAGAACATAGCCTTACTTTAACACGAGTCTAAAGGGGTAGTGCGAGTAGCACAAACTTGAAGTACGATGAGAGAGTTTAAGTTTGATTCCTATTATATTTTTATGTTCCATACAAGCAATACAAAATAGGATTATTTCCTTAGGTAGACTGGTTCACTCTTTATTAGCATGCATCGGTGAATTTTCCTAGTGACTAGCATGTATCGTCCATATTTTTTTATATGTGCATGCTAAGCAAAGACAGGTTCATCGTAGCCTCCCACCTTAGCGAGGATTCGCCTCGGCCAAGCGAGACTCCGAGCACGCCTTTTAAAATTCTAAGTCTTAATTTCTGAAGGGCCAAGTCTGAATTCCTTTGCCTCAAGCGAGTCTTCTTGCTGAACTAGGCAGGACATGTCGTCGCACTTATGTCGTTTGAATTTGCTCTCCGCTTGAGCGGAGCGGGTCGTTACATTATACACCACTCAAAATAAGTCTCGTCCTCGAGACTTCCTGAGCGGAACACGTTCTATCACACACTATCGAATCTAACTCAAACATATTACTATTAGACTCGTTCGAACACAACTTCCTACTCATTTTTCTCATTCTGTGTCGCACGCGTGCTTAGTTTATTTCATTAAATGACTCTATCACTCAATTCAAGCTAACTATATCCACTCGATCATTGTGGTCTATGACTGTGAGGCTAGTATCACTATTTCGTATTCGTATTCGATATACATGTACCATTGCTGTATATTTCTTCCTGTGCATTTTTTGGATTTTTTGACTGCTTTTATGCAATTTCTAGATTATGGCTGGTGACTCACCCTATCCCCTATATATAACCCTTCTCTTTCCCTGTCTTCTTCATTCTTTCAGTTTTCTCTCTTTTCTATTTTTCCCTCTCTCTTCCTTTGCAGAACCGAGCCTCCTCCCACTGTAAGCAAGGCCGACTGTAGACTCCCCCTTGGTAGTGGTGGTAGTAGTGATAGTGGTGCGGGCTTAGGCAAGTACAACTTGTCAAGGAAGGAGAACTTGTTAAAAACTTCATTTTGTAGCTTCTTGCATCTTTATTTGCTTCTATTGTCTCTTCTTGAGTTTTGGGTGTTCTTGAGTTTTCTATGGCTTTGATCTATTAAAACTTGTTATTCTGTATTATAGATCATTTGATTCTAAATGGTTAAGAACTTCAATTTGCTGGTTTTGGACTCCAAATAAGGTTCCCATGTAGAAACCAAACCTTAGGTTTTAGAGCTTTTCCATGGCCGAACTTGCTTATTTGGAGAAGATGAAGTTCATGCGCAAGGAGGCCATGCAGCAGAAATACTATGCGACATGAAGCTCCTTGGCGCATCCCCTATAACATGTGCATATCTTGTTATGCATATGACTTTCCTTGGCGCAAGACCTTCCTTGGCGCATCATCCTTGGCACATGACCATCTGCCACCCTCACTTTTCCAAATAAGGGTATTTTGGTTATTTTTAATATCTATTATTCCTAGTGATTAATAATTATTATAGTGCCAATTAATTATAGTTAGTGGGCTAGCCTATTAGTTAGACTTGACACATGTGAACCCAATTAGAATTATCATGACAACTTGTGAGCCCAACATGGACCAAGCCCAATAAATCCATTCCCACTAATTAATTATAAAGATTAGGCTAATTTGCATTAGTGTAGAAAATTTCCAAAATAGCCTCCCTAATTATTTCCCCATAATTCATCATGTAGAGGCAAACTAGACATTTAGAGGTAACTTGAGGAAGAGGGAAAGGGCTGGCAACTTTAAGAGGGGTCTCTTCTCTCTCTCTCTCTCTCTCTCTCTCTCTCTCTCCTCTTCATTTGCATTCATTTTAGATCCCCAAATTCACAGATCCCTAATTCTTTTATTCCTCCATCAATTCACCATCAATTTATTTGTATTCTCCCTTATTTTCATCTCTCAAGGAGCTTTGAAGCTTGGAGTAGCAAGGAGCACAATGAGAAGGAGCTTTGGTGGAGAGATCGTGTTCGGATCGTGTCCATCGAGCATTTTATTAGGAATCCATCTCCCAATTGGTAATTTCTGAATTTCTCTTTATTCTAGCTTCCAAATCATGCATTTGACCATTATGAACCATCCCATGGCATATAACTACCTATAAGAACAAGTTCTAGGCTAATTGGATGTGTACTATAATTTTTACATGGTAATTTATATCCAAATAGAAAAAATTACGAAATTGACACATCAATTGTGTGTCATGAGACCAATTAGATCTAATTAGACTTAGGTCGGGGTTATGGGACTAGCTACGTGTCCACAATTGGATACAAGTAGGCCGTATCGCGATACGGTGTGATACTTTGTGATACGGAGCTCTATTTTGGTATTTTGTGCAATTAATCCTAAGTTCTCATTGTAGCAAGTTGCATTAGCTATTATATTATATATTTGATATGTAGAAATGGGTATCATGGAGAAATTAGGATTTTGGCTTCTCAATTGAGTGTTTATCGTGGTGTACTAGAGATTGCCCATATAGTGTTTGGTGGAATGACTAGAAGTGTGTGTTGTGTTATATATAATAGTAATAGTATTAGTGTTAGTATAAGATTAAGTGTAGAGTGTCGGTTGTATGGCCTGAGAGTAAGGGCTTATGAGGTATTGTGGGTGTATATGGTGGAAGGGGGTGTCATGTTAGTATAGTAGTGTGGTGTTAGATGTGAATGCAGTAATAGTAGTAACGGAGATGGGGGAAGAGAAAGTAGGTATTAGGAGCATATGCCTGCAGTATAAAGTGTTGGTCTGGTATACTTGTTGCAGGCATATGATGCTCGGGTTTGGTCTATGGTTCAGTAAGGTGTCACTACCATATTTTCTAGAAAAAGGTATTTTGGTAATTTTATAATTAATTAAATATTATACATGTTAAATAATTATTTATTATATTATTTAATTATTATTAGATATTAGTTTATTATTTTGGACTTGTGTTAGTGGACCTAACTAGTTTTGTTTAGACTCATGGACCAACAATATTAAATTGTTGGATTTGAGCCCAACTTGAAGCCCATTCATTAGGAGAATGATTAGTTTAATTAAAACCATTAGACTAGAACCTTTCCTCCTTAATTATTTTTATGAGAGGCCCCGAGGGGTATAATGGACATTATATCGTAGCTTAAGGAAGGGGCAAGGGGGGCCGGCCATTATAAAGAGGGGGAAAAAGTTTTTCTCTCCTTTTTTCATTTTAAAACTAGATCTAGAATTTTCTTCAACCAAATTCCTTCTTTCCTACATCAATTTCCTACCAAATTTTATCCCAATTCCTTCCTAAATCACCATTGGAGGCTAGTAGAGCAAGGATCTAGAAGGAGGAAGCAAGGATCTACAAAGAGGAGCAAGAATCTACAAGTTGAAGGCAAATTTCATCAAATTTGAAGATTGTATTGGGAATCCATCTCCCAATAGGTATAATTCAGTTTTTCCCTTTTAATTAAGTTTTAAATATGAGATTTAACCATAAAAAACTACCCCATATGCATAGGCTACCCATAGAAATTAGAATTAGGTTCATAGGAGGCCTATTGAGAAAGTTATGGTACTTGTTGTGTCAATTTTGGGAAAATTCCGAGATTGGCACTTGTTGTGTTTGTCAATTGGTCATATAGACCAAATTAACATGTGTTTATTTGTTTGTGGCTAGTGTCGTATCCATAATTGGATACTTGTGGGTCGTATCCCAATAATTTGGTGATATGTGTTAATTTGGAGGTTTTTCCTTCGACCCGGGGCTTGTGTATGTCATATTTTGTCATGGACACGTAGATGTGTGTTTGACTCTTTGTGTTGTTCATAAATAGTATATTAGACTTGCTCGTGTCCTTCGAGGTATGTTTGGTTGTGTGGTGGACACGTATCACAAGCGTAGCATAGATCTAGTGTGATACGGGTACGATGCACTCCACGTATTTGTTGTATTTCATTTCTAGATCCAATTTCCATTGTTCTTAGCTATTTGTAATATATGTATTCATATATATGTGTATATATTGTTATGATTGTATGTAGATATCTATATATATGTATGGAGATATGTATGTAGATGTATAAGTACTAGTGTATTAAGTATCTATATGCATATGTGTTTATATATATATATATATATATATATATATATATATATATATATATATATATATATATATATATATAGCATCACATACACATATACCCTATATGTATATATGTAAGTTGACTATATAGGGTATATGTGTATGTGATGCTATATATATATATATATATATATATATATATATATATATATATATATATATATATATATATATATATATATATATATATATTGGTATATTGAGGTGTGAAGTTATGTGTGTGCAAGGGGGAGCAGTCAGGTTCTGCAGAGTTTCTGCAGTCCTTCATCATTGCACTTCAGCAATTGAGCAGCATTTCACTTCAGCAATCGAGCAGCATTGCACTTCAGCAATCGAACAGCAACATCAACTGAATGCAGCAGCAGCAGCTCGGACAGGAAGAGCAGCAACAACAGAGTCTACAAGCAGTAGCGCCAACAGCATGTATCAGTAACCCGAACAGCAGCAGTTACAAGCCGAGGAGTTTAGGCAGCAGGGTATGTGTAGTAGTTAATTAGTTAATGGTTAATATAGCTAGTTACTAGTCAATAGGTATCTATGCTTATGTACCATGATATCTAGTGCTTGTGATACTAGTATATATGTATATCTCTTATGTTCTTAGTTAAGTTTTATATATATATATATATATATATATATATATATATATATATATATATATATATATATATATATATATATATATATATATATATATTGTATGTTAGTAGTAATAGGTAGTTGTGTATTAGTAAGTATTAATAGTTGTTAGTATGTAACTAGTAGTTGTATTAGATAAATACCTATTAGTCTATGGTTTAGTTTTGAGTAGCTAATATATACTAAGAATCGCTTTACCTTGAGATACCAAGGTAAATGTCAAGATATCGGGTTGATACTCAAGGTATTTGAGTGGGGCATCAAGTTGAGTGTTTAGTGGTGCGATACTGAGTTGGTTCAAAGCTAAGGTATCCATTTAGCATTTGTAATTAGGATTAGTATATATATTATTGATTTAATATGCATACATGATTATTTCATATCTCTTGGTTGCGTATCCTGAGATACGACATCTTAGTATCTTAGTTTAGCTGGTGTGGCCTAGATTCTTAGTGTATGAACTCAATATCATAGAGATAGGCTCATGCAACCTAGAAATAGGTAGTTTGACCAGTTTGATAGAGTTGACCTAGTTTGGCTATTTTGACTTAGAAATGGCTCTTTGACCTAGATATTGACTAGTTTAACTTATTTTTATTTCTGAAACCTTGTATTGATATTGTATTCCATATCTAGGTCTTTGAGGTACCGTAATGGACATCTATGATACTGTGCACCAGGTTTCAGGCAAGTACATTCTCTGATAGTTTCTCATTTATGATATTCTCTATGTTCATTATATCTAGTGTAGATATCTTTGATTTCTTGACACGATGGTTACAGGGATTGGTATATCCGGATCTCGTCATGAGATATTATTCCTTAGTATATATGGTATATCTTGTGCAAGCCTTGTTTCCTTGTTTCTTGTACATGTATAGACACTGGTTCTCGGGGAGACTAGCTATCTTCCTAGAGAATCCCGTGCCATAGCGTACCATGGTTGGATCCCCTATACCAGTCGGGGGTGGGGAGTATTTTAGTGTAGATATGTGATCATACCCTTCTTGTGCATGTCTTATTTCTTGTGAGTGTTGGTCATACACCGAACGTATGACTAGCCATGCCCTTATCCTTATACAAGTTTCTTGTGCAAGTTTCTAAGCCAATCACATGTTAAAGCTAGTACTCACACACTTTGTCATGGTATTCTTGTTCATTGCCATATTGTTCATTATTGTATTTATTTCCAGTATTTTCTTTATTGTATATCTCTAATATCTATTGTTGCATCTTATATATTCATATCTATTTACTGTTACATAGTTTATATCATTGATTAGAACTGCTGTTAGAGATATACTCTGCTCCTTTTCTGACTGGATATTTTTTTTTCATATGATACTGAGGAGTGGTACCCTACTCATTACGGGCCTCAGGATGTTGTGGGCTTAGAGCCAGAGACCCTGACTCAGGAGGGACTCATCCCGACCGAGACAGATGACCCGGGACTTATAGTATCTTATTTATTCTTTTGTACTGGATTTGTCTCCAGCTTTTTGTTTAGTATTTCTTCAGACTTATTGATGTTATTATTTTGACTCATGAGTTGTATTGTGACTATTCTATTCTTTATCATATTCGTGCTATTTTCTATCTTAGATCTGTGATTGAGTATATTGACATTGTTGGTGGCTTATTATATTGTTAGATAGATTACCCAAACTGTGTTCTACCGCCGATTCTGCGGCATAGGCTGGGCGTTGTTCCTGACTTGTACCCTTACACCGGGTGCGGGTCGTGACATAAGGTATGAGATGAACGTACGTTCAGTAGCATCAGAGCATGAGGGAGAATATTTTGGGCAGTACAAGATTTGAGTGATAGCTTACAGGCAAGATTTTGGGAGAATATGGTTTGAGCATCTGCAGGAATTGGGGGTAACAGTGTATTGGACAGTGTGAAACCAGTGCACTTTATAGCTGCTATGGAGGGAGGACTGACATAGGTTGAGGGGAGGTGAACTAGTGGGTAGTGTGTATAAGTTAGTGTCTTGATATCAAGATGCTTGAGAGTATCAAGATTCAAGTGTGGCAAGTCTGTGATACTAGGTGTTATATAAGATACTAAGTGAGGTGTTGGTGTATATCAGTAGGGTGTGTGTGATACCAGATTTGGGGGTGCAAGTATCAGGTAATAAAAATAAAGGGAAGGCTTTAGATGCAGTTGTGGGTTATACTTATATGTCTTAATTTAGATATGAGTTGATTGATACTGAAGAGTGTCCATGAACGATATCACTACCCGAGTTAAGAAGGGGCAGTGAGTTAGGAGAGTTGGGGTGTGTGGCTCGAGTAGGGTGAGATAAGTCATAGGAGCAACTGCAGTTGCAAATGAGAAAGCAACTGCATCAGTAGCAAGGTATTACAGTGTTCCAGTAAGATCATGAGGCAGTATTCTTGCACTCAGTAGGCGTTAGAAAATTGGGGATTTGATGTGAATGGTCAGTGATACCATGTGTAGAGCATGTAATGGGAGCGCTGTCAGTTGCAGTGGAGTGTAAGTTCAGATTGAAGAATATTGCAGAACCCCAGTGTCACACCCCAGTCCCAAAATACCGAGGGACTAGCCATATGGCAATGCCAACAGCACACTCCAATGGGCAAATCCAATTTAATGGACCCGTAAGAGTATACTTAAGCTGTAAAATAATATAATAGTCTACGATACATGTCACAGTCTAATTCTAATCCCATCCACAGAAGATAAACACAAATCAAATGTCAGAATAATCAAGATGAATATAAACCAACAAGTCTCAATAAAAAGTCTCGGGGAACAACCTGGTAATGAGTTTAATACAGAAATCCATGAGACAGGAAATAGAGTATCAAGAACAGAAATGACTGAGTAACAAAATACTCAGAAGAAATCTTCTGTCATCACCTCATCCTCTGGTGCTGGTACTGCTCCAATGTCTGCTCCTGTCCCGTATACCTCGGGATAGATCTCCTCTGCTATATCTGGGGACATAATCCGGATCCAGGTCCTTAGGGGACATATCAAGGTACAAGAATAACTCAAGCCAAATAAATGTAGTATATAAAATATATCAATAGGCAAACTATTTAACCAGCTATGTGATATGCAAATAAGAGCATCACTAGAACTTAGGCTGAGACCACTACAAGCTCTGTGTCGGGGAGCCTGTAGCAGTGATATCATATAGTGGGCCTAGCTCTGATGTTGAGGCTACGGCACCGTAATATATATATATATATATATATATATATATATATATATATATATATATAATCAGCCTATAGCCTGTGTGTCTCTCCCCACCTAATGTAATCATATGTCTTATGTCCACGATGTTTCATGTCCATAACACGCAAGATCATAACCTCTAGCTAATGCAGCGAGTCATAATAATATCTATGTATAATGCAAGACTATGGCACGAATCCTGTAAGCCTATACAGAATCACCATGAATATCTCAGGAAAGATTTTATCTCATAAATAGTATCAAGTGTCCTATGGTATGACGTACTTGATAAAGCAAGCACAAAAATATAGGATCGTAATATTAACTCTCTTAGTAATGTTACACGACTCCGCGTACGGCATCGACACCCGAATATTATTCGAACGTTAAGCAATGTCTCACGGTCCTAGGTTGAACAGTTATAACACAGAAATAAATCAAGAAAATAATATGAAGCAAGTACTGCAAGTTTGGTAAGGTACACTTGCCTGGGGTTTGAATTTCTCCAATTGCTTCGGTAATAGCGGAATCTTTAAGTACTCCTACGGTTGCTGAAATAAATATTACCATCATTCTCAGAAGATATGAAATAGCTAGGATTGCCTACCCATAAGTCTAATTTGGACGCAGGAGCAAAATTGACAGTTTCTGGTCAAAGCAGGGTCCATATGTGTCCACTTTGTACCAAAAAATGTGCCAAAGACAAACTTCTCTAAATTTATCAAACTTAGTGTCTATAAATCCAGAACGATGGTACAAATCCAACGGAATATCCATAACTGGATTCTGATGAGCCGATCACAAAATCACCCGTCAAGTAGAGCCGTGGGACCCACGATATGGGGTTTCATCAATGTTCTCAGAATCGAACCAAACTTGGGTCACAGGACTAGCGTAATGCTATGAATTCGATGGCAAAAGTTTTTTTGCAAAATGACAAGCACACACGAAGTTACAATGAGTTTCAGAACATGCCCGATAGGGGTAATTTTGACGGATACGCATTAATTTTGGTGTGCACGCACATCCAAACCAACTTTTGCGATATCCCACACGTCCGCATTGACGATACACGCCTTTTGGTGCAATTCTCACACGACGAAGTGGTCTCGTTTAGCAGGATGCACCCCGTTTCAGAAAATTTGTGTTTTGAAAACCAATATTTTGGTCAACTTTATCCGCGAATAAAATACAACATACAACAAATTAAAATAAACTAATTACAGGGTTTAAAATTTGGTTATATTGTCTAATTTATAGCTTAAGTTAATTTTAGAATTATTAAACAGGTTGGACATAAAACGACCGTGAACTTGTGAGTTCGGGACAGTTTTTGAAGTCTAAAATTGGGTTATTTTTTCTGTTTTGCGTCGCAGTTTACGATCGATACAGGACACGATACCCCAATCTAATTGTACGGGGTTCGAGAGGATCATACAGCGTACATGTCACAATAAACCGATCGAGAATCAATACGACGAGGAGGAAGTAAAGTTACTCAGAACAGGAAGTCAGAATCGACTGTACTGCGCGTGCACGGGGCGGCGCAGCGGTGCTCGGCCGGTCGACGACGGCTGCTTTGGCTGCTGGCTACTGTCGTCGTGGTCATCGGCGGAGTCGGGGTAGCCGTGGGGAGCTTAGGGTCGGTCGACGGAGAGGGGTCGATGGCCGGAGGGTCATCACCGGAGGCTCGGTGGCAGTGGTGGTTGACGATGGTGATAGTGGTGGAGGTGGTCGGCATGGGGGTTTTATAGGGAGGGCGACCGGCGGTTTACAGGAAGATAAAGGGGTAGGGGCGGCGGCCGATGGAGGAGACGAGCGGGTAGGGGGTGTAACGGTCGGGCGATGAGCGATCGCGGCAACGGTCGCGGCGACGGAGGAGAATTCGAGGGGATTTCGGTTACAGTAGATGGGGGTACGAGTCTGGTTTGGGTTGGTGGGTACGGGTCGGGTCCAGATCCGACCCGTTAGGGGTTGGTTTGGTTTAATTGGGTTTAATTTGGTTTGGTTTGGTTTGGTTCAGGTTGGTTTAGTCTGGTTTAATTAAAAATAATATTTTTAGCTGTTTAAAAATAGTTTTTTAGTCCAATAAATTCCAGAAAAATTATACTATATCTAATTATTTATTTTACACTCAAAAATATAATTTTCATAATATTTTAATATTTAATTTAATTCACAAAAATATTTATCCCTAAAGAACATTAATTTCAAATAATTAAAAATTACGAAAAAATCCCAGAAATTCATATTTTAATTTAAAAAATTTGGGTGTTTACAATCTACCCTCCTTAAAAGAATTCCGTCCTGGCAATTAAAAAAACTAAACATAACCGATCATAAGAGATGACGCGATTGCAAGACATGTTTGTTGTAGCACGACACAAAGAATAAAGAATCATGAACAAAGAGAAATCGAAAGAAAGGGTGAGGGTTAAGCAGAATAAGTAGGGAAGGAATAAAAATATTTCCCAAGGCAATGCGAGATAAGTAACTCAAGTGTAAAGGAATCTGGTTAGAACAAGGATCAACTACAGCTTTAAAAACTTGGGTATCAATTACTAATCTAAACTAACAAGTTCATGCTAGCATAATACTAGGCTTAAGCTAGGGAATGGAACTAACAAGCACATGCTAAAGCATTACTAGGAATAGATAGCTATGATAAAACTTAAATCTTACTCATATTCACTACCTCATGAGTCTGTGCCTCTTCTACCGTCATCGCAAAAGCCTGTCCACGTCCCTGTGGTAGTGTCATCTGCTGTTGTTGGGCTTGCTGGAAGAGTGATGCTCGTGGTGCCATGGGTGGCCTCAGCTGATATCCTCCCGATGCTGGTAAAGTTTATCGGTTTACTATCGGTGCTCCTTCTTGACGCTCAGGGCAATCCTTTACTGAATGCTAATTAGATCCGCAAGCTAAACATAATCCTAATTTAAGTCTACACTCCCTCTTAATATGGCCTACTTCCAATAGTAGTGACAAGTAGGAAGGGTTAGGAATTATGATACTGCTCTCTGTGGTGGATTCATCTGTGATCGCTTTGCAGCTCTCTGCTGTGCTTGGTCTGGTGCTAATGCATGCGGCCACTTCTGGCTGGACTCTCTCCTAGTAACGCACTCCGTGGGTCGTGCTGCAGCAAGGACGTCCGTGTATGAATTAGTTGTAACGGAGCTGATTAATTTTGTGTAGCTCGGAGCTAAGTCCGTCAAAGAACTTCTCTTCCTGGCTTTGCTGGGCCTTTTAATGAACCTGCTGTTGGGCTTGCATCATTGTGTAGAATATTTGGAACATATATTGATCATCCATAGGCTGTCCTGGTAGAAAAATAGTCATCGGTGGAGTAAACTGCGGCGGTGGTGGAATATCGTCACACTGGAACCTCGAGGCGAGCTGATCTGCTTGATTGCTTTGTTAAGTTGATTGTCCTCCACCCACTGGTATCACTTCATCGTCGTAGGTGACAACTGTAACTTGTGGTATTCCTGCAGGAGTCTCGTCTCTGGCTTGTGGATCCATTACTCTATATCCAAAATAAACTATAAAAGGTGCACAGAGGGATCAAGGCAGGATGCAAGTCAAGAAATTATTTTAAAGTCTATATAGAGGTCAGGAACGAATCAATCAAGTGGATGAGATCATATAATTTATCCTTATCCTAGGCTTGCTCGGTTCCTTAGTTAAAACTAAAGCAATATAGTCATAGAACATAGTCGTAGACGTTAGTTGTAGGCCTGCATGGGCCACCAAAAAACCATCTCATACCCCAGTCCCAAAATACCGAGGGACTAGCCACGTGGCAATGGCCAACAGCACACTCCAATAGGCAAACCTAATTTAATGGACCCGTTAGAGTGTACTTAAGCTGTAAAACAATATAATGGTCTACGATACATGTCATAGTCTAATTCTAATATCATCCACAGAAGGTAAATACAAATAAAATGTCAGAATAATCAAAATAAATATAAACCAACAAGTCTCAATAAAAAGTCTCGGGGAACAACCTGATAATGAGTTTAATACAAAAATCCACGAGACAGGAAATAGAGTATCAAGAACAGAAATGGTTGAGTAACAAAATACTCAGAAGAAATCTTCTGGCATCACCTCGTCCTCTGGTATTGGTACTGCTCCAAGGTGTGCTCCTGTCCCGTATACCTCAGGGTAGATCTCCTCTGCTATACCTGGGGACATAATCCGGATCCAGGTCCTTAGGGGACATAAAAGGGTACAAGAATAACTCAAGCCAAGTAAATACAGTATATAAAATGTATCAATAGGCAAACTATGTAACCATCTATGGGATATGCAAATGAGAGCATCACTAGAACTCAGGCTGAGACCACTACAAGCTCTGTGTCAGGGAGCCTGTAGCAGTGATATCATGTAGTGGGCCTAGCTCTGATATAGAGGCTACGGTACCATAATAATAAATATATGTATATAATCAGCATGTAGCCTGTGTATCTCTCCCCACCCAATGTAATCACACGTCTCATGTCCACGACGTCTCATGTCCATAACACGCAAGATCATAACCTCTAGCTAATGCTACGAGTCATAATAATATCTATTTATAATGCAAGACTATGACACAAATCCTGTAAGCCTATACAGAATCACCATAAATATCTCAGGAAAGATTCTGTCTCATGAATAGTATCAAGTGTCCTATGGTATGACGTAATTGATAAAGCAATCACGAAAATATAGGATCGTAATATCAACTCTCTAAGTGACGTTACACGACTCCGCGTACGGCGTGGACATCCGAATATTATTCGGATGTTAAGCAATGTCTCACGGTCCTAGGTTGAACAGTTACAACACAGAAATAAATCAAGAAAATAATACGAAGTAAGTACTGCAAGTTTGGCAAGGTACACTTGTATGGGGTTTAAATTTCTCCAATTGCTCCGGTAACAACGGGAACTTCAAGTACTCCTCCGGTTGCTGAAATAAATATTACCATTATTCTCAGAAGATATAAAATAGATAGGATTGCCTACCAAAAAGTCTAATTTGGACACAGGGGCAAAATTGACAATTTCTGGTCAAAGCGGGGTCCACAAGTGGCCCACTTCGCACCAAAAAATGTGCCAAAGACAAAGTTCTCCAAATTTATCAAACTTAGTATCTACGAGTCCATAACGATGGTACGAACCCAATAAAATGTCCAAAACTGGATTCCGATGAGCCGATCACAAAATCGCCCGTCAAGTGGAGCCGTAGGGCCCACGATACGGGATTTCATCAATTTTCTCAGGATCGAACCAAACTTGGGTCACAGGACCAGCGTAATACTACGAATCCGATGGAATAAGTTTCATTGCGAAACGACAAGCACACACGAAGTTACAATGAGTTTCAGAACAGGTCCGATACGGGGTAATTTTGACGGATACACGTTGATTCCAGTGTGCACGCACATCCAAACCAACTTCCACAAAATCTTACATGTCCGTATTGATGATACGCACATTTCGGTATAATTCACACACGACGAAGTCGCCTCGTTTAGCGGAACGCACCCAGTTTCAGAAAATTTGGGTTTTAAAAGCCAATATTTTGGTCAACTTTATCCACGAATAAAATACAACATACAACAAATTAAAATAAATTAATTACAGGGTTTAAAACTTGGTTATATTATCTAATTTACTGCTCAAGTTAATTTTAGAATTATTAAATAGGTTGGACATAAAACGGCCGTGAACTTGTGAGTTCGGGACAGTTTCTGAAGTCCAAAATTGGGTTATTTTTTCTGTTTTTACGTCGCGATTTACGACCGACACAGGATACGATAGCCCAATCTAATTATACGGAGTTCGAGAGGGTCACACAACGAATATGTTATAATAAGCCGATCGAGAATCGATGCGACGAGGAGGAAGTAAACTCACTCGGAACAGGGAGTCAGAATCAACTGTACTGCGCGTGCACGGGGCGGCGTAGTGGTGCTCGGCCGGTCGGCGGTGGCTGTTGCTAGCTACTATCGTCGTGGTGGCCGTGGGGAGCTCGGGGTCGGTCGGCGGAGAGGGGTCGATGGTCGGAGGGTCGTTGCCGGAGGCTCTGTGGCGGTGGTGGATGATGATGGTGATAGTGGTGGTCGGCATGGGGGTTTTCTAGGGAGGGCGGCCGACGATTTGCAGGGAGATGAAGGGGTAGGGGCGACGGCCGATGGGGGAGACGAGCGGGTCGGGGGTGTAACGGTCGGGCGATGAGCGATCGCGGCAACGGTCGCGGCTGCGGAGGAGAAGTCGGAGGGATTTTAGTTACTGTAGATGAGGGTACGGGTCGGTTTTGGGTTGGTGGATACGGGTCGGGTCAAGATCCGAACCGTTAGGGGTTGGTTTGGTTTAATTGGGTTTGGTTTGGTTCAGTTCAGGTTGGTTTAGTCTGGTTTAATTAAAAACAATATTTTTAGTTGTTTAAAAATAGTTTTTGAGTCCAATAAATTCCAAAAAAATTACACTATATCTAATTATTTATTTTACACTAAAAAAAATATAATTTTTATAATATTTTAATATTTAATTTAATTCACAAAAATATTTATCCCTAAAGAACATTAATTTTAAATAATTAAAAATTATGGAAAAATTCCAAAAAATTATATTTTAATTTTTATAAAATTTGGGTGTTTACACCCAGTCACTTGTATAAGTGTTTGCACATCAAGGTGGCAGGTTCAGGGTTCTAGAGACTCGACAATGGGGGAGCCAAAGGCTCGGGTTCATGGGCATCTCCAGGAATAGAAACAACAATAGAGTACAATGTGCACTGTTGTACTGCCATGAGCAAATACACTATGGTACTGCTGCTTTGTTCAGTAACGGGTTTTGGTATCTCAATTGGTAAGAGATAGGTCTAACTATATACATGTTAGCTTGAGGTGAGATAGTTGTCTAATTTGGTTGATGATTAGTTAATTACCATATGTTAGTTTTTAAGTAAGTTGATATATGTTAGTATATGACACTAGACAATAATGTATTAGTATTAGATTAATATTAGCTCTAGTTACCAAGGTAGTAAGATTAGAATTAATACTGACGTATTGGTGAAAATCAAGTAATATGTATCTTGTATGAGTATACTAAGATACTAGATATATATAGTATATGGTTAGTTAAGTGGTCAATTATTAGTGTCAGTTAGTGAATATTAATTAGTAATCTATCAGTTAGCTAATACTAATTAGTAATATATATACATATAGAAGGTTAATGTTAAGTATGTCTTGGAAACCTAGGTAATGACCTGGTAGAATTATAATGAGCTAGTATTAGCTAGTATTGGAGCTAGTATGACTTAGTTGAGCTAGAATAACTTAGAAATTGACCTAGAAGCATGTATTAGTGCATTTTAACTCATTTCTCCCTTATTACACCATTTGACATGATATTTCCAAAATAGGATTGTGTGACACCAGCTTGGGCATCGAGAGACACCTTGCTCAGGAACCAAGACGAGTACATCTCTCTGTTAGTTATCATTTCATGATAGTGTATATATGGCATGTTCTATAACTGTATACTTGATTTTGACACATGTTCTATAACTGTATACTTGATTTTGACACACTGGTTACACGGACTGGTACTATATGGATCCTGTCAGGAGATGTTATCCCCTTACCATATTTAGTGGGTACTCCTTCACATGTATTTTATCGTGTGTATCGGGTATTAATTATCGTGTACTTCATGTTCACACACTGTTCATGTTCATTGTGATTATATTCGTGTTCGTAACGTGTCATGATTGGATCCATAAGTATTGGTTGGGGATGGGGGAGTAGGAGTTGGTTATGTGATTAATCCCAGTGTATTTGTGTACATGTCGATTACATATCATACGTATAATCGAGTTACTATATTATATTCTTGTTCAACCCAAATTGATCACATAACGAACTTGTACTCTATGGTACTGTAGCTAGTTTATCTATTTTAATTACTTGCAGTTATTTTATTTTGCCTACTCTTTCATTTTAGTACTTCACATGTTTACTTTAGTTTATTTTCATTTCCTATTGCTAGTTATCTTGTATTCTTTTATATTATTTGTCATATATGCTCTACCATATATTTGGAACTGCTTTCAGAGTTTTGTACTTCGCTCTAATCCTGATTGGATATATTTTTCAAATGATTTGCTTATGGACCAGTGTCCCACTTATTACGGGCCGCAGAATAGTGAGCCATTAGAGGATTCTACTCTAGAGCAGGAGAACCTAGTGCCAGCGACCGATGAAGCCTAGTTATATATTTTTAGATATTTTATTAGTCTCATTCATAGACTCCTGGCATATATATATTATTTTGGGAGTGGCTATGTCTAGACTTATGGATTTGGACTTGTGGATGTATTGCGACTCGTATTTTTTCTCTCTTTTATTCCATATCGTGCTTTCATCCTCCTTTAATTTTATATTGCGATTGAGTATTGTTTACTATTATCATATACTATATTGTTCCTCCTTTTGGAGTTGAGGTAGCATAACGGGTATCCTTTTATATATTGTGTGAGATGTGTAGATAGTTATATTGATCCAGACAACGTTCTATCGTCGATGCTGTGGCATAGGCTGGGCGTTGTTCACTACTCGTGCCCTTATTCTGGGTGCGGGTCATGACACCATCCTTGGCACATGACTTTCCTTGGAGCATGACCTTCCTTGGCGCATCATTCTTGGCATATGACTTTCCTTAGCACATGACCATCCATGGCACTGACTTTCCTTGGCGCATGACCTTCCTTGGCGCATCATTCTTGGCACATGACTTTCCTTGGCATATGACTTTCCTTAGCGCATGACCTTCCTTGGCACTTCATCCTCGGCACATGACCATCCTTGGCACATGACTTTCCTTGGGACATGACTTTCCTTGGCACATCATTCTTGACACATGACCATCCTTGGCGCATGACCTTCTTTGGCACTCACTTTGGCCCATGTGCCGGTAACACTTGTTAGTTACTTTTATGGTATTTTTCTTGTTATTTACTGGCTTGTCCTTTGTTTGTCCAATTTTGCAGAAATCCTTTGAATGCAAGTTTTCCTTAAAAATGCTTTAACTTGAGCAAGGAATTCCTGAACATGGACTGTTGTTACACTGTTAATCATAATCTTCTTATTTTGGATACCTGACATGTATTGTTATTCCTGATAGTGGCTCGACGAAGCGCACTCCTGACCTGCTGGAATTTCCTGAACTAGATTGCTTGAACGGTTAAGATAACTTTTCGTGGTTGATTTCTTGTCCCTGTTCTGATTGTACTTGTCAAGCTACTGTCATATCTTGCATTATGTTTAAGGCAGATTCCTGACACCACGGTCGAGAATCCTGATAATTTGCTCAGGCTAACTGTCACGACCCGCACCCGGGGTAAGGGTACTAGTCGGAAATAACGCCTAGCCTACGCCACAGAATCGGCGGTAGAACGCTGTCTAGAAAGTCTATCTAATATAATGAACCACCAAAAGATAGTGTACTCAATCACAGAACTAAGATAGAATGAACACGGATCAGATAAGAATAGAATAGTCATCAACTCATGAGTTTAAAATAATACATCAATGAGTCTGAAGAGTAACAAAAATAAGCTGGAGACAAATCCAGTACAAAAGAATACTATCATACTACAAGCTACACTCCAGGGTCAACTATCTCAGTTGGGATAAGTCCCTCTTGAGCCAGGGTCTCCGAATCTAAACCCACAACATCCTGGGGTCCATAATAGGTAGGGTACTCCTCAGTGTCATCTGGAAAAATATATCCAGTCAGGAAAGGAACAGAGTACATCTCTAACAGCAGTTCTAATCCATGATAAAAACTATGTAACAGTAAATAGCTGTGGATAAACAAGATGCACAAAATAGATACAAGAGATATATAGACAATAAGAAAATATTGGAAAAAAATACAATAATGAACAATATGCCAATGAAACAATAATACTAATGACTAAGTGTGTGAGTACTAGCTTAACATGTGATCGGCTTGGGCAAGATACAATGCGGCCTGGCTAATCATACGTGCGGTGCATGATCAACACTATTCGCTTACCAATACTTTATTCAATAGGGATTTGATCACATATCTATACTAATACTCCCCACCCCCAACTGGTATAATAGATCCAACCACGGTATGCTATGGCACTAGATTCCCCAAGAAGATAGCTAGTCTCCCCGAGAATCGGTGTCTGTACATGTACAAGATAACCAATGAAATAATACTTGCACCATATACACCATATACCAAGGAATAATATCTCATGACGAGATCCGAATATACCAATCCGTGTAACCATAGTGTCGAGAGAAACATGTAAATCTACACTAGATACAACGAACATAGAGGATATCATAAATGAGAAACTATCAGAGAATGTACTCGCCTGAAATCCAAAGAACAGTCTCACAGATGTCTGACTCGGTGCCTCGAAGACCTAGATATGGAATACCACAATAAAACAAGGTCCCGGAAAGAGAACAAGTCAAACTAGTCAACTCCTAGGTCAATAAATAAATTCTAAGTCAAAAGTCAACTATGGTCAACTCTAAAGTCAACTAAAGTCAAACCAAGGTCAACCTCACAAGAAATCTATATAAATAATATAGAAATAAAATACAACAATTTAGGAATAAAAATTAGATCCCAAATCATACTCACACAAAGTATACTACTAATACAAATAATATATACCCTAAAATAATATATATACAAACCAATATGTATACAAATAACATAATATATTATTACAAATATTATACAAAACACATATATATACACATATATATATATACAATAATAATATATAAAATATAATTTAAAACTGTTAAAGCGTCACTGAAAACAGTGAACAAAACAAGATAAAATAAAAACAGGTTTAATAGTGACAGTCTTGACTGTCATTGAAAATTCGTCGCAGAAACTCCATATACAAAACCGCTGCTGTCACAGTTTGCTGACAGTTTTAAACTGTCACAAAAAAAACGTCGCTGAAAGGTTGCCGTTCAAAACTGCCGCAGCATTAATGACAGATCTGTCGTTAATGCTGACCACTGTACAGCGGCTGCTGTTCAGACCAAATAATGACAGTTTCACTGTCATAGAAACCACTGTCACCAAAACAAATAAAAAAATATATATATATATAAATATATATATGCAATAATAATCACAATACATATATATAAATAAATAATTATATACTTATATATATATGCACATATAAACTTATAATTAAATACTAATAGTTACAACACATGCACATATTAATGTTCATATTTTACATGGCTAGAAGCACACCTAAAATATATACATTAATATACAAATAATTACATAATAATTATAAATAATATAATTACACAATTAAACACATAAATATATTTTATAAAATATTTATGTATAATTTATACTATTAACATAAGTACATATATAATTACATGCAAGAAAGCTACATATTATATTTGTACATCATATTAGCACACACAAAAATATATAGATCTATGCTACAATAATTACTATAATAAATACACAAAATAAATATATAATATCTATATATATTTACTAATTATAATTGAAGAATTTAAACCATATATAATTAGATCTATTAAAAAATCCACACAATTGGAGAGTATCACACCGTATCTCACTAGATCTAGGATACGCATGTGACACGAGTCCAACACACAACCAATTGCACCCCAAAGGACACAAACAAGTCACAAATAATATTTATGAATAAATCAAAGTGTCAAAAGTAGATCTATGTATTGTGTCAAAATACGACATGTACAAAGCCCCGTGTCGGAGGGAAAACCCCCAAAATGACACGTATCACCAAATAGTTGGGATATGAACCACATGTACCAAATTATGGACACGACACTAGCCCCAAACACATAAGCTCATGTCCAATTGATCTATAGGATCAATTGATACACACAACAAAATGTAAATACAGAATTCCAACAAAATTAACACAAAAAGCACCATAACTTTCTCCATAGGTCTCCTATGAACACAAAACAAAGTCCTATGGGTAGTACATACATATAGGTTGATTTTACATGATTAAATCTCAGATTTAGAAGCTATTTAAATGGGAAAATTTGAATTATACTTATTGGGAGATGGATTCCCAATGAAACCTCCAATTGAGAAGAACTTGCTTCCAAATTGTAGATCCTTGCTCCTCTTTGTAGATCCTTGCTTCCTTCTTCTAGATCCTTGCTTCCTCCTTCTCTAATGGTGAATTAGAAAGAATTTGGAATGAATTTGGTAGGGAATTGGAATGTGAATGGAGGGAATTTGGGAGTGGGAAATTCTAGATCTAGATTTGGAATGAGAATGAGAGGAGAAAGAAATTTCCCCCCTCTTTTAATAGGCCGGCCTTGCCCCTCTCTTAAGCAATTGTAAAATGTCCAATGTACCCCTTGGGGCCTCTCATGAAGAAATAATCAAGGAAGGAAGCTTCTAGTCTAATCACTTAATTAATTTAATCCATCTCCTTAACTATAGGCTTTCTAAATGGGCCAAATCTAACTATTTAATTCATGTTGGTCCATGGGTCCAAACTACACTAGTTGGGTCCACTAAAATAAGTCCAAAATAATTAAATAATATCTAACAACAATTAAATAATACAACAAAAATTATTTACCATGCACAATATTTATTTAAATAGGAAATTACTAAAATACCTTTTTTTCTAAAATGTGGTAGTGACAAGTCTACCCTCCTTAAAATAATTTCGTCCTCGAAATTCAAAGACGAAAACTATCCCCAGAAAACACAGAATAAAACTAAAGAATCACAACTAACTAATGAACAGAACATAACAATGAACAGAACATAACTAGAATAACATACCTCAAGGTACAAACAAATATGGATAACGCTCTCGCATGTCATCCTCTCTCTCCCAGGTAGACTCCCCCGTAGAGTGATGCCTCCATGCGACGCGCACCAAAGGAATAGTCTGGTTCCTCAGCACCTTCTCTCTCCGATCCAGAATCTCAACTGGCTGCTCTGGATAGCTAAGAGTAGGGCCCACCTCTATCTCCGAGTGATCCAATACATGACTAGGATCTGCCACGTATCGTCTCAACTGCGACACATGAAACACGTTGTGCACTCTCTCCAATGCAGGTGGCAAGTCTAGTCTATAAGCAACTGCACCGACTCTCTCTAGAATAGTGAAAGGTCCGATGAATCGCGGACTAAGCTTTCCGCCTCCACCGAAGCGAATCGTGCCTCGTGTCGGAGAAATCCTCAGAAACACCAAACCACCCACCTAGAATAAAACACCATCTTAAGAACTTAATCTATAACAAACAAGAACAAGCACAAACAAAATCTAAACTATACCTCAAACTCCAAAGGTCTCCGATGGCTATCGGCCCAATGCCGCTGTCTGTCCTGCGCCACTCGAAGTCTGTCTCTGATCAAATGAACCTTCTCCGCTGCATCCACAACCATCTCTGGCCCAATCAAAATTCTCTCTCCAACATCGTCCCAAGACAAAGGAGTACGACACCTCCGACCATATAGAGCTTCAAAAGGTGACATCTCTATACTGGCCTGGTAACTGTTGTTGTAAGCAAACTCTACCAAATGGAGATGGTCCTCCCAAGAACCCCAAAAATCTAGTACAAAAGTGCGCAATATATCCTCGAGAGTCTGGATAGTCCTCTCTGATTGCCCATCTGTCTGGGGATGATATGCAGTACTGAACTTGAGCTGAGTGCCCAAACTCTCCTGCAAACTTCTCCAGAAATAAGAAGTGAAACGACTATCTCGATCTGAGACTATGCTGACGGGAACTCCGTGTATCCTAACGATCTGCCTCACATACATTTCTGCCAGCTTCTCCGTAGACAAACCCACTTTGAAAGGCAAAAAGTGGGCCGACTTGGTCAATCTATCAACAATGACCCAAATCGCATCTTTTCCTCCTGGAGATCGTGGAAGTCCGGACACAAAATCCATAGTAATGTGTTCCCACTTCCATTCTGGAATGGGTAATGGCTGAAGTAATCCTCCTGGCCTCTGCCTCTCGGCTTTTACCTGCTGGCACACTAAGCATCTGGATACAAACTGTGCCACTTCCCTCTTCATGCCATACCACCACACACTCTCTCGCATATCCCGATACATCTTGTTAGCACCTGGATGTATGGAATACTGAGAGCGATGCGCTTCCTACAATACCTCCTCGCGTAACTCCCCACTAGGCACACACAATCTAACTCCATGCCTCAAGGATCCATCCTCTGCAATAGTAAAATCATCCTCCAATCCTGCTCTCACCTGAGCTCTGATACTCCTCAAAGATACATCATCATACTGTGCTGCCTTGATCCTGTCCATCAAATCTGAGTGTATCTGTAATCCCCACATCTGCATAGCACACCCAGGAACAATCACCTCAATGCCCAAGCTCTCCAAGTCCTCCAACAGATATCGATCCTGCGTCAAGAACATAGCTACCGGATACCTGCTCAAAGCATCGGCAACTACATTGGCTTTCCCAGGATGATATTGCAAAGAGATATCAAAATCCTTCATCAATTCCAACCACCGACGCTGCCTCATGTTCAACTCCTTTTGCGTGAAAACGTACTTCAAGCTTTTGTGGTCTGTGAAGATCTCCACACGCTCTCTGTACAAATAATGTTTCCACAACTTCAGGGCGAATATGACAGCTGCCAACTCCAAATTATGGGTAGGATAGTTCTTTTCATGAGGACGCAATTGCCTGGATGCATAGGCAATCACTTTCCCATGCTGCTGAAGAACACAACCTAAACCCTTCCCCGATGCATCACTATAAATAGTGAAACCTCCGGACCCTGATGGCAACGTCAAAATAGGAGCAGACGTCAACCTCTTCTTCAACTCCTCAAAAGCAACCTGACAATCCTCCGTCCAAACAAATTCCACATCCTTCCTTGTGAGTCTGGTCATCGGCTCGGCAATCCTCGAAAAATCTTGCACAAATTTCCTGTAATAGCCTGCCAATCCCAAGAAACTCCTGATCTCTGCTACTGAACTCGGAGTCTTCCAAGATTCTACTGCTGAAATCTTCTTCGGATCCACTGAAATACCATCACCAGTCACAACATGCCCCAAGAATTCTACTTTGTCCAAGAAAAACTCACATTTGGACAACTTCCCATACAGCTTCTCCTTTCTCAGCACATCCAACACAATCCTCAAATGCTCCTCATGTTCCTCCGGTGTCCTCGAGTATATGAGTATGTCGTCGATGAACACCACCACGAACTTGTCAAGGTACTGGTGGAACACCTTGTTCATCAAGTTCATAAATACCGCCGGTGCATTAGTCAAACCAAACGGCATCACCATAAACTCGTACTGACCATACCGAGTTCTAAAAGCAGTCTTCGGTATGTCCTCCGGCTTCACCTTCACTTGATGGTAGCCTGATCTCAAATCTATCTTAGAAAATACCTTCGCACCACTCAACTGATCAAACAGATCATCAATCCGTGGCAAAGGATACTTATTCTTGATAGTGAGATTATTCAAAGTCCTGTAATCAATGCACATGCGCACCGATCCATCCTTCTTCGGTACAAACAATACCGGGGCTCCCCATGGTGAAGAACTCGATCTGATAAACCCCTTATCCTGTAATTCGTCCACCTGCTTCTTCAACTCGACCAGTTCGTTGTTGTTTACTCTATAGACATGCTGCGAAATTGGTTCTGCACCTGGCACCAAGTCTATAGAAAATTCAACATCTCGATCTGGCGGCAATCCTGGCAATTCCTCAGGAAACACATCCAAAAATTCTGCTATCAACGGATGCGGCAACTCCTTGTCTTCCACCATAGCTCCACAAATAATGCCTTCCCCCTGCTCCGCAGCTCCTCTAACAAACTCGAACTCTGGCTCTCCTGGCGGACCAAACAAAACTCTACCTCCTCTACAGTCTATGCTAGCACGGTGCCTACTCAACCAATCCATCCCAAGTACAATGTCATAGCTTGGAAGTGGCATTACAAGTAGACACGCACTCAACTCCCGGCCTCCCAGAGTAACTCTTCGATCCTTGCAAATATCATTAACCAGGATAATGCCTCCCCCGGTCATGATCTTGCAAGTTCTAAGCAAAGACTCAGCTACCAAACCATGCTTCAGAGCAAAAGAAACAGATACAAAACTATGGGAAGCACCACTATCAAACAAAGCTAAAGCTGGAATGGAATCAAGAAGAATAGAACCTGCGATAACATCTCCGGTGGGTTCCTCCTCTTCGACGGTCATAGCAAACGCTCGTCCCTGTCGAGCACCTCCCTGCTGTTGATGCTGGACAAAACGCTGCTGCTGTGTCGGAAGCGGTCCCCTCGGCTGTGCTGCAGGTGGTCTCGTCTGTGTCCTCGGAGCTGGAGCTGCTCCTTGAACTGCACGACGAGGACACTCCCTCAATTGATGCCCTTCAGTACCACAATACAAACAAACTCCTAGCCTCCTCCTGCAAACTTCCCAGATGTGGCCGGGCTTCTTGCAGAAGTTGCATGGGGCCTGCTGTAACTGCCTCTGCTGTTGAGGTGCCTGGTGAAAAGGCGCTCTAGCTGGAGTCTGGTTCTGCTGTGGCTGCTGGAAAGGTCTGGACTGGAAATGAGGACGTTTGGCAGATACTGCACTGCCGTTGGCCCCCGAAAAAGAATTACGGTCTCTCTTGGTCTTCAAACCCAGATCCCGCTCAACCTTGCGTGCCTCCGCAAGTATCTCCGAGTATGTCTCATAAAAAGACGGAATGAGAATCTTCACCTCCCAGTTTAGACCCTCTCGGAAACGAATAGCTCGAACCTCCGGCTCCCTCACCAAGTACTCTGCAAATCGGCTCAACCTACCGAACTCCGCAGCGTATTCCTCCACAGACATGCTTCCCTGAATGAGACTCTCAAATTGTCTCCCCAAGTCAAGCCTATCTATCCGAGCGAAAAACTTCTTCTTGAAAAGGTCCTTGAATACCTCCCAAGATTGTCCTGCGTCAACTAGAACCGGCTCATTCCTGAACCAAGTGCGAGCGACGTCGAACAGTTGAAGTCCTACCGCCTCAACCTTCAGATCTTCAGAAAGACGGGACACCCTCATAAGACGCTCAATGTCCTCGAGCCAATCATCAGCATAGACAATGCCCTCCGTCCCTTTGAAAACCCTAGGCTCCAGTTTCTTGAAGTCCTGAATGTTGCCTGGCCGAAGCTGAGCAACTTGAGGAACAACCTGCTACTGGATCGGAACTCCTCTCTCAACTACAGCACGAGCAAGCTGATGAGCACTCTCGATGCCCTGCCGTAGAACGTCGGTCTACCTCTGATGTGCCTCTGACTGAGCCCTCTGTGCCTTGAGCATCTCACGAAACAGTGTAAACATCTGTGACGCCTCTGCTGGCACAGGAGGTGGAGGTGGAAGCCCCTCAGATACAGCTGGCACAGTCCTCTGAGTAGGTGGTGGACCTCCGAAAGCAGCTGACACTCCAATCACCGGAGAAGTGACTGGTGCAGGCCCTCGGGATGTCGCAGACCTCTCAGAAGCTGCTCTCCCCTGCTGTGATCTAGTCTTAGGCGGCATCCTGAGACAAAGCAAAAAAAAGAATCAATATGGCACAAGATGTAAGACATCAAGGAAAGGACAGTTTAAGAGATCAAGTATCAATATCAAAGAAGAATAGTTGAATCAAAAGAATTTTCCTAGATGTGATTGAGTATCTCAGCCTATATCCTATATCCTATTGCAGGCTCGCAGTAGTACAACTAAGTTGTCGCACTACCACGATATCACATACTTGTGAAGCTAGACCTGCATGGGCCACCACCAAAAACGTGTCACGACCCACACCCGGGGTAAGGGTACTAGTCAGAAACAACGCCCAGCCTACGCCGCAGAATCGGCGGTAGAACGCTGTCTAGAAAGTCTATCTAATATAATGAACCACCAAAAGATAGTGTACTCAATCACAGAACTAAGATAGAATGAACACGGATCAGATAAGAATAGAATAGTCATCAACTCATGAGTTTAAAATAATACATCAATGAGTCTGAAGAGTAACAAAAATAAGCTGGAGACAAATCCAGTACAAAAGAATACTATCATACTACAAGCTACACTCCAGGGTCAACTGTCTCAGTTGGGATAAGTCCCTCTTGAGCCAGGGTCTCCGAATCTAAACCCACAACATCCTGGGGTCCATAATAGGTAGGGTACTCCTCAGTGTCATCTGGAAAAATATATCCAGTCAGGAAAGGAACAGAGTACATCTCTAACAGCAGTTCTAATCCATGATAAAAACTATGTAACAGTAAATAGCTGTGGATAAACAAGATGCACAAAATAGATACAAGAGATATATAGACAATAAGGAAATACTGGAAAGAAATACAATAATGAACAATATGCCAATGAAACAATAATACTAATGACTAAGTGTGTGAGTACTAGCTTAACATGTGATCGGCTTGGGCAAGATACAATGCGGCCTGGCTAATCATACGTGCGGTGCATGATCAACACTATTCGCTTACCAATACTTTATTCAATAGGGATTTGATCACATATCTATACTAATACTCCCCACCCCCAACTGGTATAATAGATCCAACCACGGTATGCTATGGCACTAGATTCCCCAAGAAGATAGCTAGTCTCCCCGAGAATCGGTGTCTGTACATGTACAAGATAACCAATGAAACAATACTTGCACCATATACACCATATACCAAGGAATAACATCTCATGACGAGATCCGAATATACCAATCCGTGTAACCATAGTGTCGAGAGAAACATGTAAATCTACACTAGATACAACGAACATAGAGGATATCATAAATGAGAAACTATCAGAGAATGTACTCGCCTGAAATCCAAAGAACAGTCTCACAGATGTCTGACTCGGTGCCTCGAAGACCTAGATATGGAATACCACATTAAAACAAGGTCCCGGAAAGAGAACAAGTCAAACTAGTCAACTCCTAGGTCAATAAATAAATTCTAAGTCAAAAGTCAACTATGGTCAACTCTAAAGTCAACTAAAGTCAAACCAAGGTCAACCTCACAAGAAATCTATATAAATAATATAGAAATAAAATACAATAATTTAGGAATAAAAATTAGATCCCAAATCATACTCACACAAAGTATACTACTAATACAAATAACATATACCCTAAAATAATATATATACAAACCAATATGTATACAAATAACATAATATATTATTACAAATATTATACAAAATACATATATATACACATATATATATATACAATAATAATATATAAAATATAATTTAAAACTGTCAAAGCGTCACTGAAAACAGTGAACAAAATAAGATAAAATAAAAACAGGTTTAATAGTGACAGTCTTGACTGTCATTGAAAATTCGTCGCAGAAACTCCATATACAAAACCGCTGCTGTCACAGTTTGCTGACAGTTTCAAACTGTCACAAAAAAAATGTCGCTGAAAGGTTGCCGTTCAAAACTGCCGCAGCATTAATGACAGATCTGTCGTTAATGCTGACCACTGTACAGCGGCTGCTGTTCAGACCAAATAATGACAGTTTCACTGTCATAGAAACCACTGTCACCAAAACAAATAAAAATATAAATATATATATATATATAAATATATATATGCAATAATAATCACAATACATATATATAAATAAATAATTATATACTTATATATATATGCACATATAAACTTATAATTAAATACTAATAGTTACAACACATGCACATATTAATGTTCATATTTTACATGGCTAGAAGCACACCTAAAATATATACATTAATATACAAATAATTACATAATAATTATAAATAATATAATTACACAATTAAACACATAAATATATTTTATAAAACATTTATGTATAATTTATACTATTAACATAAGTACATATATAATTACATGCAAAAAAGCTACATATTATATTTGTACATCATATTAGCACACACAAAAATATATAGATCTATGCTACAATAATTACTATAATAAATACACAAAATAAATATATAATATCTATATATATTTACTAATTATAATTGAAGAATTTAAACCATACATAATTAGATCTATTAAAAAATCCACACAATTGGAGAGTATCACACCGTATCTCACTAGATCTAGGATACGCATGTGACACGAGTTCAACACACAACCAATTGCACCCCGAAGGACACAAATAAGTCACAAATAATATTTATGAATAAATCAAAGTGTCAAAAGTAGATCTATGTGTTCGTGTCAAAATACGACATGTACAAAGCCCCGTGTCGGAGAAAAACCCCCCAAAATGACACGTATCACCAAATAGTTGGGATACGAACCACATGTACCAAATTATGGATACGACACTAGTCCCAAACACATAAGCTCATGTCCAATTGATCTATAGGATCAATTGATACACATAACAAAATGTAAATTCGGAATTCCAACAAAATTAACACAAAAAGTACCATAACTTTCTCCATGGGTCTCCTATGAACACAAAACAAAGTCCTATGGGTAGTACATACATATAGGTTAATTTTACATGATTAAATCTCAGATTTATAAGCTATTTAAATGGGAAAATCTGAATTATACCTATTGGGAGATGGATTCCCAATGAAACCTCCAATTGAGAAGAACTTGCTTCCAAATTGTAGATCCTTGCTCCTCTTTGTAGATCCTTGCTTCCTTCTTCTAGATCCTTGCTTCCTCCTTCTCTAATAGTGAATTGGAAAGAATTTGGAATAAATTTGGTAGGGAATTGGAATGGGAATGGAGGGAATTTGGGAGTGGAAAATTCTAGATCTAGATTTGGAATGAGAATGAGAGGAGAGAGAAATTTCTCCCCTCTTTTAATAGGCCGGCCTTGCCCCTCTCTCAAGCAATTGTAAAATATCCAATGTACCCCTTGGGGCCTCTCATGAAGAAATAATTAAGGAAGGAAGCTTCTAGTCTAATCACTTAATTAATTTAATCCATCTCCTTAACTATGGGCTTTCTAAATGGGCCAAATCTAACTATTTAATTCATGTTGGTCCATGGGTCCAAACTACACTAGTTGGGTCCACTAAAATAAGTCCAAAATAATTAAATAACATCTAACAATAATTAAATAATACAACAAAAATTATTTACCATGCACAATATTTATTTAAATAAAAAATTACTAAAATATCTTTTTTCCTAAAATGTGGTAGTGACACTAACCACTAAAATAATAATCTAGAAAGCATCTAGAGAGATTTTTTGGCTAGATGCAATCCCGGTATCCCAGCAATACCTGATTGGATTTAGAGCTCTCCGTCATGAGGGGCACACTTCCAGTACACCGACGAGTGTTGCACTACAAGAAAAATAATAATGCCTGATTAATTATACTATGTATCCTTTCATCTGGATAACCCACATAGTCTACTGGGCATGTGGCTGTAAGGAATCTCAACTACATAGTAATTAGGGTTGTGATAACCCTTGTTAGCTAATGGTAGCTAGTCGTAGGGCATGATTGGCCATGATTGCTTGATTTTTTAGTCTAGACCTATTTTGCTTCATCCAGTTACTGATCATGAGTAGTAACTTGAGCAGTGATTCCCGGTACTCCCTGAATACTTCTCCAGAACTGGTTTTAACTGCAAGATTATACATGTTACCCTTATTTATTATTATTTTTCCTTGTGCTATTTCTTATTGATTTGTCTACATATTAATTTTAGTTTCTAAGTTGGCTCCCTTGTGGTACTTTATTATTTTGGAGTCTGACCCCACTAGTTTTGTATGGCCAGATATCGGAGCAATATCGTAGGATCTCCCGTACTTCCCTCCTCAAGATGGTGAACACGAGGAGCACCCGAGGACATGAATGGGATTCTCCTTTATCATCCACTTTATCTTGTATAATTATCCTTTTGAGGCGTGTAACCACCGAGCACGTGTTTAGCTCATATTTTGGAACCTTGATACTGCAGTCTGCGGGCCTACATGTAAAGCATATTTTGGACTATAGCTAGAGTTGATCATATAATATTATACTCTGCTAGTTCTTCATTTTTGGTAACTAACTTCATGATCATCTGTGCATATATAGTTTGGGACACCTTACTATTATATGGTTGGTGATCATAAATTATGTGACGTGTTGTTTGCTTGAGATTGAGACACCTAGGATTGCTTGACCCAAGAATGATTGCTGGATTATAGAGTAAATCTCCACATGTCTTAGACATCCATGACCATATCTTGGGTAATATAGTACTCTGGTATACGTAGCTGGTTTTATCTGCCCCCGCTCTCCAGTATTCTGGTTCTGGGGCATGACACGGTTTAAGTGGTGGCCCATGCAGGTCTAAAATTCAAAAGTATGGGGGTTTACCAGTGTTTAGATGTCTCAATCATGTTACCCATTTATCTCCTCAAATATCGACTCTATATCTCTGAATCTTGATCTGATACCTGCTTTCATCCTCGATCACTCATGTCCTTCCGATTTGATCCTTATGCCCTCTATCTTTCAGGAATATTATTCCTTGTCCTTTTGATCATCCAGACTGAGTTCCTCCAATGGCAGGACAAAATCTAGCCGACCAACAGACCCTTGAGGTTCAGCCTCAGCATTCCGGGGTCGGGTCCAGAACAGCTCGGAATGAGGAACCCCAGACCCAGGCAGTACCTCCCGTTGTAGCAATTCTACCCGTATAACCAGTATCTGATGCAGTAGGGGACAATAGTGTGCTACTCTATATCCTCAGAGAATTGCTTGCATCTCAAGGACGTTGGGGTGACACCATCACTCGATCAGTGCTAGAGGCTTTGGAAAGAGGTGGACATCATGCCAACAACTCAGCAAGCAACTTCAAGTGCCTCCAACCCTTGTATTTCTATGGAACTGAGGATGTAATTGCATCTGACCCTTGGCTTCAGGACATTGAGATATTCTAGAGGCAGCTAGTGTTTCGGCTAGAGATCAAGTGTCAGTGTTTCGGCTGAAGTTGATAGATTTGGCCCGAGACTGGTGGGCATCACATATGGTTTCTTTGGCAACGCCCATCTTCTGGGCCGTATTCAACGAAAGGTTTTAGATCAGATACTTTAATGTGGTATCATATTATGATATGTAATAAAGATTTAATAACCTGAAGCAGATTGGCAGAACTGTCGACGACTACGCGGCAGAGTTCTGCAGACTCAGTCGGTTTGCTCCCACTTTGGTGGCAACCGAACTGGATAGAAAAATAAAGTTACAGCAGGGACTTTATCTGGATATCATATTGGCAGTGGAACATCATGAGTTCCAGACTTTTGATGTTGTGTTAAAAGCAGCGAGGAGTCATGAGTATACTTCCCAGAGAATCATGGATAGGACTGGAGGTCGTAAGAGAACCCATAATTCAGGCGGTTCTTATACCCAGTCTTCTGCAGCAGCCCCGACAGTTAGGGATTTGACCATTGGGTCCCCGTGGAGATCAGTTTCAACAGCCTCAGTTCAGCCACCAGCCCTAACCCAAAATTAGCAGCAAATGACATCTTCTTTAGTAGGATGGTCACATTATGGGAAATCATGACACATGATTTCGGAGTATCGTAGAGCACAAGGGTTGTGCTTAGTCTGTGGAGCACCAGACCACATAGTGGGATCTTGCCCACACCGAGCCAGTTCATCATAATGTTCTCCAACAGGACCATAATATAATGCTCTAGGATATGGCACTCACCGTGTAGGAGCAGCTAGCTTCAGGTGAGGTGGTGACAAGTACCATTCTCGTCAACTCTCATTCAGCTTCAGTATTATTCGATTCTGGTGTATCATATTCTTTTATGTCTATACAATTTGCGATACGAGTTGGATTGGAACTCGAGTCGTTATCAGTAAAACTCAATATACTTACTGGTAAGGATATCATGGGAGTAAATAGAGTTTGTCTCATGTCGAGTCGTAGTGTGCGGGCGAGAGCTTCCCACGAGGTTGATAGAGTTTCTTATGAGAGATTATGACGTCGTCTTAGGCATGGATTGGTTAAGAACTCGATACGCAATAATAGATTGCCATACTGGCAATATTATTTTTTGTATCACCAGAGTTGAAATTTTTTCATTTTCTAGAGGTGAGACAAAGCCTCCATTAGCGATCATGAGAATGGCAGTAGCAGAAGAAATGCAATTCTCCAGAGTTGTGGATAAATTCTCAGATGTATTCCCAAAAGAGCTTCCGGGCATGCCATCAGAAAGAGAGATTGAGTTTGCCATTGACTTGATTCCCGGAACAGCACCAGTATCAGAAAGAGTCTACATGATGGCCCTATCAGAATTAGAAGTCTTATACAGGATAATCGAAGTTGAGAGCCAAGTGATTCATTCATGCTACTAGATCACCTTAGGGATTCTCGATGCTTCTGGTGGAGAAGAAGGATGGTACATTACGTTTATGGGTTGACTATAGTACCCTGAATGTAGTAACCATCAAGAACAAGTATCCACTGCCTCGGATATATGACTTGTTCGACCAGCTTAGTAGGGCGACGATATTTTCCAAGATTAATTTATGGTCAGGATACCATCAAATCAGAGTCAGAGAGCAAGATATACCCAAGACAACGTTCAGATCGAGATATGGCCATTGAGAGTTTCTAATGATACCTTTTGGAGCAACCAATGTGCCAACAATGTTTATGGATCTCAAAAATCGCATATTTATGCCCTACTTAGACAAATTTGTGATAGTATTCATCCACGACATCTTGGTCTACAATCAGAGTAAAGCAGAGCATGAGCAATATCTTCGTACAGTTTTTCAAGTTCTTAGGGAACATAAGTTATATGCAAAGTTCAGCAAGTGTGAGTTCTGACTTGATTGCATTTCATACCTAGGACACATTATTGTTAGAGGTGGAGTTGAGGTAGATCCCTAGAAGATAGAAGCAGTTGAGACATGGCCAGTACCCAGAACGGTTGTGGAGGTTCACAGTTTCCTGTGATTAACAGGATATTATCGGCGCTTTATGACAGATTTTACTAGAATTTCCGCACCCTTGACGCAGTTGACAAGGAAAGATGTGCCATTTGATTAAAAAGATGATTGTCAAGCCTCTTTTGAGAAACTCAAACAAAAGTTGATCACAACACCTATTTTGACTATAACAAATGGGTCAGGTGGGTTTACCGTATTTTGTGATGCGTCAAACAAGAGATTTAGATGTGTTCTCATGCATCATTGCATAGTTATAGCTTATGCGTCTTGGCAGCTTCGAGAGCATAAGAAGAATTATCCGACGTATGATTTGGAGTTAGCAATATTAGTGTTTACGCTCAAGCTTTGGAGATATTATTTGTGTGGAGATCGAGTATAGATTTTTACCGATCATAAGAGTTTGAAGTACGTGTTTACTCAGAAGGATCACAATATGAGACATAGGGGATATCTAGAGTTAATGATAAACTATGACCTTGACCTTCAGTATCATCCGGGGAAGGCCAATGTTGTAACAAATGCTTTGAGTAGAAGAACGAAAGATTATTTTTTAACAACACAATAAGAGATTTTAGAAAATCTTCAGAAGATGGGCATATGAGTGGTATTACCTAGAAACAAAACATTAATGGCTGGTCTACAAGTTCAATTCAAAATCGTAGCGAGAATCAAGGTAGCCCAGTCAACAGATGTCAAGCTTCAGCGACTCAGAACCGAGTGTGAGACAGGACGAAGGACAGAGTTGAGTATTTATAGTGATGAGACCCTCCGTTTTGGGAATCGCCTATGTGTACCTAACATAGACCTTTGTTGCGAGATTATGTCAGAGGCCCATAGTTCGCAGTATTTAGTATATCCAGGAGGAACGCAGATGTATCATGATATTCGACAACATTTCTGGTAGAATGGTATGAATAGGGAGATAGCACAGTTTGTCTCCTAATGTTTAGTTTTCCAACAGGTTAAAGCTGAGCATCAGAGACTAGCAAGACTTCTTCAATCTTTACCGATTCTGGAGTGGAAGTGGGAACACATACCATAGATTTTGTGACCTGTCTTCCTAGATCCCCAACTGGCAGAGATGCTATTTGGGTAATAGTGGATCATCTCACGAAGGTTGCTCACTTTCTTTCATTCAAAGTGGACTAGACAACAGAGAAGTTAGCGCAAATTTACTTGTCATGCTCCATTACCAAAATACGGAGACAGACATGACCAGCTACCCCGTACAAGGTATTATACGTCGTACGACCATCACGGTTGTAACTAGATAAGGGGGTGAATACTATAATCAAGTCTTCTAAGGTCTAGAACTTCTATGTCTCAATTATTCAAAGAAGAATCAATAATACAGAATACTTCAGAATAAGCAGTAAGACGTCCCAAACGCCATATCAGAATATTCTTTAGAGATATGATAATACAGAATGATGTGCCAGATGCAAGATCAAAGTATACATGATAGTGAGTCAGCTGTAGTCTGAATATATACAGTCCTGTAAGGAACTAGTGTCCAGATTTGTCAGCTAATAGGTGCTGGTTGACTAAACGTCCAAAAGAATATAGTTTACAAAAGAATGAGCACCGAATAAAGGAACCCACTCGTTATCCTCGGCAACCATGTTCCTAATATGCGCTATTAGTCGGGGGAAAGAACGTTGGATCCTCGGGTGCTAGCTCAAAACCTGGCCATGCAAAACCAGTGGGGTTAGACCCAAAATAACAAGTATCACAAAGGAAGCACGAAAAGAAGAACAAAATCCAAAGCAATAAATAAATAAATAAATAAATAAATAAATAAAAATATATATATATATATATATAATATTTTTGCGTCCTAGCATAGGTCCATGGCATATCCTAGCACAAAGGCCCAACCCTACAACCAAACAAGGACAATGGTTGAATCCATCACACTATGATAGTCTATTTTCCTAGGCTACTAACAGAATAATACAATCACAACCAAGTCCAATTAATAAATTGGGCAAACACTTGTACGACTTGCTATATGTGGAGTCTGAGGTTATCTCAGAATAATGCATAATAGGTATCCTTAGATCATGCCATTGTCGAACATGAGCTAACCTAGCCAATAGATGAATATACAGGTATTATACGAGATGTACCAATTTTTCGTAGGGCCACTGTGCTAAAAATACGGTATTAGCGGTTCCAATATTCCTATAGTAAAATAGTGGCTCGACATAATATAATAGGTTAGATACTGCACTCCACTAAGACAGATGATATATAGTATATGTGGTGGCCATCCCACAACCACTTTTAGTTGGAAGGTACGTTGGCATGATCTCGGGATACCATTTCCTCCCCATGTTACTAACACTTTTAGTTGCTTAATTAACCCTATATTGCGCTCAAAAATCTCAAGGCATGGCTACATGAGAATTTTTCTTAAGATATCGTACAAAGTATGGGCACACTAGATACGAATCCATGAAAGTTCAATCTGGATTCACCCGAGCTTGTATGCAATATTCAATAAAATAATATCCTAACCACGCTTTGGTGTTTGACTCGCATATCATGTCCGTGCTGGAAAAATAGTATATTTATATTATCACGAGTTCATGAATTTGGAGGCATTCTCAATGCACATCCCAAATATAATTAATTTAACACGTAACATAATATGTCGCATCTCAGTTCACATTAGATCAGGAACTTTATAAAGCAATAATCGTATCAACATGGATACAGTATTCGAGTCCAATTAACAATTGTCATTGGGTCACATGAATCTTGATCACATTATAACACAAAGCTTATGTCATGCACATAGCTGGTTAGTCACTATTCACTTAGTCTGGTCCACACAGAATATCTCAATCCAACACATATGCATGCCATGTATGAAGCCAATCTTAGCACACGGTCATGTCTAGCATGAGGTTTGCTTTCTAAGTCCATTCTTCCTTTGAATCACAACACAAGCAATACCAGGATCAACCATATAAAGGATGATAAGAATATTCCAAATATGATAAGTGAACACATAATAAAAGTACTACGTGCACGCATAGGGTCACTAAGGATAACATGTGCATGAAATTGTACGTATGAATGTCTGGCGGATAAAGTTTCATGAACTACAAAAAGGGGGTGGCGTACAAACTCACCAAAGTAAAGTTGGCGCACAAACTCATAAAAATAAACTTGGTGCACAAACTCACCAAAGTAAAGTTGGCATACAAACTCACCAAGCTAAAGTTGGAGCACAAACTCACAGAAATAAGGTTGGCACACTTTCGCAAGAAAGTGGGCGATCTACAAAGTGGGGGCGCACTTTGTCAAGTTAACCAACACGGCGCACTTGACAAAAGTGTGCAGGCAAGAAATAAGGCGTGCTTTCAAAGAAAGTGAGCAAGCAACTAGCTAAAAGATAAAACACACAATCCGAGGTCAAAGCTCGACAGTCGAGAAACTCGTCATTCGAGGAGCACACAAACCAATAACACAGAAATTAAGAAACCAACCAAAGCTTCATCCCTAAGGAAACAAAGAGGAAAGAAAGTGCACGAGCAGACCAACGTAAGAAAAGTGCGTCGGCTGACGAAATATAGAAAAAGTGTGCCATATTGCCAAACGCAAATAAAGTGCACTGACTGACTGTGGTGTATTTTCTCTTGGTTTTCTAAGGAGAACTTTGATTGAATACGCACCCAAGTACGCCAACTAAGTATTTCCTCTCGAAAGTGCGCCACTAACTCAAGGTGTGTGACTGGCGCACTTTTGTTAGGAGACTGAGTGCAGTATGATTAGTACGCACGAAGAATTGGGAAAGCACACTAATACGCCCAAAGTAAAATATACGTATTTCTATGCCAAATGGTTCATCTTGCATACTCTTCACAGAGCACTGTTCTTCTTCTCCAGTCAACCATTTTGGTATGCGTATTGTATTAAGTTTCAGTACTGAACTTAGTTGGACTTATAATCAAGCACGGCCAAAAGCAAAGTTACATAAAATATGGTGCTCTACACTATGAGCTAATTAGTTTTATAAAACATAATTTTTTGGGAGATTAAACCCTAAAAAAAAGTGAACCCATAGACCCAAATTTAGGTCCATGCAATTCCAATCAAGAAAAATAAGAAAAACAAGTATTAAAGATGAAGGGGTGCTCGGTCCCAACAATATGAGCTAGAAATAAATATAAAATATTAAGAACTAAAAGCATCCATAAATCCATGGTTCTTCTTCTTGTGCAAGATGTACTTACCTATGGAGGGGGAGAAAACCTAAGGAAGAGAAATAGAAAGGAATGATAATGAGAAGAGAGAAATAAGAATATATAGGTTTAGGTTTGAGATGGGGACCTTTAGATCACTTAAACCCATCTAAGCCACACATGCCACCAACCCAACCAAACCCACTCTCTCCACAACTCTCGGGTCCGGTCTAAACAATGGCCGGGCTAGCAACCAATGTGCGCCAAAGTGCGCTAAGGAGAACATGCGCCAAAGTACGCCGGGAAAGGGGGATGACATCTCTACCCACCTTAGAGAAATTATGTCCTTGGAATTCAAACTCAAGGCTATCTAGAGATATCAAGACAATAAATAAACTAACTATAAGTAATCTACACATGAAAGCAATAATATCACAACACATAGGTGATCGCCTAATCACGAAATCTAAGATGCGAAGACATAAGGTATAATATACCTTCCCAATCGAATAGGTTCGGGTACCGAGATCGTATATCGTCCTTGCGCTCCCACATTGATTCTCCAAGAGTGTGATGGCCCCAGGCAACTCGGACAAGAAAAATAGTCTGGTTCTTGAGTACCTTCTCTCTTTGGTCCAGAATGGATACGGGTTGCTCCTTGTAAGATAACTCGATACCAACGACTAATTCAGAGTGATCGAGAATATGAATCAGATCATGGACATACTAATACAACTGAGATACATGAAATACATCGTGCACCTCACGTAGCAAAGGTGGAAGGGCAAGACGATAAGACATATCGCCTACCCGATTGAGAATGTTGAACGGCCTAACGTATCGCAGACTAAGCTTTCCCTCATACCCCGAATCTAATAACTCTACAGGTTAGCAAAATTCGCAAGAATACGTAGTTGCCGACACAAAACTTTAAAGGCCTACGATGCTGGTTTATCCAGTAATGATGCCGATCTTACGCAACCTGATGTCGCTCTCTGATCTGCCTGACAACTTCTACTGTGTGTATGATCATTTCGGGGCCTAACATCTTTCGCTCACCAATTGTCCCATGCCAATGGTGATCTACACTTCCTGTCGTATAGCGCCTTAAAAGGTGTTATCTGAATAATGACTTGATAACTATTTTTATACGAGAATTCCACTAAGTGAAGGTGATTTTCCTAAGATCTACCAAATTTTAGAGTACAGGCTCATAACATATCCTCCAGGGTCTAGATAGTCCTCTCTGATTGTCCGTCTATCTGGGGGTGGTACAGAGTGCTGAATCTTAACCCGATACCAAATCTCTCGTGCAAGCTTCTCCATAAATGAGAAGTGAACCTTGTATCTCGGCCGGACACTATGTTTACCGGTACGCCATATTACCTTACAATCTGTCGCATATAAAAATCTGCCAACTGCTCTATAGACTATCCCACTCTAAAGGGAAGAAAATGTGCCTCTTTTGTGAGTCGATCCACTATCACCTAAACTGCATCTCGACCAGTCAGGGATCTAGGTAAATCGGTTACAAAATCTATGGTGATGTGTTCCCACTTCTACTCTGGAATAGGAAGCGATTACAATAATCCTGCCGATCTCTATTGTTTTGCCTTCACTTGCTGACATACGAGACATCATAAAATGAACCAAGATCTCTCTTTTTTTATTTTGTTCTACCAAAAATATTCTTTATATCATGGTACACTTCGTGCCTCCGGGATAAATAGAGTACTAGGAACTGTGTGTCTCAGTCATTACTTCTTGGTACTTCTTGTCGGATATCTCCACTTGGCACACAAAGACGGTTCTCATACCTTAGCATTCCATCCACATGAATTGCGAACTCCTTCCGAAGACCGAAATTATATTGTGCCCGTAGCTTATGAATCTTCGGGTCCTCTGCCTGAGCTATCTTGATTCTATCCACCAAAGTTGACTGGATCTGTAGGCTATCCAGAACTCCTGCATCTTGTGGAAGTACTATCTCAATTTTTATCTCTCATAAGTCTTTTAGAATATTCTTATGAGTGGTCAACATGAATTCTCCATCTCTTCTACTAAGTGCACCAACTACTACATTAGCCTTGCCTGGTTGGTATTGAAGTTCCACGTCATAATCTTTAAATAACTCCAGCCACCTCCTCTGTCTCATGTTTAAGTCCTTCTGCGTGGATACATATTTCAAATTCTTATAATCTATAAAGATCTCCATTTGATCGCCATATAAGTAGTGCCTCCATAGCTTAAGCGCAAACACTACTGCTGCTAACTCTAAATCGTGAGTTGGATAGTTCTTCTCATGATCTCTGAGCTATCGAGATGTATACGCTATCACTCTCCCCTGTTGCATCAAAACACATCCAAGACCCTTACCAGATGCATCATAATACACTATGAATCCTCCAGAGCCTGCTGGGAGAATAAGGATCGGGGTAGAGATTAACTTCTTTTTCAACTCTTTTAAGGCTATCTGGCACTCTGCTGACCACACAAATTTAACTTCCTTGTGCGTCAACCAAGTCAAAGGTGCCGAGATCTTTGCAAAGTCTGACACAAATCTTCTGTAGTATCCTGGCAAGCCCAGAAAACTACGTACCTCTGCTACTGTCTTCGGAACTGGACAGTTCTCTACTACATCTACCTTCTTGGAATCAAATGATACTCCTGCTCCAGAAATAATATGCCGAAGAAAGGATATATGATATAGCCAAAACTCATACTTACTAAGCTTCGCATATAACTGGGGCTCCCTCAAGGTCTGCAGTACTATCCTGAGATGTTCTTTATGCTCCTCCTTATTACGAGAATACACAAGGATGTTATCGATAAATACTACCACAAATTGGTCTAAGTATGGCATAAAAAATATGGTTCATCAAATCCATGAATACCATTGGAGCATTAGTCAGACAGAATGGCATAACTAAGAATTCATAATGCCCATATCGTGAACTAAATGCTGTCTTTGGTATATCCTGATCCCGAACTCGAACCTGATGATATCCTGATCCCGAACTCGAACCTGATAATATCCTGATCGCAGATCTATCTTGGAGAAGACTCTTGATCCTCTTAATTAGTCAAACAAATCATAAATTCTTGGCAATGGATACTTGTTCTTCACTGTTACCGCATTTTATCGCCTGTAATTTATGCACAACCGCGTCGATCTATCCTTCTTCTTCACCAACACCGATGGTGCTTCCAATGGTGATCCACTAGTCCAAATAAACTTCTTCGCCTTCAGTTCTTCCACATGTCGATATAACTGATCAAGCTCTGATAGTGACATTGTGTATACCTTCTGGGATGTTAGTTCTGCTCCTGACATCAACTCTATACAAAACTCTACTTCTCTAACTGGAGATAATTTGAGAAGCTCATCGGGAAAGATGTACATGAATTCTTCAACTATTTTGGGTATCTAGTCCTCTTCTGTCGCTACTATTACGATTCCCTTTTTACGGCTATTCTGGTAAGGACAAACTCCTCTAGACCATGGACTCTAAATAATACTCTACCCTAATGATAGTCCATCGTCGCATAATTGTCTCTCAACCAGTCCATACCTAAGATAATGTCAAAATTGTCCATAGGAAATTCGATCAACTTCGTAGGTAATAAATGTCCACATACTACGACTGGACATGCTAAGCATACTCTACTAACTCATACGATCCCATTGCTAGTGAGTATATTCAACCTCTCTAGCAATGCCCCAAACTTTAATCTAATATGTGTCGCATAGTGTGCAGATATAAATGAGTGCGATGCTCCTGAATCAGTTAATGCTATGGCAGGAAAAGATGTAACAAGAATGTTACCTGCCACCACGTTACCTGACGCCATAGCTTCTTCCAAAGATAAGGTGAACGCATGCCCTTGGCCTTGTCAAGCTCTATGCAGCTGTCTTCCCTGGTATCGTTATTAAGGTCTCTGCTGATCTTGAGCCTGCGTCGACAATAGACGCTGAGCTACAGTCTGTACCGCTACTGCGGGTCCTTCTTGCTGCACTGCCCTTGGAGCGGCAATGCAGGAAACTATTGTACTGGCCCTTCTAGCCTCTGTATTAATGTACAAGTGACAATCTTATGATCGGGGCTTCCATATCTCAAGCATAGTCTATTAGTTGCCCGACAATCATCCCGGGTATGACCTTCCTTGCCACAATATGTACAATTCGTTGGCCCTCCCCGTCTTTGTTGCAGTTGTTGTTGCTGCTGCCGAGTATGTGCTATCACTGTCGAGGTCACTAGCCTCCTCTGTATCACGTTATGGATGCGACTGCCAAGAGATGGTGCTGATGTCTGCGGTACTGGTCCTCTCTCGCTACTCTGTCCATGAGGCCTCTTCCAGTATTCTTTTCGTGCTGCCATCCTCTAAGAGGTAAGCTCAACCCTCTTGGCCGCTATTAATACTGCCTCAAAGGTCTGGTAGTCATGTACCTCTACCATATGTAAGATCTCTAAGTGAAGTCCTTGCTTGAATCTCATTGCTCTTTTTAACTCTGTCTCCACCATGGTTGGAGCAAACCTACTCAGTCGGCAAAAGTCCACCGCGTAACCATCTACTGTCCTTCCAGCCTGCTTGAGATTGGTAAATCTTTGTTGTAGCTCACACTGAGCCACAATTCCAAAGTACTTTACCCTGAACCGAGTTCTAAAATTATCCCACAAAATAGGATGCCTTACTCCTATCTCCATCATGGCCCACCAATCTCTTGCAATATCCTGGTGCTACGAGTGAACCAGGTCAACATGTTGCTCAGCCAAAACTTTAACTGCTGCCCAAATGGTCTCAAAATTACGGAGCCAATCATCTGCTGTAATGGAATCCTCCGTGCCATCGAAATATTTGGGATTCAGTCTGCAAAACCTAACAGATGCCCCATAATCTACTCTTCCGTCTCGTTCTAGGGCCGTCTGTAACCCTTGGTTCAAATGGACATTTTGTTCTTGTTGTTGAAACTGTTGATATTGTTGTTCTTGATGTTGCTGCTGCTGAACCACCATCTGATGTTGTTGGGCAGCCAACATTCCCCGGATAATTTCTAGCAAGGTCGGCATATCTAGTGCTGCCGATACTACGAGAGGTACGAGAATACCTGGAGCCTGTTGCTTAGTCACATTTATTATGGGCTTAAATTAGATCCCTGGCTGGGGTTATATAGGACCTCGTTCCACAGACAACTCTGCCTCTCTTGTTGCTGCAATATCTGGAGGAGAAGAAACCCTAAAGAAGAGCATAAGAAATATTAAGTACGGGACGAGAAGGAACAAGGAAGCAACCAATCTGGGAAATTTTAAGCTGAGTATCGAAGATGACGAATTCAGAATTTCAATAAGAATCATGTTTGATTGAGACTCCTATGACCATGATACCCCACAAGTCTGTAGAATAGACCTGCATGGGCCACCACTAAAATCTTGTCATGTCCCAGTACCAAAATACGGAGACGGATATGGACAGCTATCCCGTACAAGGTACTATACGTCGTACGACGATCATAGCTGTAACTAGACAAGGGGTGCATTCTATAATCAAGTCTCCTAGGGTCTAGAACTTCTATGTCTCAATCATTCAAACAAGAAGCAATAATATAGAACACTTCAGAATAAGAAGTAAGGGATCCCAAACGCCACATCAGAATATTCTTTAGAGATCTGGCGATACAGAATGATGTGCCAGATGCAAGATCAAAGTATACATGACAATGAGTCAGTTACAGTCTGAATATATACAGTCCTATAAGGAACTAGTGTCCAGATTTATTGGCTAACAGGTACCGGTTGGCTAAACGTCCAAAAGAATATAGTTTAGAAAAGAACAAGCAGTGAATAAAGGAACCCACTCATTATCTTCGACGGCCATGTTCCTGGTACGCGCCATTAGTCGGGGAAAAGAACGTTGGATCTTCGGGTACTGGCTCGAAATATGGCCATTCAAAACCAGTGGGGTTAGACCCCAAATAGCAAGTACCACAAAGGAAGCACGAAAAGAAGAACAAAATCCAAAGCAATATATATATATATATATATATATATATATATATATATATATATATATATATATATATATATATATATATAATAGTTCTGCGTCGTAGCGTAGGTCCATGAGATATCCTAGCACAAAGGCCCAACCTTACAACCAACATGGACAATTGTTGAATCCATCACACTATGATAGTCCATTTCTCTAGGCTACTAACAGAATAATACAATCACAATCAAGTCCAATTAATAAAATCAGCCAAACACTTTTACGGCTTGTTATTTGTGGAGTCTGAGGTTATCTCAGAATAATGCATAATAAGTATCCTCATATCACGTCATTACCGAACATGAGGTAACCTAGCCAATGGATGAATATACAGGTATTATACTAGATACACCAGTTCTCCGTAGGGCCACTACGCTAAAAATATGGTATTAGCGGTTCCAATATTCCTATAGTGAAATAGTGGCTCGACATAATATAATAGGCCAGAGACTGCACTCTACTAAGGCAGATGATACACAGTATCTATGGTGCCGAGCCCCCAGCGCACTAGATATGGGAGGCTCATTGGTATGATCTTGGGATACCATTTTCTTCCCATGTTACTACCACTTTTAATAGCTTAATTATCGCTATATTGCGCTCAAAAATCTCAAGGCATTGCCACATGAGAATTTCCCTTAAGATGTCGTACAAAGTACGGGCACGCTATATACGAATCCATGAAAGTTCAATCTGGATTCACCTGAGCGTGTATGTTGTAGTGCCCCGTTCCCCCTGTTCGGGGAGCGCGGCTAAGAAATACTTGGTATCGTTCGATCGGGACATATTGAATCAAGAACCTTTCCTCGTTATGTATTGGTTTCTTCGGAATCAAGTCCCATATTAAGTGGATCGTGCCTCGAGGAAGGACTCGACGGAAGAGTCGCGAGGGACATTTCTGGTGCATTGGTTTCTTTGTCCATTTTCGATTCTGCTTGGTTGCTTTCTTGTTGGTTTTGTGACTTGTGTTTTCTTGAACGGTTTTGATGGATTTTATTGCCTTCGTTCTTTGAATTTTGTATTTCCTATCGAACCCTTGGAGGCCGAGGCAGGAGATATTGATTATCTGTTGGTGCGTGCATGTGATCGTGTAGGCGACGTACAAGCGGAGTCTTAAAGATCTTCCCTTTCTCTCCCCCAGATTCACCAACTTGTCAGTGGACATGCCTTCGATTAGCTCCCCTCTTCCAAGTCTTCAACATCTATAATATGACTCATTTGTACGTTCGAATCAATGATACCATAAAGATAATAACTGAGTCAAGATAATAAGAAGTAAACTTGGAACACTTATGCTTGTCACATAAAATTACTATACGATCATATTATTGTGTGCTTATCCGCTATGCATGTATCTATTTTATGCTTTAGTTGTCGCTAGAATTTATTTATCAATAACTGTGCATCAGAGTAGTGCAATACTGCAACGTGATCACTTGAATCAGGTGGACTGTACTATGGAATTTTTATGAATCTTTATATTTCGTACAATGTTGTCTTGAAATGCCTCATTTGATAACTTAGTTCTAGACGTCGCATGGTCACGGACAACTTGTGCACAAGGTGTATTGTTCCTGCGAACAGTTACCGGGACCGGTTTATCCTATCTGGAATGTCTGATATAGTCATGCTAAGGGCCTAGCAAGGGAGGCGAGGTGGCTTGTAGCGGGCTAGCTACCTACCTCTACAACCATCATCGTCTTCCCGGACTATAGTCCAAAATGGCTCGCAAAGTCAGTGACCCCATATGTATATTTAAACTGTGCAAGCTAATTATGTCTTCATGGCAGGAAAGGTCATGGTAAGTTATGTACATATGGTTCAGACGGACATGTAAAGTCACCGAACGATGGCATATTTATTCAGTCATTTCAACATATTGCATGTTATAACTTGAACTAAGGCAAGATAGATAGACCACTATAATAAATTGTATGCTTTACATGAATACTATGTCAATTTGGTTAGTTGGGTTAGCTCGCCCTCACCAGTAATTTTTAAAGTACTGACCCTCATTGCAGCAGGCTCCCCGAGCGGAGGAGGCGTGACGAGAAGCTGAAGCTTCTTCCCCCAACTAGTCCATTACTCGGCGGACTCCGTTCGTGTCTTTTAAAGCTTGTATAAATCATCCGGAGCTCGTGCACACATCTTATGCAGCTCCAAAGAAAGGCGATAGCTACGCCCGAAGGTGTCTATTATCTTTTAAAGTTTTAGTATATGATATAATGTATGGAACAACTATCTCATTTTGTGTCCCTCTTGTAAGCCCGTACGATACCCCTTTACTTTTGAGTCAAGAGTTCGTAACAAAGATGTATATTATCAATAAATAGAACTTTTCTTCGTGTCAATGTGTGTTCTTTAGCTTTCGCACTCTGCTGTTGTGTTTCTATGTATATATTATTATGCTAGGACTTGTTCGGGCGAGTCTTACGCTCGCACGATAACACGCCCGGGGGACGAATAGCGATTCTGCGAAATTGGGACGTGACATAAGCAACATTCAATAAATCAATATCCTATCTACGCTTTGGTGTTTGACTCGCGTATCATGCGCGTGCTGGGAAAAATAATATATTTATAGTATTACGAGTTCAGGAATTTGGAGGCATTCTCGATGCACATCCCAAATATAATTACTTTGACACATAACACGATATGTCGTACCTCAGTGCACATTAGATCAGAAACATTATCAAACAATAATCGTCTCAGCACGGATACAGTATTCGAGTCTAATTGACAATTATCATTGGGTCACATGAATCTTGATCACATTATAACATGAAGCTTATGTCATGCACATAGATGGTTAGTCACTATTCACTTAGTCTGGTCCACACAGAACATCTAAATCCAACACATATTTATGCCATGTATGAAGACAATCTTAGCACATGGTCATGTCTAGCATGAGGTCTGGTTTTTAAGTCCATTCTTCCTTTGAATCACAACACAAGCAATCCCAGGATCAACCATATAGAGGATGATAAGAACATTCTAAATAGGATAAGTGAACACATAATGAAAAGCACTACATGCACGCATGGGGTCACTAAGGATAATATGCACATAAAATTGTACGCATGAAGGTCTGGCACATAAAGTCTCATAAACTACAAAAAGGGGGTGGCCTACAAACTCACCAAATTAAAGTTGGTGCATAAACTCACCAAAGTAAAGTTGGCGCACATACTTACAGAAATAAGCTTGGCGCACAGGCTCACCAAAGTAAAGTTGGCACACAAACTAACAAAAACAAGGTTGGCGCACAAACTCACAGAAACAAGGTTGCGCACTTCTGCATGAAAGTGCGTGAGCTACAAAGTGGGTGGTGCACTTTGTGAAGTTAACCAACACGACACACTTGACAAAAGTGTGCGGACAAAAAATAAGACGTGCTTTCAAAGAAAGTGCGCGAGCAGTTAGCTAAAAGATAAAACACACAATCCGAGGTTAATGCTTGATAGTCGAGAAACTCGTCAAACAAAGAGCACACAAACCAATAACACATAAATCAAGAAACCAACTAAAGCTTCGTCCCTAAAAAAATGAAGAGGGAAGAAAGTGCGCGAGCAGACCAACGTAAGAAATGTGCGTCGACTGACAAAATATAGGAAAAGTCTGCCATATTGCCAAATGCGAAGAAAGTGCGTTGACTGACTGTGGCATATTTTCTCTTGGTTTTTCAGGAAGAACTTTGATTGAATACGCACCAAAGTGCGCCAACTGAGTTTTCTCTCTCGAAAGTGCGCTACTGACTCAAGGTGTGTGATTGACGCAGTTTTGCTAGGAGACTGAGTGTAGCATGATTAGTACGCACAAAAAATTGGAATAGCATACCAATGTGCCCAAAGTAAAATATATGTATTTCTAATCCAAAGGGGTCATCTTGCATACTCTTCACAGAGCAGTATTCTTCTTCTCCAGTCAACCATTTTGGTATATGTATTGTATATAGTTTCAGCACTAAACTCAGCTGGACTCGAAATCAAGCACGGACAAAAGCAAAGTTGCATAAAATATGGTGCTCTATACTATGAGCTAATTAGTTTTGTAAAATATAGTTTTGGGAGATCAAACCACATGAAAATAAAAGTGAACCCATGGACCCAAATTCAGGTCCATGCAATTCCAACCAAGAAAAATAAGAACAAGTATTAAAGATGAAGGGTTGCTTGGTCCCAACAATATGAGCTAAAAATAAACATAAAATATTAAGAACTAAAAGTATGCATAAATCCATGGTTCTTCTTCTTGTGCAAGATGTACTAGCCTACGGAGGGAGAGGAAACCTAAGGAAGAGAAATAGAAAGGAATGATAATGAGAAGAGAGAGAGAAATGGGAATATATAGGTTTATGTTTGAGATATGGACTGTTGGATCACTCAAACCCATCTAAGCCACACATGCCACCAACCCAACCAAACTCACTCTCTCTAAAACTCTCGGGTCTGGTCTAAACAATGGCCGGGTTAGCAACCAATGTGTGCCAAAGTGCGCCAAGGAGAATATACGCCAAAGTTTGCCGAAAAAGGGGGCTGACAGTATGTCACATCCCAGTCCCAAAATACGTAGGACTAGGACACGTAAGCATGCTAGCCGCATGGTTATGGCACTCTAATATATGAAAACCATAACGCATACGTATGCTGTATTATGAATATTAAATCCACAAGTGGTATACATCTATCACAAGTCACATGGTACAATCTAAATCTCATCCACAGAAAATTATAAATAAATAAATAAATAATAACCAAGTAACTAAATCTCCATATAAAGTATCTAAGGATGACAGTCGGATGAAAATAAATCCACTGCCGAACTAGAATTTAAAATAAACAAGATAAATACCATATAAGTACAACATCTAACAATCACAAGGCTCTAAGAGAAGACCTCCTCGAAATATAAATAGCCAGTCCGGATCTGTGCTCCTGCGAATACTCATGAACATCTACACTTGGAAAGGGACCAGGTCCTCAGAGGGTCATAACAAGATACATAGAAGCATCCCATAAAGTAAATACTGAATAAATAACATGGGTGCGCTAACCATCTAAGTGAAATGCAATTTGAGGACAACTTTGAGTGTATAGGAAAGTGTAGGCTAGACATAAGCTGACGTAATTCACCAATCGTGACAACTGGCTAGTATATGCCACATATGCCCCCATACAAGGGCGTTGTAATATAATAACGTCCAGCTCTGAATAGTATGGCATCTGTAGTATATCGTCCATACCGCTCCGAAGAACGTGGCACCAGTGTAGTATATATCGTCCATATCGCTCCGAAGAACGTGGCAGCAGTATAGTAAATATCGTCCATATCACTCCGTCGAGTGTGGCAGCAGTGTAAAGGAAGTGAGTGTCCCATACGCCTACTAGTCGTCCTCCCCGCCCAATGATCTATGCATGTTGTATCCACAACACGCTGTAGCTACTACACCGAGACGGAGTGCAAGTATCGGTGCCGTAAATCTGGCTCATAGTCTATCGTTAGAATAATAGTCCAACCTTACAACCAAATAAGGACAAGGATTGGACCTTCGTACTACAATAGCCTAAGCTCCGACTACTAATAACTGCTAAGTCTTCTAACATGCATCACTATTAGTAGTTATACCCTATCCGTCGCACGACCTACACGTACAGGTGGCCAACCGCATATGCAAGTCCGTGCCCTACTTGAGACTCACAACACGTGTAAGAAATATGTCAAGGACTAGGGAGTCATACCGATAACTCCACAACTTTAGGTGGGTCTACTAGACACTAGGTCAGACACAAGTCCTAACGTCAACGCATTCGTTGACTGCACCCGAGTCTCTCTCGGACGCGCACAGTTAATATAATCTAAAACAATAAACATGCAACTAAAATAATAACTGAATTTAAACAGTACAAGGTAAGGTATACTTGCCTGGCAAGAGAGCTGCAAATTGTAACGTCCAGGTGTCAAGGATACAGGATCAGGAACTACGACCTCCGAATAAATATCTCCGGATGCTGAAATAGACATTACCAATATTTTCGAAATCAGCAAAATAGCTAGAAAATACTACCCTTTCGTCCAATTTGGACACATGGGCAAAACGGTAATTTTGAGTCAAAGTGGGGGTCCACATGTGGCCCATCTTGCACCAAAAAGTGTGCCAAGGGTAAATATCTCTAAATGGGATAAATTATAGGTCAAACAAACTCTAAAGATCAGTACGAACTCATCGGTATATCCAATTTTGGATTCCGATGAGACGAACACAAATTTGCCCAAAAAGTTAACCGTGGGGCCCGCCAATAGGTGGCTTGGTCAACTGTCTCAGAATTGCGTAAAAATTGGGTCACAGGACCAGTACGATACCACGAGTCCAATGGCATAAGTTTTGTCACATTCTGACCGGCGTACACTAATTGGCACAGTATTTTACAAAAGTTGCGATAAGGGAAATTTCTGCGGACATGGGCTGATTTCGACGCGCACACGCATCCAAATCAGTTTTTGCAAGAGTCCACAAGTCTGGGTATACTGTACGTGCCTTTCGGTGCACTTGATATGCGACGGGGCGGTCCCGTTTGGCTGGGCGTGCTCGGTATCGCAAATTCTAAAAATTAGAAAAAGTAGGTTTTTAGGATTTTTAACTTAGTTTAATTCTACATACAGCAATAATTAAAATATTATATTTGACAGAAATTAATCTCGATTAGGGGGTCTTCGCATAGCAAAAAGAAAAACTAAATTTGGATCTCTGTGGTGGGAGATACGAGTCCATAACATAGGTAGTTACCGCAGTTTTCTACGTTCTAAAAGTTGTCGTTTTTTGCCAACTTGGTCTCGATTTTTGCCTAGGTTTACGCGCTGTTCGAGATAAACTAATGCACAGTATTGGAAGGGAGATAGGTCATGAACGTACCGGTGAAGTCGGGGTCGAGTTTGGTCGAGCGAGGGCGCAAAAAATAAGTCATGAATAGGGGTATGTCGCTGTTCAAACTACTGTCGCGGGGTTGTGCGAACGCGCGGTGGTCATGGTCACGGCGGCGGGCAGCGCTGGGGCTCCGGCAGCAGATCTCAGGTGAACGGCGGCAGTCTCGAGGCGGTGCTGGGTCAATGTCGAGGGGATTAGGGTTTGAACGAATGATATATATATATATATATATATATATATATATATATATATATATATATATATATATATATAGAAATAGATGAGAGCATGGGGTCGAATAGGCTTTTACGCGCGGGGGTGGGGGGGATGGGGGGGCTTTAGTAGCTGCTGCTGCTGCTTTAGTTTTTGTGATAACGGGCCGGGTAGGTTTAGGATATCGGGTAGGTTAGGGTTTAGTTAATCCTAATTCTTTTTCTTATTATTTCCTTTCTTTTTCTTTTATTCTATTTCCTTTTTCATTTCTTTCTTTTTCTTTTCCTTTTTCTTTTTCTTTTCCTTTTCCTTTCTATTTCTATTCTTTTTCATTAATCTATTCTATATAATAAATTATATATATATATATATATATATATATATATATATATATATATATTATTTACATAAAATTATAGAATTTATATGAGTGCATACTATTAATCTATCAACTATCCACAGGGTCTCCTACATGGAAATAATTAGGGTAAAATTACAATTGCTCCATAAACCTCTGTTGCACAAACACCAAATAAATTCTATTTCTTCTAATTAGCTAATAATACTATAAATCAATTAAATAATTAAATAAATAATTAATTAAATAATTAATATAGTTTATTAAAATTAGGGGCTTTACACAGTATCTACGACAGATTATCAGATTGCACAGAATACCAGCCAACATCATATCCTATAGAGATTCTTGATTTACTTCTCACTTTTGGCAGAGTCTTCAACAGAGTATAGGTACCCGTATAAAGTTTAGTACAACTTATCATCCTCAGACAGATGGACAATCCGAGCGTACTATCCAGACTCTATAAGATATATTTCGATCTTGCACCCTTGACTTTGGTGGTTCATGGAAAGATTATTTACACTTGGTGGAATTCTCTTACAACAACAGTTTTCAGGCAAGTATCCAGATGGCACCCTTCGAGGCACTATATAGCAGGAAGTGCAGATCATCGTTAGCTTGGGATGATGTTGGTGAGAGAAAAATGCTTGGTCCCGAGATGATAGCCCAGACAGTTGAGGTAGTCAGGCAGATCAGAGAGCGTCTTCAGGTAGCTCAGGATCGTAAGCGACATTGGGCCGATTCGCATCGACGACCTCTTGAGTTCTCTGTCGGCGATCATATATTCCTTAGGAATTTGCCTACCCGAGGGGTCATTAGGTTCGATGTTGGGGGAAAGTTTAGTCCAAGGTTTATAAGTCCTTTCGATATTCTCGAGCGAGTGGAAGATGTTTCTTATCGTCTCGCTCTTCCGGCGTCGCTTAGTGAGATACATAATATTTTCAAGTATCCCAGTTACGACGGTATATACCAGATATAAGCCATATCCTGGATCATTCAGAATTGGTCATTGGTATCGACCTTTCTTATGAGGAAAAGCTTGTATCCATTTTGGACCAGAGAGAGAAGATTCTTAAGAACTGGACCATTTGTTTAGTCTGAGTTGCTTGGGGGCACCACTCACCGGACGAGTCAACTTGGGAGCGCGAGGATGATATCTGAGCTCGATACCCATATTTGTTTGACTCGTGAGATATATTTGTTCGTATGTCTCGTGCCCTGATTTTTGTCTTGTGCATGTTTGTCTTATTCTAGGTAGTTCGTAGCTTGTGATTGATACTCGTATGTTCCTGCTTATTGTATTGCCTCTTTCATAGAATTTTTATGCTAGACCCTGTGCCTTATTGAAATTTCGAGGACAAATTTTTTCTAAGGAGGTGAGGGTTGTGAGACTCGTCTCACTATTTTCGTATTTGTATCCAGTATACGTGTATAATAGTTGTATATTTGTATATTTCTTTCGGTACATTTTTCTGGATTTTTTAGACTACTTTTATGCAATTTTTGGATTATGGCTGGTGACTCAACCTATCCCCTATATATAAACCTTCTATTTCTCTCTCTTCTTCATTCTTTCACTTTCCTCTCTTTTTAATTTTTCCCTCTCCCTTCCTTGGCCGAAATGAGCCTCTTCCCACCGTGAGCAAGGCCGGCCCTTGACTGCCCCTTGGTAGTGGTGGTAGTAGTGATAGTGGTATGAGTTTAGACAAATACAATTTGCTAAGGATGAAAAACTTGTTAAAAACTTCATTTTGTAGCTTCTTGTATCTTTATTTGCTTATATTGTGTATTATTGAGTTTTCCATGATTTTGATTCATTAAAACTTGTTCTTTTTCAAAACCTGTTATTCTGTGTTGTAGATCATTTGATTCTAAATAGTTTGGAACTTTAATTTGCTGGTTTTGAAATCCAAATAAGGTTTCCATGGATAAACCAAACCTTGGATTTCAGAGATTTTCTATGGCCGAACTTGTTTATTTAGAAAAGATGAAGTTCATGCGCAAGGAGGCCATGCAGCAGAATACTATGCACCACGAAGCTCCTTGGCGCATCCCCTATAGCATGTGCATATCTTATTATGCACATGACTTTCCTTGGCGTATGGCCTTCCTTGGCGCATCATCCTTGGTACATAACCATACTTGGCACATGACTTTCCTTGGCGCGTCATCCTTGGCACATGACCATCCTCGGCACATGACTTTCCTTGGCGCGTCATCCTTGGCACATGACTTTCCTTGGCGCATGACCTTCCTTGGCGCATCATTCTTGGTACATGACTTTCCTTGGCACATGATCATCATTGGCCATGACCTTCCTAGGCGCATCATTCTTGGCACATGACTTTCCTTGGCACATGAATTACCTTGGCGCATGACCTTCCTAGGCGCATCATCCTTGGCACATGACAATCCTTGGCATATAACTTTCCTTGGCACATCATTCTTGACACATGACCATTCTTAGCGTATGACCTTCTTTGGCACATCACTTTTGGCCCGTGCGTCGGTACACTTGTTAGTAGAAATTTACTTTTATGGTACTTTTTCTTGTTATTTGCTGGGTTTTCCTTTGTTTGTACTATTTTGTGGAAATCCTATAAATGAAAGTTTTCCTTAAAAAGGTTTAACCTGGCTGTGGCATCTACCCGAGCAAGGAATTCCTGAATATGGACTGTAGTTACACTGTTAATCATAAACTCCTGATTTCGGATACTTGACATGTACTGATAATATTTTTGATAGTGGCTCGACGAAGTGCACTCCTGACCTGCTGAAATTTCCTGAAGTGGATTGCTTGAATGGTTAAGATAACTTTTTATGGTTGATTGCTTGTCCCTTTCCTGATTGTACTTGTCAAGCTATTGTCCTGTCTTGCATCATGTCTAAGGCAAATTTTTTAGCACCATGGTAGGAAATTCCTGATAATTTGTCTAGGCTAACCACTAGAATAATAATCTAAAAAGTATCTAGAAAGATTTCCTAGCTAGATGCAATCCCGGTATCCCAGCTATACCTGATTGGATTTGGAGCTCTCCTTCGTGAGGGGCACACTTTTAGCACACCGACGAGTGTTGTACTACCGAAAAATGATTATGCCTGATTAATTATACTAAGTATTATTTCGTCTGGATAACCCAGATAGTCTGCAGGGCATGTGATAAGAAATCTTTGATAACTACATGTGCTAGTAATTAGGACTGTGATAACCTTAGTCAGCTAATGGTAGCAAGTCGTAGGGAATAATTGGTCGTGATTGCTTGATTTTCTAGTCTAGACCTGTCTCGCTTCATCCAGTTACTAATCATGAGTAGTAACTTGAGCAATGATTCCCAGTACTCCCTGAATACTTCTCCAGAACTGGTTTTAACTATAATATTATACATGTTACCCTTAATTACTATTTTTTTTCTTGTGCTATTTCTTATTGATTTGTCTGCATGCTGGTTTTAGTTCCTAAATTGGCTCCCTTGTGGTACTTTGCTGTTTTGGGGTCTTACCCCACTGGTTTTGAATGTCCAGATATCGGAGCAACACCGCAGGATCTCCCGTACTTCTCTTCTCAAGATGGTGAATATGAGGAGCACCCGAGGATATGAGTGGGTTTCTCCTTCATCGCCCACTTGATCTTGTATAATTATCCTTTTGAGGCATTTAGCCATCGAGCACGTCTTTAGCTCATATTTTGGAACCTTGATACTGCAACCTGAGGGCCTACATATAAAGCATATTCTAGACTATAACTGATCATGTAATATTGTACTCTACTAGTTTTTTATTTTTGGTAACCAGTTTCATGGTCATTTGTATATATATAGTTTGGGATGCCTTACTATTATATGTTTGGTGATCATAATTCTTATGACGTGTTGTTTGCTTGAGATTGAGACACCTAGGATTACTTGACCCAAGAATGACTATTGGATTATAGAGTAAACTCTCACATATCTTACACAGCCATGACCATATCTTGGGGTATAAAGTACTCTGGTATATGTAGCTGGCTTTGTTTGCCCCTGCTCTCCATTATTCTGGTTCCGAGATGTGACAATGACTCAGTCTCTATCGCGCCGTAGATCGAAACATATTTCGCTTAACACGGGGCATGATCTATTATGTACGAAGATCTTAGGCTGAGACTAACTTACCAAAATTGTTATACTCATCTTAGCGCATCTAAATATATTCACTTGCAACTATATTCAAGTTTCGCATATCACTAAGTCTGGATCGTGCACATATTCAAGGCGTCCCCCAAACAATTGTATTTTAACCAACTTAGCGATATCGGAGTCTTTGCACTTGTGTTCAGCATATCATTGAGTCTGGATCGTATACACATGTAAGGCATCCCTCAAATATATGTATTTTAACCAACTTAGCGATAACGAAGTCTGACAAGCTACTAGCAAAAAATCTTACATTCGAATTTTTGATCGTTTCACTAACTCGACTAAACCGAACTCCAGAACATGATTTATTTCTCAAGTGTTCTTCGTCTTATGAAATCACAATGACACCTTGAGCGAAGTCGACCAAAATCTAAGTTATTTTCAATCCAACTCAAAACCAAGCATCACACTACCATCAAGCATGATCTATCCAATCAATCGACTAGCGTCCATGTCCTATCGTCCAGTCTGTTCATGGAAAATTCTAACTGTCTAGCGCACACTTACCATTCCAAGTCTAAATCTAAGTCTTGATGCCCCAGTTCTATGGTTTACCCAAGCGATGCTCTAAAGTCGGTCACACAAGTTCATCACATCGCATATGTGTAGAAGCATAAAAAATCTCAAAAGTCTCATATGCGCCTCAGCCCTCATGCACCAAAAGTCAAGAGACGCATAACATCTTGGACGCATAGAGTCACCTCAGTCAAGTCAGAGCATTTATGGATCTGACATCAATAATGGCTCTGAACGCCTCGATTCTGACGCTGGAAGTAGGCATCAGTTCTCACGTCACCATCATGATTACTTTTGTCCGTATGTAGTTGGATAGTGCCAATGTAAAGGCCCTATGCATTCCAGACTCCATGCGTCCCATGCGCCTCTGGCCCGAGGCATTCCAGACTCCATGTGTTCCATCTGTCTTTGGCCCTATGCATTCTGGACTCCATGCGCTCCATGTGTCTCTGATCCTATGCGTTCCAGACTCCATGTGTTTAACATGGCAGTATATTTTTAAGCCAAAATCTTTCTGTTATAACGGAGGATATTCTCTACAACTAAGTGCAGGCCACGTGTCAAGATGACCAAGTCACACACACTAAGTACGAGAACCGACCAGATTTTTAGCAACAACAGATCCTAACAAAGACCCTGGCAGCTCGATTGTGACATGTGTCCACGGTTGCAATTGTATCCAGTTGAGGATGGACACATGGCAACTCCAACATTCTTGTGCGCATAGCACATGCGCGCATAGACCTGTAAGCATGATAACTATAAATAACAGTGTCGAATACACACACGAGAGGACGCACAAAGGGACACACCGACAGAGAGGGCACAGAAGAGAGAGAGAGAGAAGAAAGTATTCTCATTCTCTCGTCGGACTACTAACGGAGTAAATAAGTCACTGCAGTACTCGATCTCCAATGCCACACTCCCCATAATAAAAAATATTGTACTTAAATTTTTTGTCTAGGAGTTCTTTGTACTCTTTCGTTTGTTATATAAACAAAACTTGTTCAAGATTGAATCGATGGCAAACAAGTTGGCGACTCTACTGGGGACATCATTCTCCTCTGATGAGAAGGTCGTGGCGCAGTTCGATGTGGCAAAACTGAGTTCAACCCAAAAGATGCTGGTTGTCTGCTTCGACCAGCAAGCTTTTAAAGAAATACTTTCCAAGGGTAGTGCGAGTCCTTCACCAAGGCTAACAAAGCCTAAGAAGACCCGCATGACATGGGTAGCAAAGGCCATTGTGCCTTGTCTAACTGCGGAGCATGCACTCCCTGTATCTTTCTCTGCGGATGAGGACTCACGTCATGTGTCTACCCAAGCTGTCCCTATCCATGCGGCTGTTACACCCTGATCTCCCGTAAGATCGGCCGTCCCTGCTGAATGTGAATCACCGCGTCAGTGCTCCCGCAGGACCGTCATTCCCATTAGGACGTGATATCGTACGAGCACAAGTTGTGCCCGCGTAAGGCCAGGATCTGAACAAGCGATGAAATAGCTAATCCACAGAGTCGCACATATAGTCCGAATGCAGCAAAAAATTAAACGACACGAGTAAACGACCGTTCGATAACTAGTTCGCAAAGTCGATATAGCGGAAGCATATAATAAACACAAGTATGATACAAAAATAAGATCTTTATTGATAATGAAATAAGGTTACAAGCAGCGCTAGGCTGAGATTACAAGTCGCTCAAACTCTCTCTCCCCCTCGAAACAATAAAATGTGCCAATCGATTTACAACTGTGGAATGATAACATAGGCGATGTTCCAATATTATGTCCTGTATATGTGCTTCAGCTCCGAATGCAGTACTCCAAGGCTCTGGAGCGAACTCTATGCCTTAGCGTGCATGAAGGGTTTTCGCACCGAACGAGGTTCTCCCGCACCCTGCAAGCAACCTGGTGGGTTATCAGTACATGAATACACTGGTTGGGAGGCTTTTTGCCCGCTCGACAAATCCAAATACGATATATAAGTTCTGTTCACCATCTATTAAGTTGTCTTTCTAATCTTGCCTAAGGATCAGTTTCATGGCATAGGATATAAGCTTAACTCGTGTGGCATTGCTCCGAACGATATAAGAGTAATACGATGAGACTACCAACTTACCATTTTATCCTTCCCTATTCAAAGATAAAATTAAGTTAACCAACATATAATATATGAAATGAAATGAAAGGGTGTGCATGCGAAACTTAGTGTTACGAGCGTATTTTTGATTCAGGTGAACGATATACTCAGTTTACTCAAATATGTTATATTCAGAGTCAGGTGTGTTACACAGATTACTCAGGTTATTCAAATTACTTGACTTGATGCAATGACTCGCACCCGGATTACCGCTAATCGAGATGACTTAATCTATATGAATAACAGTCACTAGCATTGCCATAAAGGACGAGTTATAGTCTCGTGATGGAATGGGGTACAATGCTTGATACAAGATGAGCAATTCAAGGCAAGAAGGTGATACGAAAGAGCTATTGCACACCATCCCTCCGATTCAAATGACTATCAAGAGGTAGACGGCTAGTCCAAGGTAGTATGCTCTACCAAGGCTCGAATATCATGTATTGTCTTGCCCCAAAAATGGTGTAGCATATTGGGACCGTACTTGGTATGTAATACACCAATAATTCCTCCTAGGCCAGTACGATCCCGGTGCCCCGGTGATCGTACGAGGAATCCAAGCAAATATCTCGTGCACGAGTTATCTGTGACCATGCAAGTCTCTAGTCTTAGGTCTCTTGTCAGGTACATATCCAAGTCAGATTCAGGTTCAAGTTCAAGATTGTTCACAAACATATCGACTCCCCGAGCCATCAATTTCAATATAGATGGAGTGTTTCTTAACTTGTCATGATATGATTCCCTTGTTCGGGAACTATCTTGGTGACCTAACGGTCCCGAATACTTTCAGGTTCATACTTGCACGGAAAGACTATTCGACAGTCTTTCGGCGAAACTAGATGATGCAAGAGATGAATTATGTTACTTGATCGTGGCATGAATCTATGTGACAAGCATTGAATGGAGATGAGCGTGTACTAGTTAGCACGTAATGGCAGGCAAGCATTGAAACAGTAAAACATAAGCCTTTACACTAGCGCGAGCCTAAAGGGTTAGTGCGAGTATTGAAACTGTATGGTGGCATATAAAGCGACATATAAGAAAATCTATCAAGTTACTTCTTTTCCATGTTATAGACAAGAAATACAAGATGGGATTATTCCCTTAGCTAGGTGCATTTTATTCTATATTAGCATGCAAGGGGTAATTCACCTAGTGACTAGCATGTATCGTCTGTATTGTTAAGTATGCATGCTAAGCAAAGACAGGTTTATCGTAGCCACCCACCTTAGCGATGATTCACATCAGTTAAGCGATACTCTGAGCGGATCTTTGAAAGTCTAAGTCTGAACTCCTGAAAGGCCAAGTCTGAATTCCTATGCATCAAGCGAGTCATCTCACTGAGCAAGGCATGACGGGTTATCGCACTTGTGTCGTTTGAATCGACTTTCCACATTGACGCAGAGTGGGTCGTTACCACGGATGCTGTGTCTGGATAAGAGGCCGCTTAGCACTTGAACTCAGACAAAGAAAAATACTACGATGCCAGAAATTTAGGGGCAAAGGCATGGTCCATGCGCCCACTACGGAGGCAGCAGAACTATGCGGCACCCAACTGTAGCCGCAGACAATTAGCTGCATGCGCTCATGATGGTGTCAAAGGCTCTATCTTTGACCGACTCTCATGCGGTCTTGAATCTATATGACACCATGATGAGAGGACAGAATAGGACTCCTCATACTACGCACCAGTGCGTGCTAGGACAAGGAAGTCTAGGGCAGTCCGGGCTCTCCAAGCTCAAGAAACTGCTCAGTCGGCCGACCGTCAGCGTGCGCCGCTAACTATTATGGGCCAAGCCTACAGTGGCACGTGGATAGGGTCAGTCTCGAAAGTCTTCCACTAGCGACTAGGGAAAAGTTCTCGTACGAACCCTAGGCCCAGAAGCAAAAACCTCACCTACACACCCATGTGCTCGGTCTACCCGTGTTCATAAAGAGGGTGCAAAGGTGAGTCATCCCTCGCTTGACTTGAGTGACATAATAAATAACAAGCACAAGTCAAAGGAGGCAACCATGGCATGTGAGATGTCCCCTCCTGGGCATCGCTCTGCCCACATCATCATCAACTGTTGTTGTGCTAAAGTAGCGATACCTTTAAACAGGCAGTCGATATTTTAACGATTGCAACCAGGAGCAGAGGAGGAGGCGCTACCCTTTGCCTCATATTGTTCCGCTTGGAAGTCTCCCTCCACAAAGGGAGGTCAAAAGTCCAGCAACTCCAATCTGCCACTCTCAGCCAGTGTGGCAAGGAGGCAGAGGCAAGTAGCAATACCTACAGATAAAGTTTTCCTGGGCACCCGCTCCAAGACAAAATCGTCAACAACTTGGGGTGGTACTTCCTCTTGACCCAAGATGACTCCGCAAGCTGGGGTAGTAATCCTCCAGAACTTTACAATAATTCGTCTTTCTACGAAGAAATCTATTGTCAAGGAACAGACGTGGAAATCTCTGGGGGTAGTAACCCTCACCAGAATGAAGCACCTTTCGACGCTGGGGGTAGTATTCCCTCTGAATTCGAGAAAGATACGGTGTCACACCCCAGTCCCAAAATACTAAGGGACTAGCCACGTGGCAATGGCCAGCAACACAATTTCAATGGGCAAACCCAATTTAATGGACCCGTTAGAGTGCACTTAAGCTATAATAAATATTAATGCAGTCTACACCATCTATCACAAAATAATTTTAATCTCATCCACAGAAAGAAACATAACTAAATATGATAGACTAATCAAGATAATAGATAAAAAAATATATAGTCTATCAACAAGTCCAAATAAATAGTCTCTCGGAAAACAACCTGATAAAATAAATCAATTCATAAGTCCACGAGTCAAGTTAAAATATGCCAGAGACAGTTTTGGGTCAAAGTAGGGTCCAAAACGATGATACGAAGCCAACGGAACATCCAGAACTGGATTCCGATGAGTCGGTCACGAAATTGCCTGTTAAATGGAACCGTGGGGCCACAAAATGATATTTTGTCAACGTTCTCAGAATCAAACCAAACTTGGGTCACAGAACCAGCGTAATGCTATGAATCCGATGGTGTAAGTTTTGTTGCAAAATGACAAGCACACACGAAATTATGACGAGTGTCAGAACAGATCGATACAGGACTTTTCGACGGATACGCGTTGATTTCGATGTGCACGTACATCGAAATCAACTTTCGCAAAATCCCACACGTCCGCGTTGACGATATACGCCTTTCGATATAATTTGCACACGACAAAGTCATCTCATTTAGCGGGACGCACCCTGTTTCGGGAAAATTCAGGTTTAGAAAACCAAGTTTTTGTTCAAATTCAACATCGAATAAATTATAGCATACAATAAATTAAAATAAACTAATTAAAGAGATTAAAATTTGTTTATGTTGTCTAAATTACTGTTCAAATAGAATTTAAAAATATTAACTAGGTTGGAAGAAAATTAGACATGAACATGGGTGATTGGGACAATTTCTGACTATAAAATTGGTCATTTTTTTCCAGTTATTTCGCAAATTACAACCGACACAGGACACGATAGGCCGAACTAATTTTACAGGGTTTAAGAGGGTCATATGGTCTTTATATAGGATTCGACAGATCAATATTTGGTCTACTGTGCAGAGAGATACAGGGGCTAGAAGATGGGTACCTCGCTGTGTGCTGTGCTCGGGATGCCGGAGCGACTACTTTGCGGCGGCGTGCGACGTCGGTCCGGCGGTCGTCGGTGGCGTTGGTTGGTCGGGGTAGTAGAGGTGATGATGGTGGTGGTGGTCAGCTAGGCTAATATATATATATATAGGGGTGTACTTGAGGGTTACAGGGAGCGGAAGTGAGGGGGTCGAGGCCATTTTGGAAGAGGAAGGGAGGGGGTGTGGGAGAAGTTGCCGGGGTTTTAGGGTTTGTACTATAGATGGAGGGTTCGGGTTAGCGGGTTGGTGGGTACGGGTTAGGATCCGGGTTTTTTTAGTTGGGTTGGTTTGATTCGGTTTGGTTCGGTTTGGTTTGGTTTGGGTTGGTTTATATAAAATAATAAATACTTGGCCATTAAAAAATAGTTTTGGACCCCAATAAATTCCAAAAAATTATATAATATTCTATTATTAATTATACACCCAAAAATATAATTTTTGCACTATTTTAATAATTAATTTAATACACAAAAATATAAATCCTTGAAGAATATTTATTATAATTAACTAAAAATAATAAAATTTTCTACAATAATAATTAATATAATTTTAAATTAAATTCTAGAAATTTGGGTGTTTACAATCTACCCACCTTAAAAGAATTACTTTCTCGCAATTAAGAAAATAAAACGTAACCGGTCAAGAAAAGGTTTGCTCCAGAAGAGATGACACGGTTGTAAGACATGTTTGTTGAAGCACGACATAAAGGATAAGGAACCATGAACAAGGAGAAATCGAGAGGAAGGGTGAGAGTTTTGTTCAAGCAGAACACGTAGGTAAGAAATAAATTTTTTTTCTAGGCAATGATTGATAAGTAACTCAATAGTAAAGGAGCCTGGTTAGAATGAAGATCAATTACAGCTTATGAAAACTTGGGTACCACTAACATATTACCAATCTAGATTAACAAGTTCATGCTAACATAATACTAGGTATATGCTAGGGAATGGAACTAATTAGCACATGCTAAAGTATTACTAGGAATATTTGGTATTATAGATAGCTATGATAAAACTAAATCTTACTCATATTCGCTACTCCTCGAGTCTGTGCCTCCTCCACTGTCATCGCAAAAGCCTGTCCACGTTCCTGTGGTAGTGCCCTCTGTTGTTGCTAGGCCTGCAGAAAGAGTGCTGTCTGCGATGCCAAGGGTGGCCTAGGCTGATATCCTTCCGGTGCTGGTAAAACTTATCGGTTAACCATCGATGCTCGTCGGTGAACCATCAGTGTTTCGCCTCGATGCTCCGTGTAATTCATGGCTGAATGTTGGCTGGATCCGTAAACCAAACACAATTATAATCTGCGTCGGCATTACTTGGCGAGATTGCCTACCTTGCCACAATAATGACAAGTAGGGAGTCCTGGTATTGGTGTTGGTAGGGCCGGTCGATGAATCATCAGTGCTCTCTCTCGATGCTCAGGGAAATCCCTGGCTGAATGTTGACTGGATTCACAAGCTAAACATAATCCTAATTTGAGTCCGCACTGCCTCTAAATATGGCCTACCTTGCATAGTAGTGACAAGTAGGAAGGACTAGTGCTAGTGGTGTAAATGCTCTATGTGGTCGCTTTGCAGCTCCTTCCTGTTGTGCTCGGTCTGGTGCTAGTGCATGCAGCCGCTTTTGGCTGGACACTCTCATGATAATGCGCTCCATGTGTCGAGCTGCAGCAAGGACGTTCGTATAAGAAGTAGTTGCAACAGAGCTGATTAATCTCTGTAGCACAAAGCTAAGTCCGTCAAAGAACTTCTTCGCCCATCATTGATGGGCCTATTGATGAACCTGCTGTTGTACTTGCATCATTGCGTAGAATATTTAGAATATATGCTGTCCGTCCATAGACTGTCCTGGTGGAAAAATGGGCATTGGTAGAGTAAACTGTGGTGGTGGTGGAATATCGTCTCGTCGAAACCTCTAGGCGTGTTGATCTGCTTGATTACTTTGTTGAGTAGATGGATCTACACCCAATGGTGTCACTCTATGGTCGTAAGTGACCACAACACCTTGTGGTGTACCCGCAGGAGTCTTGTCGCTGGATCGTGGATCTATTACTCTGCATCCAAAGTAAACTATGAAAGACGCACAGAGGAATCAAGGCAGGATACAAGTCAAGAAATTATTTTGAAGTCGATATAGAGGTCAAGAACAGATCAAAAAATGGATGAGATCCTATAACTTATTCTATCCTAATCGCAGGCTTGCTCGGTTCCTTTGTTGAAACCGAAGCAATATAATCGTATACCTGCATAGGCCACCACAAAAACTATATCACGCTCCAGTCCCAAAATACCGAGGTACTAGCCACGTGGCAATGACCAGCAACACAACACCAATAGGCAAATCCAATTTAATGGACTCGTTAGAGTGCACTTAAGCTATAATAAATATTAATGCAGTCTACACCATCTATCATAAAATAATTCTAATCTCAACCATAGAAAGAAATATAACTAAATATGATAGACTAATCAAGATAATAGATAAAAAGAAATATAGTCTATCAACAAGTCCAAATAAATAGTATCTCGGGGAACAACCCGATAAAATAATTTAATTCATAAGTCCATGAGTCAAGATATGAAATAATTGGAAGCATAAATAACTAAGTATGTAACAGAATACTCAGGAGAAATCCTCTGGCATAACCTCGTCCTCTGGTGCCAGTACTGCTCCAGTGTCAGCTCCTGTCCCGTAAACCTTGGGATAATCCTCTTCTGCTATACCTGGGGACATAATCCAGATCCAGGTTCTCAGGGGACATAGCAAGGTACAAGAATAACTCAAGCCAAATAAAATGCAGTAAATAAAAATAGATCCTCAAGACAAGCTATGTAACCAACTATGTGAAATGCAAGTTGAGAGCATCACAAGTACTCAGGCTGAAACCACTACAAGCTCTGTGTCAGGGAGTCGGTAGCAGTAATATCACGTAATGGGCCAAGCTTTAGAACAGAGACTAAAGCACCATAATAATAAAATATATATGTATGTAATCAGCCTGTAGCCTGTGTGCCTCTCCCACCCAATGTAATCACACGTCTCATGTCCACGACGTCTCATGTCCATAACACGAAAGATCATGACCTCTAACTAGTACAACGAGTCATAATAATATCTATGTATATACAAGTCTTATGTCACAAATCCTGTAAGCCTATACAAAATCACCATGAATAACTCAGAAAAGATTATATCTCATGAATAGTGTCAAGTGTCCTATGGTATGAAGTACTTGGTAAAGTAAGCACGCAAAAATATAGGATCGTAGTATCAACTCTTTACGTGACGTTACACGACTCCGCGTACGGCGTCGACACCCGAATCTTGTTCGAATGTTAAGCAATGTCTCGCGATCCTAAGTTAAACATGTACAACACAGAAGTATATAAAAATAACTAAAGCAAATAATATCACAAGATCTACTGCAAGTTGGCAAGGTACACTTGTCTGGATTCTAAGTTTCGATAGTTACTCCAATATAAGTGGAATCTCCAGGTACGCCTCTGGAGTCCAAAATAAATATTACCATTGTTCTCAGAATACTTGAACATCTAAAATTGACTACCCATAAGTCCAATTTAAATACATGGGCAGATTAACAGTTTCGGGTCAAAGTAGGGTCCACATGTGGCCCATTTTGCACCGAAAAAGTGCCAGAGACAAAATTTTCTAGATTTGTCAAACTTAGTATCTACAAGTCCAGAACGATGATAAAAATCCAACGAAACATCCAGAACTGGATTCCAATGAGTCGGTCAAGAAATTGCCCATCAAATGGAACCGTGGGGCCCACGAAACGGTATTTCGTCAACGTTATCAGAATTGAACCAAACTTTGATCATATGACCAACGTAATGCTACGAATTCGATGACGCAAGTTTTGTTACAAAATGACAAGCACACACAAAATTACGACGTGTGTCAGAACATACCGATACGAGATTTTTTGACGGATACGCGTTAATTTCGGTGTGCACACACATCCAAATCATCTTTTGTAAAATCTGACACGTCCGCATTGACGATATGCGCCTTTTGGTATAATTCTCATACGACGAAGTTGCCTCGTTTAGCGGAACACACCCCATTTTAGGAAAATTTGGTTTTAAAATACTAAGTTTTCGGTCAAATTCAACAACGAATAAATTACAACATACAACGAATTAAAATAAACTAATTGAAGAGATTAAAGCTTGTTTATGTTGTCTAAATTACTGTTTAAGTGGAATTTAAAAACATTAACTAGGTTGGAAGAAAATCAGACATGAACTTGGGTGATTGGGACAGTTTTTGAACTACAAAATTGGTCTTGTTTTCCTATTTTGTGTTGCGAATTGCGACAGACACAGGACATGATAGGCCGAACTAATTATACAGGGTTCAAGAGGGTCATGTGGTCTTTGCATAGGATTCGAAAGATCAATATTTTGTCTACTATACAAGGAGATACAGGGATTAGAAGATTGGTACCTCGCTATATGTTGTGCTCGGGATGTCGGAGCGGCTACTTTGCTGCGGCTTGCGACGGCGGTCCGGCGGTCGTTGGCGACAGTGGCTGGTCGGGGTGGAAGAGGAGATGATGGTGGTAGTGGTTGGCAAGGCTAATCTATATATAGGGGTATAGATAGGGGGTTACAGGGAGCAGAAGTGAAGGGGTCGGAGCTATTTTGGAAGAGGAAGGGAGGGGGTGTGGGAGAAGTTGCGGGGGTTTTAGGGTTGGTACTGTAGATGAAGGGTTCGGGTTAGCAGGTTAGTGGGTGGTGGGTACGGGTTAGGATCCGGGTTTGTTTAGTTGGGTTGGTTTGATTCGGTTTGGTTCAGTTTGGTTTGGATTGGGTTGGTTTATATAAAATAATAAATATTTGGCCATTAAAAAATAGTTTTGGACCTCAATAAATTCCAAAAAAATTATACAATATTTTATTATTAATTATAGACCAAAAAATATAATTTTTGCACTATTTTAATAATTAATTTAATACACAAAAATATAATCCATGAAGAAAATTTATTATAATTAACTAAAAATAATAAAAATATTTTACAATAATAATTAATATAATTTTAAATTAAATTCTAAAAATTTGGGTATTTACATACGGCGTTGCCAACCTTCCCCGAGGATTACTCGATGCAAGAGTCCGAAGTTGAAAGTGAGAGGTCCACCGTCCCGTATGTCTCTCCCCTTGTCAGGACAGTATATATGGCCGGGGTGGACGTCGAAGGTACCAGTGACCGTCAATACCTTGACACTCTAGAGGCAATGATGAAAACTATAAGTGCCTCAATGCAAGCTTTGACCCAAACAATGCTATAGATCAAAGCAAACATGGTCTCACAACCTCCGAGGACCTTTTTGCAAGAAAACCAGGACCCTAGGACCAACGGAGATTCGAACGCAACCGCCCTGCCCGTTGATGGCAATCATACTATGCTAGGATCTTTTGCTACTTCCGTAGTAGATGAAGCCTAGGAGACCATACAAAAATATGAAAACTTTGAGCCCGCCTAGACTCAATGGGCAATTAAGACACACTACGCGACTTAGGGATACGACAACCATATCCTCTCGAGTAGAAAGATATGACATACCCGCAAAGTACATGCCCTTCACCATGAATCTATTTGACGGAAAAACATCTTCCTGTCAATACATGAGTTATTTTGAGACAGCAATGGGGCATTTACCCCGCAATGATGCTCTTCTTACTAAGCTCTTCGTCGGGGTAATATCTGGGGTAGCCTTCGACTGGTTTTGCAATCTCCAAGACAAATATAGCTCGTCCTTCGAAGACCTTAAGCGCCTCTTCCTTTTCTGATTCTATAATGGGAGAAATGACATGATGATGTCCTCTCTGACAGACATCGTCCAGAAAGAAAAAGAGCATGTACGGGAGTATATAGAACGATACAGGCAATCTGTGCTAAAGGTACCCCCTGACAATCCCGAATCTATAATAATGGAAATGTGCTAAAGAAAAAGAGCATGTACGGGAGTATATAGAACGATACAAGAAATCAGTAAATCTGTGCTAAAGGAGATGCTTAAGAAGACACTATCTGTCAACATGGCAATTATACATCCGAAAGAATACAACGAGAACCCACTTGAACCCTTTGAGGTCAAGCCATGGGCCCAATGCCTAGACGCCCAGTGGGAGCTACGGTCCGAGCAACGAGAACCTCCCATTAAAGACGAAGTCGTACAAGTCAACTGGGTGATGAATCTGCCCCTAAACCTATATACATCATCAAAAGTCTTTTCGACGAAGACCGTGAATCCCTACTACAGCTCGTAAGGGAGTATATCGACGTCTTTTCCTGGAGATATGAAGACATGCCATGGTTGGACCCCCCAGATCATAGTCCACAAACTCAACATCTTGCCAAATGCTAAGCCAGTGAAGCAGCAACAACGATGGTTCAGCCTGGATATAATGTGTGGTGTCCCATTCTCCCATTCGGGGAGCGCGGCTAAGAAATACAAGACGGTATCGTTCGATCGGGATAGATTGAAACAAGAACTCATCCTCCTTATAGATTTGCTTCTTCGGAATCGATTTCCATATTCAGTGGACCGTGCCCCCAGGATCGACTTAGCGGCAGAGTCAGGAGGGACCTCTCCACTGCATCTTTTGTTGCCTAGTTTTCGCTGTCGCTTGTTGCTTTCGTGCCTTGAGTTGGTTTTCGAATTTGCTTGCATTTTTTTGAACGGTTTTGATGGATTTTATTATTTTTGTTCGTTGAACTGTACTTCAATTCCGATATTGAAAAGAGTGGAAGAGATATTGATCAGCTGTTTATGGCAATATAGGTGAACGGACAGTAGGCGATGCTCGAGCGGAGTCCTGAAGCACCTATTTCTTTCTGCCTTCCAACCAACTTATGGGTGGCTTATATTCGATTCAGTTGGCCCTTCTTCCAAGTCTTCATATCAAAAATCTTGCATTTTTGTTTGCCCCGATCAAATAATACCAAGTAATAACTAAAAGATATCAAGATAAAAAGGGAATAGACTTGGATTATTATGCTTGTCAATCAAACTTGTGAACGGTTACTTATTTGTATGCTTGTTCGTTTGGAATATTCATCATATGCATAAATACAAGTTAGAATGTATACTCTTCTTTAAATTGTGCTATGTATAGAACTCATCCTGAATGCAATAAACTGAACAGGAAGACTATGCAAAAGTAGATCTAGCCCTGTTACTGTCATGTGCCTGATATTATCCTGAAATGCCTCAACTACTAAATTAGTGTACTACGCTTGATCACGGACAACTTGTGCACAAGGTCTTAGTTCCTGCAGACGGTTGCTGGGGCACTGGTACCGATCCGATCTGGACGGAACTCCTATTAGTCGCCTGCTTCGGATGGAGTGGCTTGTGGCTCCTCCTACCCTCTGCGTCGTATGTCATTCCGTCCCGAGACTAGCCCGTCCATTATGGCAATATGCCAATGATCCCCTCATATATTTAAACCTGTACAAAGCTAACTTGTGTCTTCGTGGCAGGGAAGGACATGGTAAGTATTGTGCAGGTGGTTCAGACGGGCAGGTAAAAGTCACCGAACGGTGGCAAGTTCATTTCATTAGTTTTTATATATACTGCTTGCTTGTAAAATGAACTAAGGCATGATAGAAAAACTATAAAAAAATATGCATGCTTCATCTAAACAATGTGTTGATTGGTATAGTTGGGTTAGCTTGCCTTCACTAATACGTTTTGATGTACTGACCCCCATTGAAATAGGTTCCCCGCACTAAGGAGAGCCGAGCGAGGAGAAGAAGTCAATCCCCAATCCAGTCCAGTTGTAGGCGCGTCTTAATCATGCCACCTTTTAAAGTATTCTGAAGCAAGGAGCTAGCAACCCAACACAATGCAGCTCCGAAGGAAATCCATTGTCCCGCCTGGAGGTCTTTATCATTTTGAAGTTTAGTAAAGGATGTAATGTACAGGACTGCTATCTCATTTTGTGTCAACTTTTGTAAGCCCGTGCGGCAATTAGCTGAATTATTCAAGAGTTTGTAATAGATGTTCATATATCAATAAAGAGAACTTCTCCATGTTTCAAATCTATGTTTCAATTTATCTGCGTACCCTGAATATGTGCTCGTTATGCAAAATACCTTAGCCTTGTACGGTGTGCAAGCTAGGCCCGCACGGCATCACGCCCGGGGGACGACAATCGATTCCATAAAATTCAGGGCTTGACATGTTGGTATCAGAGCGGATTCGATTTCTTGGCCCAATCCGTTGTTATGACTCAGAGATTTGCTCGATATGGTATTGCAATAGAGCATTCCATACAATAAGTCCATAGATATTCTCAAAGTGCAAATATTTTCTGGACTTGAGCTTGATTGTTTCAATTAAGTACGGCGAGGGATGAGGGCTATCGCTGCTCGGAATATCGAGAAGTTTATCCTTGAAGTTTCGAGGACGAAACTTTTTGTTGGTGGATAAGTATGTAATGCCCCGCTCCGCGTCGGCATTATGTATCAAGGTGAGTAGGCAGAACTTCGTTCTCTGATTCTTGCATGCCTTAATAATAAATCTGAGTTTTTGCTTGCTTATTTTTATAAGAGAATGATAGAACCTGTCTTGCATGCTAATAAATGAACTCACCTAGCTTGTCTTTGAAATGAACATGTCTTCTTAACTAAGAGACCCTAAATCGCTTGTCTAAAAGTATGTGTTTGCATGAACATGTTCCACTATCGCCTATGCTCCGAGAGAACCATATCGTGTGCCTGAATATGTTCAAAGATAAGGCGGCTTGTCCCACAATAATGAAATATAGTCTGATGGTTCGTCTTGTCTGCATCCTAAAGTTTATTTGATTGCGTTTTCATGCATTCGCATCGGTCAGACAATGACTATTAGTGGAGAGGTGAACTGCATGTGTCACGGCTGCTACAGAGATAGTGGAAAGCAACCATAAGTCATAGCTACCAATAGCATCAGATAAATGAGTCATTGGTATGCTGGACCAATAGCTGTTGATCCTGAAATACTCGAGGACCATACTGCATATAAGATAGTTCATTGTGTTGGCTTGGATAGATGGACCGCCCCTAAGATATGCATTAGTGTCTAGATGTGCATTTGTCCCTAAGGTCTCACGAGACACGCTGCGCACATCCTGAAATAGAACGAATGGCTTGTCTTGCTTGCTTGCTTATATCGCATATGAAACTCTGTTTTCTAAAGATGTTTCCAAATCAAAGTAATATGACTCCGTTCAGTATTGCATGCAACGAACATAAGTAAAACTAGAAAGATCACTAGTAATGAAATATTTATAACATGATTACTTAGTATTGGTTTTAGTGAATGCTTGCTTCTGTTCAGTTATTTTATCTCACCAGTACTTATAAAAGTGCTGACCCACCAACAGTTTACTTTCTTGCAGGTACTGGATCATCCGAGGGAGCGATAGACGTGCCCCATCCCCAAGACCCAAAATTCTGGTTTCGATTGCATCGAGTTGCTATCGTATAAAGGGGCATAATGTATGGAACGATACCTTTGTAAATAGAGAACCCAGTCCCCGATTTGCCCCGAATACTCAGTTGGCTAAATGCATAAATACATTACAACAATATCCCTCCGCTGCTTACTCGATTGATGCTATGATAGCCAAACAACTTAAACGATGTTGCCTTGTACGGGCGCAACCCCAGGCTTGTACGATATCACGTCCCGGTATCAAACGGGCTATTCCTTGCCCCGTCCGGTGTGCCGAGGCACGGTGACTCGCGTCCGGCCCGGCAGGGGAAGCGGTGGTCCGGGCGGACCTCGGGGCCGGGGCATGACATAATGGTATCAGAGTACAGCTTCAAGTTCCTTTGACCCTTGTATTGGAAAAGTTCCTTTAACGATCAAATCCATGTGCGAACTCTTGAACTCGTTAGGCCAAAATGAGATACGTTCATACAATGAGTCCATAATACTTTATGATCATGATGTAATTTACCTTCTTTTGAAGGAATGGCACAAGCACAATCCTCAGCGCTAGCACCGGGCGAGACACAAGCCAAAGAAAGTAGTTCGGGTACTTCGGGAAGTTCATGGAGCCAGCGAGCCATGTCTCGCGTCGATCCATCTAGCAAATAATGCGGATGTTGGAGGCAAACCAACAAAGGGACGAGGCTCGCTATGAACGGACCGAGAAGCGAGCGGAGGAGAGGCAACTCAAGTTTCAAGACAATATAGAAGCCCAATTCTCAGTCCAACAAAAGCAGGTAGATACCCTATAATAGATCGTACAGACTTTGGCCTCCAATCAGTCTGCGGCAACAGCAGCAACACCGATGGAGCAACCCGCACTTGAAGTCGAGATGCCTCAAACTCCAAGGAAGAGTGATGTGACTGCCTTCGACTTTGGCGACTTCAAGAAAGTCTGCAATACTCCATTTAAAGGGACTAAGGACCCAATCGTGGCTCTAGATTGGTTGGCCGAACTTGAAGATCATTTATCCCTGCTAGTGGTCCCCGAAGAGAAGCGCGTCGCATGCGCTCAACTGCAGCTCTGTCTTAATACACACGATTGGTGGGACGTGCATCGACGATCTCTTCAAGTTGACCATAGAGAGGAGGCGATCACGTGGGCTACTTTTTATGGCGCGTTTGACGAGGAGTTCATACCCCCTTCCGTGCATCGTCAGAAGGAGAACGAGTTCGTACAACTACGACAAGGCAGCATGACAGTTAAGCAATACTCCGCCGAGTTCAACAGGCTCGCTAAGTTTACCAGCTCCTATCTACCCGATGTATCGAGTCATGCCAGACAATTCGAAGGTGGTCTACGCCCTGCCATCCATGCGCACGTAGTCGTTCATCAGTACAAGACTATGCAAGGAGTCATGAATTATGCCCTATCTCTTGAACCGCAGTATCCTCATGTTCCTACCGGTGCTGTGCATACCTCCAATCATAAACGCCAAAGCAACGAAAGATGAAACAACGCTGCAAAGCGTCCAAACCACGGCGGGTGTGAAAGAGAAAATCAGGGGCAACGTTGTACCTTCGGCAACAAAAGGGGGCACACCAAAAATGACTATCGCAAGAAGCTCGGCACATGCCTCCGTTGTGGTAATCCAACCCATCAGATTAGCAACTGTCCGCTCCTCCCCCCCTCAACATCCAAATCAGGCTAATGCACCTCAGGCCAATCGAGCCGCGCCTCAACAAGAGCGTCGCCAAGCTCAAGGCCGGGTCTATATAATGACACGAGAGGAAGCTCTGGTTTCAGACACCGTTGTGTCAGGTACTTTGCTTTTTAATAACATACCTGCACATGCGCTATTTGATTCTGGTACAACACATAGTTTTGTATCCATAAATTTTGTCGTGAAAAATAATATAGAAATGACTCTGTTGTATCTAGACCTTAGTGTTAGCACCCCCTCCGGCACAAAAATACATGTCCGTTCAGTATGCCAAGGTGGTTACATCTGTATTGGAGAAAGAAAGTTATTGCTAGATGTTTTAGTTCTAGATGTTCGGGACTATGATATTATTTTGGGAATGAATTGGCTCGGCGCCTGCTCGATAACTATTGAATGTGCAGAAAAATGAGTCGTCTTCCGCCTGCCTGGAGAAGCCAAATTCTACTACTCGAGTAGTCCAGCAATTGACGCGACCAGGTCCTACATGGTGATTTCTGCGATATCAGCTCGGCGAATGCTACACTCGGGATGCACGGGATACCTAGCGTCGGTTCGGGACACACAACAGGACTATACAAAAATTGAGTCTTCTTCCATTGAGGCGGAGTTCCCTGATGTGTTTCTGAGCGAACTATCCAGCATGCCACCAGACCGAGAGATCGAATTCACCATTGACACATTTTCGAATACACAGCCGATTTTTAAGCCTCCGTATAGAATGGCCCCTGCTGAACTGAAAGAGTTAAAGTGCCAATTGCTAGAGTTACTGGATCGTGGGTTCATCCGTCCGAGCGTGTCTCGTTGGGGCACGCCTGTGCTCTTCATGAAGAAGAAAGACGAAACGCTACACCTCTGTATCGATTATCGGGAGCTGAATAAAATTACTATCAGAAACAAGTATCCTCTGCCAAGAATAGATGATCTCTTTGATCAGCTGCAAGGAGCAAAGGTGTTCTCAAAAATTGATCTTCGCTGGGGCTACCACCAGCTGAAGATTAAGCCAGAAGACATGCCCAAATCTGTATTTTGAACCCGATACGGGCATTACGAGTTTTTCGTTATGCCGTTTGGACTGATGAATGCACTTGCTGCCTTTATGGATTTAATGAATCGAGTGTTCCGATCCTTCCTCGATAAATTTGTAGTCATTTTTATAGACGATATCTTGGTATACTCGAAGAATAGGGATGAACACGCAGGACACCTGCGGATGGTGCTTCAAACCCTTCGAGATAACAAGTTGTATGCCAAACTTAGTAAAAGCGAGTTCTGGTTGGACCGCATATCCTTTCTAGGGCATATTATCTCTGTACAAGGCATCTCAGTTGACCCAAAGAAAGTCGAAGCTATTATGCAGTGGAAACGACCGAAGTCAGCTAGCGATATTCGGAGTTTCCTTTGTTTGGCGGGCTACTATCAGAGATTTATACAAGATTTTACAAAAATTGCGTCGCCTCTGACTCAGCTCACTCGGAAGGGAGTAAAGTTTACTTGGACGGACGACTGTGAAGCTTCGTTTATGGAGTTAAAGCAGCGCCTTATCTCTGCCCTAATCCTTACCCTTCCGGACGGACCTGATGACTTCAAAATATACAGTGATGCATCAGGTAAGGGATTAGGATATATCCTGATGCAAAGGGATAAAGTGATAGCCTTCGCGTCGAGACAGCTAAAGCCTCACAAGAAGAATTATCCAACACATGATCTTGAACTTGCCGCAGTAGTGTTCGTGCTGAAGTTGTAGTGCCTCTACCTTTATGAGGTACCGTACGAGATCTATACAGACCATAAGAGCCTAAAATATCTCTACACACAAAAGGATTTGAATCTTTGCCAATGGCACTGGCTTGAGCTCCTTAGCGACTTTGACCTCATGATCAGATACACGCCTAACAAGGGAAACATTGTAGCTGATACACTGAGTCGAGTGTTCGTTGGAAGTTTGGCTATTGATGACAAACTACACCAAGATCTTGAATCCTTGGGCATTACACTACTAATCAGATACAAAAAGGGGGCACAAGTGGCTCAACTGCACCTCGAGCCCGACTTGTTACAAAAAGTTAAGACCGCTCAGAAGGATGACCTGTTCCTGCAAAAGATGCAAGCTCTTATCTCAGCAGAAAAGGCAACTGACTTTGTGGTAGGCACGGACGGGATGATCCGAGTGAAGGAAAAAATGTGCGTTCCAGACGATGCAGCCCTCAGAAAGGAGATACTCACGGAAGCTCATTATGCTAGTTATACTTCTCATCCGGGTAGTACCAAGATGTATCAAGATCTCCGTACGATGTTTTGGTGGCACGGCTTGAAATGAGATATGGTGCTGTTCGTATCGTATTGCATGGCTTGTCAGAGGGTAAAGGCCGAGCACCAGAAGTCGGGCGGAGAGATGCAGAACCTCGCTATTCCAGAGTAGAAATGGGAACATATAACAATGGATTTCATTATTGTCTTTCCAAAGACGTAATAGGGGAATGATGCCGTCTGGGTCATTATTGATCATCTCACCAAGTTAGCTCACTTTCTGCCTATCAAGTCTACTTGGAGTTCCGACCGCTTGGCTCAGATCTACCTCAACAAAATCGTTCGGCTCCACGGCGTGCCCGTATCTATAGTCTCCGATAGAGATGGTCGATTCATATTGTATTTCTGGGAAAGCCTACAGTTAGCGATGGAGACAAAGTTGAAGTTTAGCTCCGCCTACCATCCACAGACAGATGGCCAAACAGAATGTGTCAACCAAATCCTCGAAGACATGCTACGACTCTGCGTATTGGACTTGAAGAGAGTTGGGACTTGCATCTACCGTTAGCTGAATTTGCATACAATAATAGCTTTTAATCCAGCATTCAGATGGCGTCGTATGAGGCGTTGTATGGGCGGTAGTACAGATCTTCGATCTGTTGGGACGAAGTTGGAGAACGGCAGATCCTTGGCCCTAAACTTGTAGAGTAGACTGTCCAAAAGATTCGCTTGATTCGATAAAGACTAAAGGTAGCTCAGAGTCGCCAAAAGAGCTACGCTAATACACATCGACGGCCACTTGAGTTTCTAGAAGGCGATCGGATATTTCTTAAAGTTTTGCCCATGCGAGGAGTCACCAAATTTGGAGCAAAGGGAAGCTAAGTCCAAGATTCGTCGGTCCGTTCAAAATATTAAAGCGAGTTGCCTCAGTTGCATATCAGATTGCCCTACCACCGTCACTGTCCGAAGTGCACGATGTCTTCCATGTTTCTCAACTTAGAAAGTACGTGTATGACCCGAGTCATATGGTAGATCTTGATCAACTGGATCTTAAGGCAGACTTGACATATGTCGAACAACCCGTTCAAATCTTGGACCATAAAGAAAATTTGCTTCGAAGTCACTCGGTTCCTCTCGTGCGCGTGCTTTGGCAAAATTATTCGGTTGAAGAATCCATTTGGGAGCTTGAATCTGAGATGAGGGATAGGTTTTCTTCATTGTTTCCTAGTGGTAGGTTCTATTCCTAAGTTTTGGGATAAAACTTTCAATTAGTTGGGTAGGATGTGGTACCCCGTTTCCTTATTCGGGGAGCGCGGCTAAAAAATACAAGACAATATCATTCGATTGGGATAGATTAAAATAAGAACTCATCCTCATTATGGATTTGCTTCTTCGGAATCAATTTCCATATTCAATGGACCGTGCCCCCAGGATCGACTTAGCAGCAAAGTCAGGAGGAACCTCTTCGCTGCATCTTTTGTTGCCTAGTTTTCGCTGTCGCTTGTTGCTTTCGTGCCTTGAGTTGGTTTGCGGATTTACTTGCATTTTATTGAATAGTTTTGGTAGATTTCATTGTTTTCGTTCATTTAACTGCACTTCAATTTCGATATTGGAAAGATTATAAGAGGTATTGATCAGCTGTTCGTGACAATGCAGGTGAAAGGACAGTAGGCGGCGCTCGAGCGAAGTCCTGAAGCACCTCTTTCCTTCTGCCTTCCAACCAACTTGTGAGTGGCTTATATTCGATTCAGTTGGCCCTTCTTCTAAGTCTTCACATTAAAAATCTTGTATTCTTGTTTGTCCCGATCAAACGATACCAAGTAATAACTAAAAGATGTCAAGATAAAAAGGGAATATACTTGGATTATTATGCTTGTCAATCAAACTTGTGAACGGTTACTTATTTGCATGCTTGTTCGTTTAGAATATTCATCATATGCATAAATATAAGTTAGAATGTATACTCTTCTTTAAATTGTACTATGTATAGAACTCATCCTGAATGCAATAAACTGAACAAGAAGACTATGCAAAAGTAGATCTAGCCCTGTTACTGTCATGTGCCTGATATTGCCCTGAAATGCCTCAACTGCTAAACTAGTATACTACGCTTGATCACGGATAATTTGTGCACAAGGTCTTAGTTCCTGCGGACGGTCGCTGGGGCACTAGCATCGATCCGATTCAGACGGAACTCCTGATAGTCGCCTGCTTCGGATGGAGTGGCTTATGGCACCTTCTGTCCTCTACGTTGCATGTCATTCTATCCCGAGACTAGCTCGTCCATTATGGCAATGTGCCAGTGATCCCCTCGTATATTTAAACCTGTGTAAAGCTAACTTGTGTCTTCGTGGCCGGGAAGGACATGGTAAGTATTGTGCAGGTGGTTTAGATGGGCAGGTAAAAGTCATCGAAAGGTGGCAAGTTTATTTCAGTAGTTTATATATATATACTGCTTGCTTGTAAAATAAACTAAGGCAAGATAGAAAGACCACAAAAAAATGCATGCTTCATCTAAACAACGTATTGATTGGTATAGTTGGGTTAGCTTGCCTTCACCACTATGTTTGATGTACTGACCCTCGTTGAAACATATTCTCCGCACTAAGGAGAGCCGAGCGAGGAGAAGAAGTCAATCCCATATCTAGTCCAGCTGTAGGCGCGTCTTGATCGTGCCACCTTTTGAAATATTCTGAAGCAAGGAGCTAGCAACCCAACACAATGCAGCTCCGAGGGAAAGCCATTATCCCGCCTGGAGGCCTTTATCATTTTGAAGTTTAGTAAAGGATGTAATATACATGACTGCTATCTCATTTTGTGTCAACTTTTGTAAGCCCGTGCGATAATTAGCTGACTCGTTTAAGAGTTTGTAGTAGATATTCATATATCAATAAAGAGAACTTTTTTATGTTTTAAATCTGTGTTTTAATTTATCTGCGTACTCTGAATATGTGCTCGTTATGCAAAAAACCTTAGCCTTGTGCGGTACGCAACCTAGGCCCGCACGGCATTACGCCCGAGGGACGACTATCGATTCCACGAAATTCGGAGCGTGACATAATAAACGCCATCGAAGCTGAAGTAAATAAACTAATAGACAATGGCTTTATCCTAGAAGAGCAGCATATAAACTGGGTGGCCAATATCTTGTCCATCATAAACAAGAATGGAAAGATCTGAATTTGCATAAATTTTTGTGATCTAAATGCGGCATGCCCAAAGGACGAGTTTCCTCTTACAATCTTGACATAATGATCGATAACACCGGTGACTTCGAGCGTATGTCCTTCATGGATGGATTCTCGGGCTATAACCAAATCAAGATATTTCCAGACAATGAGAAGCATACGTCGTTTTGAACGTCGATAGTGCTGTATTGCTACACAGTCATGCCATTTGGCCTAAAGAACACAGGTGCTATGTACCAGCGAGCTATGAGCACCATCTTTCATGAACATTTGTGCAAGATAGTTGAGTGTTATGTTGATGACATCACTGTCAAAAGTTGCTTCAAAGATGACCACCTCCAGGATCTAAGGATGGTATTCGACCTAATGCGGGCGTTGTCCGCTATTGCAAGTTATGAATGTTAAAATAATAAACAAAGAAGTACAAAGATATCCTAAACAAAAAATCTAAGTACAATATTTTGATCTGGATAGTGACGATGGAGCTTGAGAAAGTAGCATCTTCTTTACTCTATTGACGGTCTGATAAGGGAATACGGATGCTCTATTCTCTTCTCTCTCCTGAGCTTGTGTGCACGTATATAGCTGACCGGGGTAGTATGGTCTCTCTCTCTAAAGCAAAAAAACTGACCTTTAGGACGTCCAAGTTGCCTCTATTTATAGCCATCATGCTGATGAGTTATAGGTGCTGCATGTGCCTCTGTTTGGTGGCCACATGGGGCTCCTTCAACAGAATACGGTTGCAACTGTGGACGCATAGTGTGGGTTGAATCCAGGGCAAGCTTTCACGTTGAGGTTTTGTTGGGATTTTGTTGTTGCTGGAGATCCTAGCAGTTCTGGTCTTCTGTTTGCATGACTTGGTCAGTTTGATACATGGCCCATATTCAGTTGGAGAGAATTATAACAGAAAGATTTCGTCTTAGGGAACCTTGCCTCGTTGGACACATAGAGTCTGAGACGTATGGGGCTAGAGATAAATGGGATGCATGGAGTCTGGAATGCATGGGGACAGAGACGCATGGAACGCATGGAGTCTGAAATGTATGGGGACAGAGACGCATGGAATGCATGGAGTCTGGAACGCATAGGGCCAAAGTCGCATGGAATGCATAGAGTCTGGAATACAAAGAGCACATGGAGTCTGGGACGCATAAGGCCAGAGTCGCATAGAGCGCATAGAATCTTGGATGCATGTAGCCCCGTACATGTGGCATTGTACGCAGGTGAAAAGTTATTATTAGTCTGACGAAAGCTTCTTGCCGCTTAGTGTGCTCATATCTTTCGAAGCATTCAAAATATTTTTTTGTCAGGATTCTGTGTCGGACATAATCTTGGTGTCAGGCCTTTATGCGGCTAATATTTGGGCACATTGATGCAGCTTTTTCTCTGCGGCATGGTCATCCTTTATCCTGGTTTCTTTGAGTCGAATGTGGAGGGCATGGTTGTTGGACGCGTGGATCCAAATTTTCCATGCTTCTACAAGACCCCCTTTAAAGTTTTCAAACAGATAAGTTTGGAATACTTTGAATAAGAAGCATGGATGGCGGGTCACATGGACAAGTCTTTGCCAGGTTGTCAAATCTCTATTTAAATGCAGGATTTGGCTCGATCCTAGAGGAGATTTCTTAGGAATATGAGTCAACGATAATTTTTGAGGAGATAAATATGGATCATTCCGATCGAGGCATCAGATTCATCCTCATAATTGTCGGGTTCATCGCCTCGATCTTCTCACGTGCCTCAGGAGCCTATAAATAGGTGGGCTACGAAGGAGAGAGAACTTTTTTCTCTCATCTTCCCCCTATTTTTGTGACAGAAGATGCCGATGGCTGCTGTTTATCTTGTCGAGGAGCTTGTTAGGAGCGGCGTTGATCGGTGGCCCCCTGATGCTGGCTTTCCTTTTGGAAGTAAGATAATGTGTCATGATGGCAGGGACACATACACATACACAAGTACACGACCTCGCAGCATGGATGGAAAATCATCTAGAACATGCGCATGCCTCGTCCCTACGGAGTTCTGCAGCATAGTTGTGCAGTCATCCGCAACATGCGCGCAGAACCTATATATGGCTTGGCCGTATGGATAAGGAATCTGACCATCTGTGGTTTGGCCGCATGGCTGTGAATTTCTCTCGCTCATGAGTGTAGCCTTGGCTATTCGAGGTATCCCCTCTTGCGAGTGGCTGCGACTTTGGAAGTGGCATACGACAACTGTACATTTTTATAATTTTTGTTTGAGACTGATGTGTCTTCTCCTTGTGCAGATTTTACTATCTTTTGTAGTGCCCAAGATGGAGCATGGAAGGATATCATAGAACCCGTCATTCGAAAAGAATGCCAACCTTATGCGGCGGTTCCTCGTCAAGAACTGATCCAGGAGGCGAGGACGGTTTGCCAAGAACTGATCCAGGAGACGATGATGAACATCATGCATCATGCGTAGAGTTGTCCCTGTCTATGCAACATGCTAGCTGTATTTCTCCCGTTTATGCTGCTTGCTACCAGCCGAAGGCCTACGGCATTGATGATAGGATCTAGATTAATTGTCATTCCTGTCTTTAATATTTTCGTATGTTTGTAGAGCGGCTGCTCCTGCACCTTCCTTACTTTCCATCAGTATGGATCATTTTTCATATACATATGTAAACGCAACCCTAACCCTAATATTTCACTAAAATCCTAATCCTTATCCTCCAGCCCGCCGCCAACCTCTCCAGCGACCCCTAAACATCGCAGCCGTCGGGAAACTGCCTACCACAGGCCGCCCGGTGTACAACAGGTGCACCACAGGTCGCCCGTGCCCCCATCTTTCGGGTGAGATTTCTACCCCTACGTTCGATCATTTTTTAAACCACTTGTTTTAATTGATTTACAACATGACCCTCTATAAATCTTTTTACGTAGTTTGATTTTAAATAGATTATAGAGAGAGAAAATTGAATCAAAAGTTGGCCGAAAAACTGGTTAAGAACAGTCCCGAAAATAGTCCCGAACTCCCCTGTTCGTGATTCATTTTCTCCCAACCTATTTAATATTTTAAAATTGCCTTGAAAATAATTTTAGACAACATAACCAAGTTTCAATCCCTTCTTTTAGTTTATTTTTTATAGCTTTTAATATCTTTAGAATTGAGTTCCAAAATCAAGAAAAACTTGTTTTCAAAAACCTAAAATTTCTTAATACGGGATGCATCTCGCCAAACGATGCCACATCATCGCTTGCAGATTATATCGAATGGTGCGTAACGTAAACGCGTATGTATGGGCTTTTGTAGAACTTGATTTGGATGTGTGTGCACGTCGGAATCAACACGTATCCGTCGAAAAATACCGTATCGACCTATTTTGACACCTTGTCATAACTTCGTGTGTGCTTGTTGTTTTGAAACGAAACTTATGCCATCGAATTCGAAACATTATGCTGGTCCTGTAACCCATTTTGGTTCGATTCTGAGAACGTTGACGAAATACCGTTTCACGGGCCCTATATTTCTACTTGACGGGCATTTTCGTGACCGGCTGACCGGAATCTAATTTCGGACATTTCGTTGATGTCATGTCATCGTTCTGGACTCATAGATATTAAGTTTGCTAAATTTGGAGAATTTGTCTCTGACACGCTTTTCGGTACAAAGTGGGCCACTTGTGGACCCCGCTTTGATCCGAAACTATCGTTTTAGCCCCTGTGTCTAAATCAAACTTATGGGTAGTCAATCCTAGTTATTTATTATATTTTAGAAATATTGGTGGTGTCTGTTGCTGCATTCGGAGATGTTCATGCGGATTCCATCTTTTCAGAAGTAGTTGACGTATTGAGCTCGCCATTTGGATGTCGTTATATCCAAAATTCAGGCAAGTGTACTTTGCCAAACTTGCTGTAGATCCTGTTATATTAGCTGCTTGTGTTTCTTTATATATATATATATATATATATATATATATATATATATATATATATATTCTTGTGATGTGCCTATTCAACCTAGGACCGTGAGACGTTGCTTAGCGTCCGAACAAGATTCGGGTGTTGACGCCGTACGTGGAGTCGAGTAACGTCACTTAGAGAGTTGATTCCACGATCCTATTTTTATGTGCTTTCTTTACCAAGTACGTCATACCGTATGACACTTGATACTATTTCATATGATAGAATATTTTTTGAGTTATTCATGGTGATTCTGTATAGGCTTACAAGATTCATGATATGAGACTTGCATATTATATAGATATCATTATGACTCATTTTACTAGCTAGAGGTCATGATCTTGCGTGTTATGGACATGAGACATTGTGGACATGAGATGTGAGGTTACATTGGGTGGGGAGAGACACACCATACTACAGGCTGATTATATATATATATATATATATATATATATATATACTATGTTACTGGAGGTGCCTTAGACTTTGTCTCAGATCTTTGGCACATTTACTGGCCCTACAAAATATTACTTGCTGCTATGGGCTCCTAGACACAGAGTCTGTAGTGGTTTCAGCCTGAGTACGAGTGATGTTCTCACGTGCATATCACTTAGATGGTTACAGTAGTTTACCCTTGAGTATGTAGCATTATACTATTTTACTTTTGGCATGTTGTTTCTTGTACCTTGTTACGTCCCTCTGAGGACCTGGTCCCTTGCCAGTTTTACAGCATAGACCTTTGTTGAGCCTGGCTGGAGTTGCTAATATGTGTTGCTTTGTCATGCGGGCATTGGTACCAGGTACTTATATTATTTCTATCAGAGTTATGGTTATTTATTCATATTGTTTATTCACCAGCTGATGTAGCTTAGTTTTATAGATCATATTCCTTTCTCGAGTCTACTCGAGCTTGTATGTTACTGGGCGGCCGACTTTAGCACATGTAGCTTATTCTTGTTGTATTCTGTTCATTATGGATTGAGACTTAGATATTTATATTTACTTGATTATTTAGATAGTGACCATTATAATATAGCTTATACGTATTCGAGTCAGACCAGAGTCTGGTTGAATGCATAGCTGGTATGTTATGTATTCCTAGTCATATGTATTTTAGGACTGGGCCGTGACAGATAGCCAAGCCCGAAAAGTTTGCTCAGAGCTAATATGGACATGGCAAACACGGCCATGGAGAAATATTAGGATGGTAGTTCAGAGGTAGTATGGACGTGAACTAGCGTCCGAGAAACTCACCGAGGAGTGGTTTGCTAAGTAAAGTCTACCCAAAAATATAAATAGACCTGAGGGTTACTCCACTGGAGAGATTGTTAGGTCGATAGCTCAGAGGTAATATGGACATGGCTAGCGTCTATATAAGCCTATTTTTGAGTGGTCCCTGCGGGAGTGTGCAGGTAGACCTGAGGACTGCTCCGCTGGGGAGCTTTTAAGGACCCAATATTCGTTGCGTATCTAGGACTCCTGAATACAAATAATGGCTTTTACTATGATTTGTATAGAGGGGGCAGTGTCGTACATAGACACTCGCTAGGAATGAAGAACCAATAATGTAAACACTGTACATCTTGGTTGCCCTGATAGGGATAGAGAGAAGTGCAAGCCTAGCCTTCGACATAGTACTTTCTCAGGAACTTGTCATTGATGGGCATCATGAGAAAGTCGCCATTAGATTTTGCCAATCGGTAGGCGCCGTTGGAGAATACAGATTCTACGACGAACGGGCCTTCCTATTTGGGTTGGAACTTGTCGGCCGTCTTGTGAGTCAAAACCATCGGCCTTCTTACTGTCAGGATGAGGTTACCCACTTGATAAGTTCTTTTCTTGACCCGTTTGTTAAAGGCTCCCGAGAGACGCGCTTGGTATAGCTTAATGGGCTGTTGAGCTAAGAGACATTTCTCATCGAGTGCTCTAATCATCACTTTCCACCATAGGAGTATTTTGGTAATTTTTGTATACTGTTAAATTTTTTATACATTATCTTATATTAGTGGTTGCTTAGAACTATATTAGTATTAATTATTAGCTAGTCCATTAGAATTTGCAAAGTTAGATAGTGCTAATTATTGTTAGTCATGACTTTAGTAATTAGAATTAATTATGTTTAGTTCTCATGAAGGGAATATTCTTTATAGTTGTAGATATTCCTTCCTTTAGTTAATTAGATTCCATTCATGACAAATAGAGGGGGACAAACTTGATATTTTGCCATGACCAAACCCTACTATAAGAGATAAGTTTAATTTATGGTTCATCCATTCTTTTTATTTCATTCATTAGCCTCTTTCTTTTCCAAAATTCTCTCTTTCCAAATTTTCCCAAATCTCAACCAAACACTAATCAAATCCTTTCATTCCCAATTAACTACAATCTCCACGGAGGCCTAGGAGCTTGGATTTACAAGAAGAACTATTGGAGAGGAGATTGCTAAGGAGTTCATGCCCATTCTATTCCCTACATATCCATTTGGAGGAGTTTTGTTGGGATCCGACTCCCAATAGGTATAATCTCTATTTTCCATCAATTTTATGGTTAAAATATCATACTGAACCTTTAGAAATCCATTCATGGCTAAGGATCACCCTTAGGGAGAAGAACTAGGTGCTAGAAGGCTCTATCGTAATAGTTATGTGGGTTTTTGTGGCCAAATTAGGAAAAATCCGAATTTGGACCGCCAAGTGTTTGAGGGAATGATCTCTTGGTAGTTTGGGATCCTATTTCAGGGTTTGATAGTATGTACGTGTCTTCAATTGGATATGTATAGGCCGTATCATGATACATCGTGGTACATGTCGGTAGATTTGGGGATTTTGAGCCAATATGTGTAATTTCTTATAATTACATGATAATTAGATATTATATATGTTTATATATCATAATTTATATATTAAGAGGGTTTTATGTGTTTTAGAGGTTAGTATCATGGTGGTGTTGGAGTAGGAATAGAGTATCTTGGTGCACCATGGTGTAGTGTGATACTAGTGCATGTTAGGTGTTTGATAATTGGTATCAAGTATTAATATGGGTATCATGAGAATATTTGGTAGTGTTTTGGTGTGTGTTTGTGTTGGGGTTGAGGAGAGTGTGCTTGGTGTGGTTTTGGGGAGTGTGTGTGTAGAATACAAGTTGGGGGGGGGGGACTCTTTTGCTACATTCAGCAGCTTTTCAGTGCTTTTCAATTGCTTTTCAGCATAAGCAGCATTTATAGCAACATCAGCATAAGTAGCAACAACATCAGCATAAGCAGCAGTAACAACAACATAAGCAGCAACTTATAGCAGCAGCAACATAAGCATAAGCAACAGCATAAGCAGCAGCAGTAGCAGCTGTTAGAAGTTAGTGATGCACAATTGTGTCCTTGTGTATGTGTAGGGTTAGTGTGTGTTAGAGTGGGGTATTTGAGTGTGTTGGTATTTGTGTCAAGTATGCTTTAGTGAGAATGTATTCTAGAGGGTATGCATAGTTAAATGGTATCTTCATATCAAGATATCAAGTAGCAAGGTTGAGTAAGGGGTATTAGAGTGTCAAGATATTGATAGGTGTTAGTGAGTAAGTAGTGTGTTGACTGAAGGTTAGTGTTATGATATATGGGTATTAAGTGTATGTGTGGTACCATGTTCCATTGCGTGTGTTAGTTAAGTTATTTATATTAAGGTATTCAAGATAGTTAGTTATGAGTTATACTAAGGTATCGGGTAGTTATCATGATACGACATAAGATACTAGGATACGGGGATAAGGTATAGGCTCAAAGCCAATATATTAACTCATAGCTAAGGCATTGACCCATAACCAAGGTATTTGACAATATTTAAGGTATATGAGACACCGCTAAGGTATTTGATTAGGATACTAAGAAAATTATCTATAGGCCAAGGTATTAGTAGGTATAGTATGTAATAATGTATATTATAGTATAATAAGCTAGAAATCAGCCGGAATGACCTAGAAACCTAGAGATAACCTAGTAACACCTAGTTTTAACTAATATGGCTCTATTAACCAACTTAGAAGCTAGTTATGAACCCAAATTGGGGTAATAACCTAATTTGACCGAATTGACCTAGTTTGACCTAGTTTTGACCTAGTTTGACTAGTATGACCTAATTTTGACCTAGAAATGACATAGAAACCATATTTTAGCCTATTTAAGAATGTTTATGACTCTAATATACCAATTGACATGGTATTTAATATATAGGTCAGTGTTACACCAGTTCGGACATCGTTTTACATTCTTTGCTCAGGACCACAGGCGAGTACATCTCTCTATTATTTTTTATTACGTGATAGTGTATATATTATTTGTTCTAGAAATGTGATACTTGATTATGATACATTGTTACACGGACTGGTACAATATGGATCCTGTCAGGAGATGTTATCCCCTTATCGTGTGCATCGGGTACTCCTAACGCATGTATTTTATCGTGAGCATCGAGTATTATATATATATCTGCCTGTTCAGGTGTATTTCCATTTCCTAGTTACTTGTGCATCTTTTATTCTTTTCTATTATTTGTCATATATTTTCTACCATTTATTTGAACTGGTTTCAACGTTTTGTACTTCTCTCCAATCCTGACTAGATATTTTTTTAAATTAATTATTTAGAGGAGTGGTACCCCACTTATTACGGGCCACGGGATGGCGAACCATCTAAGATTGCTCCCTTAGAGCAGGAGGATGGAGTACCAGCACTAAGGAGACTTAGATATTTTTATTATTATACTGTATATGTCTCAGTTTAGATATTTTGGCATGTATATTATATTTGAGACTATTGTGTTGTGCCTAGACTATTAGACATGGATTTGGATTGTATTATGACTTTGTGACTCTATTCTTCTATTCCATATCGTGCCTTTATATTCCTTTAGTTTTATATTGTGATTGAGTATTGATTATCATATTGTCCTCCAAATAGGAGTTGAGATATCCTGACAGGTACATTATATATATTGTGTGAGATATTTAGATAGTATTGTTGACCTAGACAACGTTCCACCGTCGATGGTACGATGTAGGCTGGACGTACCCGTATACTCGTACTCTTATTCCGGGTACGGGTCGTGACATATTTTTTGGTGGCCCATGCAGGTCAGGCATCGCAATTAGTGTGATATCGTAGTAGTGCAACGACTTAGTTGTACTACTGTGAGCCTACGATAGTATATAGGATATAGGATGAGAGAATACTCAATCCCAAATTAGGATTCCATGAGAGATTCCTGGGACGACCCCTTGAGGATCTTACTATAAACTTTAATTCAAAATCTGTTTTCACTTGCTTTCGTTCACTCTCACTTGATTGTTGTTGAATTTGATTCTTGATGTTTATTGTTGACTTTGATTCTTGTATCGAGATAAATTTTATGGAATGAATTAAGGTATATTCTTATAATATATTTTGATATGGATATTGAGAAAGGTAATCGTCTGCCTTGGTTATGGAGCCTAGAGTTTATCGCAGCCATACTAGCTGGCGTGGCAAAAACGTAGAGACTTAATTCTGGATGTACATATCTTAGTTATGAAATTTAAAGTTTCTCGCAGCTATACTAGTCGGCACATTGAGGATTCTAGTTAACAAGATTATAGAGGTGCATACCTTAGTTATGGACTCTATCGTCTATCGCAGCTATGCTTACTAGCGTGGCGAGGATTCTGAGTAACATAATTTCGGATAGACGTGTATGATTATCAGATTGTATCTTAATTGGTTCTTAACATATCATCTTTATTATTCAATCTTGTTATCATTGAGTTCTGTTCGATCACCTTATTCGCACAGGATAAAGATATCTTTAGTACCCTAGTTCAATTCCTTATAGAGTTTTACCTTCATTAGTTTCGAGGCAGCTTCTTTGGCTAGTGTGGTAGTTTGTAACTTGCAGATAGGTTGTGTCAAGTTGAGTATCAGTGTTGATTATTGGCAGTATAGTTTGAAAGTCTGATAATGGTTCATGGTAGGGTAGGTGAGTTTTAGGTATCAATGTATAAGCCTATAAGTGACTCAAAGTGTAGTACCAATTGTAACAATAGATCTAAGATTGGTGTCAGAGTATAGTTAGTGACTGGTATCCTAGTATTAGAAATAAGAGAGTTATGAGGGAGAGTAGATACTAATTTATGATTCTAGGTGTTAGTATCATGTCATCATGTATGTTTCAGATGGATATAGGTTCATATAGTTGAGTGATCCAAGTAGCAATTGAGTATCATTGAATTATGTTGTGTATTAATGGATTCTTAATATTCTATTAGTGCTTGGCACTCGGTTGTGTAGAGAATGTGTATCCATGAGATGTATTAGTGAGTGTGCGTTGGTAGAGTGGTACCCATAAGTGTATAGGTGAGCGTAATAGTGTTAGAATGTATTGTGCTAGGTAATAGAACTTGTACTACCTGTGAAAGTTGTGCATTAGTGAGGGTAGATGTGAGTGCACAGTTATATGTCTAGTATGGGTATATCACCTAGTACTTGAGGGTGTGGATGTGTTAGTGAGTAATGTGAGTGAGAGCATGAGTGATGAAGTCGAGTACTAGTATGGGTGTTTCATGAGTATCCTGTAGTAGGAGTCTGGATATTAGAAATATCAATAGTGAGTCGGAAGGGTAGGCTAGTGCCAAGTTGGTGTTCTGAGTTATTAAGTGCATGTGTCATGTATAGTTATGAGTTAGTGTTTATGCACTAAGAGTGCGAGTGTGTAAGTGTCCAAGGTGTAATCACGAGTGGAGATGAGTATTAAGTGTTAGGTGTAGCGTATCAGTTTAGTACCAGTGAGTGTTATTGTGTGAGATAGTATCAGTTAAGTGCAACAGGTAATATGGATGTAGGGTCTATAAGGAGCATCATAGGAAGTAGTAGTGTAGTGTTCTAGACAGTGAGGAAGGAGAAGTAATCTGTGTGGGGGTAAAGTTTCAGTGATGTGTTCATTATTAATATAATGGAGTATGGGAGTAGTTATGTATCATTGAACTGTATAATGGATATAATTATACCAGTATGATATAGTAGTATGTTAGTGCCATAGTGGGTAGAAAGTATTTATGTGTTTATATTGATACCAAGGTACATGTGACTATACCAGAGTAACTGTTAAGTGTTAGTGTATTGGTTAGTATCAGGATACCAAGATAAGAGGAGTATCATGTAAATTCTCACCATTGAGTAAAATTAGTTTCTCTTGTTTCTAGGGTAGGGTATATGATAGTAAGTATTTATATCAGTATTCGTGTGTTACTAGTGTGAGGTAAAGTTTTAGATAACAGGGTTTTAACCTAGGATGTTGAGAATGAGAGGTTAGTGATAAGTGTAGGAAGCAAAATAATTGCTGATAGTGCTCATGTGTTAGTGTCAATTAGCCTTGATGGAGTGTTTATAAAGTGATAAGACCTAGAGTATCTCAAGTATAAGGGAGATTTGAGATACATGTAACCTAGTGGCAAGTGTATTGATTACAGGTGAGATAATGGAGTATCTTAGTATGAGGATATCATGAGTGTCATATATAGGAGTTTTGTCTTGTGTGAGCATTGTCAGGAATTTAGATAGGTATCCTACAAGTACTATTCTAGGGTGATGAGAGTGTATCAATATGATACATGAGTGCAGGATAGTTGTATGTCATGAGTATATGACTAATGCTAGTTCCAAGTATAATATCTCTGTCATGTGGCATAGAATATTAAAGAGTATGATATGCGTAGGTATATATATATATATATATATATATATATATATATATATGGGAGATAAGTTAGGATAAGATGATTATCCATATGCACTTGTGTTATTGGGTATCCAATTGGATAGTTATGCATATAGGTGTATCATATGAGTATATACAAGCATATCCAAGGTGTTTAGTGTGTGTACTAGAATTGTGTGCCATATGTATGTGAGGGTACAAATTTTATAATATTTATTGGGATAAGTGTTAAATTAGGTATCATGATACATAGGTATTTCAATGAGCACCAAGGAATAGATAAGTATCATATAGTCTAGTGAGATGTGTTGTGACAGGATAAGACTGGAATAAGATAAGGTACAAGGTACCTAGAGTTGGTGTTACGATATTCTTCTTTATCACTGTCTTAAACAGTAAAGTTCTTTTGATCTAGAGCATGTCCTTTAGTGTCAGTATTGGTTGTCAAGAACCATGTTCTCACAATGCAACACTGGTCGTCTCTTTCTAACATCTTCTAGTAAATAAGTTAGAACCCTAGTAATTGGATTTAATGTAGTAATTCATGTCCTTCTCCTAGAATTTAGGATAGAGACAATTTATAAGATTCTTATTTTTATCTTGGAAGATGTTTGAGAAATTCTTCCTAAACTATTGAAGATGATCGTATATTTTGATCATCCTAAACTTTTTATATTTTTTCCTAATCTTCCTATTACGAAGAATTCCTTGATCTTGTCACCTTGAGAGGTAATATATAATCTTTAGATATTTTATCTCCTTTCGGTACTAGTACCTACCTTAAATTTTGAGAATTTTTTTTCTAAGGGGGTAGTATTGTAACCACCACAAAAATTTTAAGGAATATTTTAGTAATTTTTATATTCTGTTAAATTTTTATACATTATTTTATATTAGTTGTTGCCTAGAAATATATTAGTGTTAATTAGTGGCTAGTCCATTAGAATTTGTAAGTGTTAGTTAGTGCTAATTATTGTTAGTCATGACTTTAGTAATTAGAATTAATTAAGTTTAGTTGTCATAAAGGAAATATTCTTCATAGTTGTAGAGATTTCTTCCTTTAGTTAATTAGATTCTATTCATGACAAATAGAGATGGACAAACTTGATATTTTGCCATGACCAAACCCTACTATAAGAGAAAAGTTTAATTTAGGGTTCATCCATTCTTTTTATTTCATTCATTAGCCTCTTTCTTTCCCAAAATTCTTATTTCCAAAATTTCCCAAATCTCTACCAAACACTAATCAAATCCTTTCATTCCCAATCAACTACAATATCTATGGAGGCCTAAAAACTTGGATTTACAAGGATATCCATTAGATAGGAGATTGCTAAGGAGTTCGTGTCCATTCTATTTCCTACGTGTCCATTTGGAGTAGTTTTGTTAGAATCTGACTCCCAATAGGTATAATCTCTATTTTTCCATCAATTTCATGGTTAAAATGTCATATTGAACCTTTAAAAACCCACCCATGGCTAAGGATCACCCTTAGGGAGAAGAACTATGTGCTAGAAGTTCCTATTATAATAGTTATATGGATTTTTGTGGCCAAATTAGGCGAAATCCAAATTTGAACCACCAAGTATTTGAGAGAATGATCTCTTGGTAGTTTGGGATCCTATTTCATGGTTTAGTAGTGTGTACGTATCCACAATTGGATACGTGTAGGCCGTATCACGATACATCGTGGTACGTATCGGTAAATTGGAGAATTTTGAGCCAATATATGTAATTTCTTATAATTATATGATAATTAGATATTATATATGTTTTTATATCATAATTTATATATTAAGAGGTTTTATGTGTTTTAGAGGTTAGTATCATGGTGGTGTTGGAGTAGGAATAGAGTATCTTGGTGCACCATGGTGTAGTGTGATACTAGTGCATGTTAGGTGTTTGATAATTGGTATCAAGTGTTAATGTGGGTATCATGAGGATATTTTGTAAACCCCCTCGACCAAATTTTAGGTCTAGTTAGCTTAGATCGAGAAACTAGGGTTAGTTTGAAGCCAATTAGAATTAAAACGTAGTGTTTTAGATTATTGTGAAATATTTGTAATACGTTGTGCACCTTACCGTTGCTTCGATATTTGGAGCGCTACACTAGCATTTGCTTTCCAACAAATTTCATACGCCTTTTTCTAGACATGCCAGCCTACCATTTTGACCCTTGTGTAACTTATAACAACTCTATCTTGTGCTTCATTTTAGTCGCACAATATTCGTTACAAACGTCCCTGATTAAATTTAATTAAATCCAACTTTGCATCCTTGTCTGTTCCAATCGAAATTAGAGACACAACCTCAATTCGTTGTGTCCAAACCAAATTATGATATTATTCTATTCTGAATCTACTACGTCCATGATACTTGTGTCCCACCCAATTTTAACCCCATGTACTTCCAATTAATTTTAGAACACCATTTACATTAATTTTGATTAAATTGGTGTAAGAACCCAACTTAACTCAAAACTAGACCCAACACCAAACCAAACCCCCATTCACACCCTCAAGGCTCATACTAAACACCATACATCATTTTTAGCCACTATATTACACCAAACATGGTATTTTCCCTCATTAAATCCCCAATTTCTACTTTTTATGCAATTTTCCAATTTTTGAGAACTTTTATGCAAAAGTGCAATGATGTGTCACCATCCTATTGGTCAAGGCCAATGAAGAAATCACCCCCTCCCTCATTGACTGGTCCACTCTCTCCCTCTCTCCCCTTTTTGTTTGTACATTTCCTTCATGAGCAATCTTGGCCCTATATTCAAATGTAGCACCATCCTCACCACACACTATCTCCTACATATATATATAATCCCTTATCCTAACCCCTTTCCCAATGCCAACCCCATCCCAAGGTGTACAGCCGGCCCTAATTCCTAGGTAGTCACCTCTCTCATCTCCCACATGCAAACTCTACCTATCCATTAATTTACATCACCATCAACTTCTCTCTTCAAACCAAACCAAAACGCAACCCTAACCTCCATCCTCCATCCCCAGCCAGTCCCCCACCGGAGCACCGACTACACCGACTCGCCAGACTCCCCTCCGCCTGAACTCCTCCACCCCACAACCGCTGAACTCGACAGCACGCCTGACCGTATCCCATCACCACCATCATCTACACTCGACAGTGACTGAACCACCTCGCCGGAGCCGTCCATCCCAGCCTCCCATTCACCTCGACTGATCAGCCAATATCCCATCGTTCTCCTCCACTCCACCACTACCGACTCCTCCGCAGAACAACCACCAACGTCGATCTCTCCTCCCTGTTCTTTTCCTCCTCGGTTCGACCCCTCGCCGGAACTTCTTCTACCGGGACAGTTCGGTCACCACCCCACGGCCATCACCATCGTCTCCATCATCCCCCGACTGCCTCCTTCAATATCACCATAACCACCAGCTCTGCCACCATTAATACCCTGACGTACCTCCCCCACGACCATACCTCTCCGTCGGACCCCCGCTCATCACAGCAACCCTACATCAGCCACGACCGACTGTACCTTCACCCTATCTCCACCATCCTTCGCCGACTGGACCATAGCAGCCCGCCTAAACACAGACTTCTCCTCCTCACCTGAGCCGCTGGAGTCCAGCAGCAAGCCTCGACCCTGTTCACCTTAATCATCATCATCACCATCATCATCATCATCACCTTCATCATCATCATCATCACCTTCATCATCACCATCATCATCATCATCACCATCATCATCATCATCACCATTATCATCATTATCATCACCATTATTATCACCATCGTCGTCATCGTCGACCCCGTGAGTGCCCGCCAAGGTTCGTAGCTCCCTCTTCGATCACGCGCACTCCAAGGTTCAAACCTGTTCCCCCTTCTTTTATATTGTGTATATGTGCATGTGTGAATAGTATAGGATTAGCATATCATTTCATGAAGGTTCAGTTTAGTTGATGTGATTGCAGACCGTGTCGGTTAACCTAGTGACCAGTTGTGTGTGCGTGCGTGCGTGTTAATAACAAATTGATATATATATATATATATATATATATATATATATATATATATATATATATATATATATATATATATATATATATGTAAGTGTTAATAACAAATTGATATATATATATATGGATATATTTATATAAGTAATTATATGCTAGTAATAGTTATGACTATATATGTATTTATACTTTATGACCCTAGTGTTAATTACGGATATTCCGTATTTTACGTTGACTATGTGACCCTGAATATTAGTGAGTTGAATGCCTTATGTACACTGACGTACTAGCGAGGCACGTGTTAGTGAGTCGACTGTCTGATTTTGTACAGCATTTAAAAACATGACGCCCGTGCATTTAGGCGCACACTTGACTCTGCTAGTTGACCAGTACCACCCCTGCCTTGCATAGTTACTGAGTTTAGTGTAATCGTGTTTGTGTATGTGCTAGTGTAATGACTGATGCTATATTGTATTGTATTATATATATATGACCATTGGATCGTCCCGCGAGACTTCGGGAGCAGGTTATTGGCACTCGCAGCTTGAGGACCCAGGCAAGTATACCATGCCTTATTGTACTGTTTAAATTTAGTTATTATTTAGTTGCATAATTTATTATTTTAATATTATATAACTGTGCACGTCCGAGAAATACTCGGGTGCAATCAACGAAGGCATTGACGTTAGGACTTGTGTCTGACCTAGTGTCTAGTGGACGCACCTAAAGTTGTAGAGTTATCAATATGACTCCCCAGGCCTTGACACGTATCTTTGCACGGCACAGAGTGAGTTCATGTAGGGACGCGTGCTTCATGCTTGACTGGCCATCGGTATGAGCAGCATATGTGACGGTATTTAGCTTAGTTGTATATTTTTTTAGTGACTTGTATTATAGTACGTGATGTCCACGTCGTATTCGCGACTTATACATTGGCATTGGGCGGGAAGGACGACTAGTAGACGTATGGGACACCCACTTCCTTTATTCAGATTCCACGTTCGACGGAACGATATGGACGTTATACTATTCAGATTCCACGTTCTACGGAACGATATAGACGTTATACTATTCAGATTCCACGTTCTACGGAGCGATATGGACGTTATACTATTTAGATGCCACGCTCTTCGGAGTTGGACGTTATTATATTGCATAGTGCCCTTGCTATGGGGGCATATGTGTCATATACTAGCCAGTCACGACGATTGGTGAATTACGTCAGCATATGTCTAGCCTACACTTCCCATACACACTAAGTTATCCTCAAATTATATTTCACTTAGATGGTTAGCGTACCCCCTTTATTTATTCAGTATTTACATTATGGTATGTATTTTTGTATCTTGTTACGTCCCTCTGAGGACCTGGTTCCCTTCCAGGTTATTTATACAGTTTGCAAGATGCTTGACCTAGGAGAGTGTGGACATCGTTGCAGGTATCTTTACATCTTCAGCTATTACAGTCATGTACTACTTTCCATTTTTGATTCTGCTTTCATAGCCTAGTGTTTATAGACCTGTGTTGTTCTTTTGGTCTATTTAAACGGATGTATTATTGGGCTGCAGACTGATGATGTATATCGTTCTTTCTTGAGATTATTTACCATGGATTAAGATTTAGTTTTAGTTGTTGCATGTTAGAAATAGATTATTAATTGGATCACTTGACCATGGACAGCGTAAGTGCGCTTTATCGGGTCTATTAAATTGGAAAGCCCTACGAAGTCATACCAGCTGGCCATTGCCACGTGTCTGGTCCCACATATTGTGGGACTGGGGAGTAACATGGTTTTAGTGGTGGCCCATACAGGTCTGAGCTTATCGTTTCGGTTATATTATTGTACCGAACGAGCCTGCAACTTAGGATTAATGTTGAATAAGATCTCAATCCATAACTAATTTTAAAACTCCTCTTGTATTCGATTGTCGCCCTTGGACTTCATTAATGTATTCGTTCATTTACCGTCGACATCGTTATTATTGTTTCTCATCTTTCTTATTTTGGGAAGATGGATGCTCGCGCTCGGTGATTTCCTCCAGGAGCAGACCCTCGTCGAGACGAAAAAAACATAATTAATAGGATGTTTGAGTAGATGGTTAACCATGGTAGAGAAGGTTGATAAGTTCTTTCTTGTTGCTAGAGTTAGTATAGACTGTTGGCGTAAGAATTAGACGTAGAAGTAGAGACAAGGACGTTGGCTCGAGATGATGAAAGACTTTGAGACTGAGCTATAGTACCATACGAGAAAAGACAACGTAGTATATGATGCATTAAGTAGAAGGCCCATGGCACCCCTTTTGACTACCCAGCAACACCTGTTGAGAGATCTAGAGCAGTTGAGTATAGAGGTCATTATGCCCGAAGCAGACGGCCAGTTGTCGAGTTTTCATGTGCAATCGACATTGGTTGAGAGGATCAAGGCTGTCTTGCCAACATATGCCAGATTCCAGAGACTTTGACAGAGGACAGAGGCCGTGATGCAGACAGGATTGCACATACACGAGGACAGGACTTTGAGATATGGAAATCGGTTATATGTTTCGAACGAAGAACTTCGTCAGAAGCTTATATCGAAGGCGCACAGTTCAGCATACTCTATTCATCCAAGAGGCACAAGATGTGCAGAGATTTAAGGCAGTACTATTGGTGGCATAGAATGAAGAGGGAGATAGCCGCTTTGTGACAAATTGCCTGGTGTGTCAGCAGGTCAAGGCTGAGCATCAAAGGTCTGCAGGTTTACTTAAATCCACTCCCGATACCTGAGTAAAAATAAGAGCACATCACTATGGACTTCGTTACGGGCTTTCCGAGGAGTCCCAGTGGTCGCAATGCGGTATGGGCGATCGTGGATCGACCTACCAAGTTCGCTCACTCTTTACCTTTCAAAGTTCGACAATCTATAGAGGTCTTAACAAATATGTATATGAGGGAGATCGTGCGACCGCATGGAGTACCAGTCGGTATAATGTCTGACAGGGATACGAGGTTCATATCTTACCTTTGACGGAGCTTAGAGCTGAAATCAAGATCAACGTACTATAGGATATGAAGGTGTGTAGGAAACAAAGGATAAAAAAAATAGATTGGAGTCAGGTAACCCAATGTCATTACCCCATTTCCAGGGCAAGATATTTTTTTATTTTAATTTGGTAAACTGTGTATTGATCATAAATATTTGTATTAATATTTAATTAGATACATGTATTTATTTTTATTAGTTGTTTTAGGGTTTTGGCTAGTCTGGACCCATGTCAGACCCTAGTGGACCCTTGTCAGACCCAACCAACACCATTTTCAGACTTATTTATTGGTTTAGAGTAGTTATTTATATTATAATTAGTTAGTTGGAGTGATTAGGATTTAGTTAGAGTGTATTTGGAACCCCAAACCCAAACCCTAATTAGCATGACTTAAGTTGAAGGGTATTTTGGACTTTGTACCCAACTCAAACCCTAACCCTAACCCTATTTTCTAAATGACCGGCCCCCCTTCATTTCTATTCCTTCTTCTTCATTTTCTTCTCTCCATTCTCTTTCTTCTCTTCCTCCATTTACTTCTCCCCCATTTCCAAGTAAGTTTCTTCACTTTCTCTCTCTTCCTTCACTTACTTCCCTCTTTAATGCAAACCCATCCCTTCATTTTCCTCTAACCTAGGTGTGTATAGCCTATATTTGGTGTAGAAACTTAGTTTGGAGGCTTGGAGGTTTGGTGTGGTGATTTCTAGGGATTTTGGAGACTTTGGCCTTGGAATTCCAACTCCCAAGAGGTAAACCCTAACTTTCCTCTTAGTGATTACTCTAATATAGTATAATTAGTAGTTTAGAACCTTCCTAGACCTTAGGGATACCCATGGGAGAAAGTTGGAGCTTGTTTGGATGTGTTTGGAGACTTTGGCATAGAGTTTTATGTCAATTTCGGGTAAAATCTAAGATTGGCCCATTTTGGGTGTTGTCCTAGGTTAGACGGACCTAGGTAGACTTGCTTGGGTGTCTTGATGGTAGGTTTGTTTCCCTGTTCGGACACGTGAGATCGTATCATGGAGTTTTGGGCATTTTGGACGATTTTGGGGTTTTTCCTTTGACATGGGTTCCACACACATGTAAAATTTTGCCATGGACCTAGAATCAGAGAGTTAGCATTTTTGTGAGGTTCTAGACATCAATTAGAACTCGTGAGTAAAATTTTGGTCGATTCTGAGTAGGTTGGGTATGCGTTTTATGAGGTATCGCGAGCCGCACACCAAGTATTCGTCGAAATGACCAAACGGTCATTTCGACTTGGTTTCTAGGTTTCGGGCTTGTGTGCGGGTTAATTTAGCCTTGGGGAGTGTGTATTAGAGTTTTTAAGTTTATATTTGTGTATATATATATATGTATTTATATGTATATGGGTGAGTGTGTAGTGTGTGTGTTTATGGGTAGTGTGTGTGTAGTTGGTGTGTAGTGTGTGTTTTGTTTAGTGTGTGTATAGGTGTGGTAGTGTGCATATTTGTGTGTAGTGTGAGTGAGTGTGAGAGTGTGTGTGTTTGAGTGTGGTTGTGTGTGGGTGAGTGTGTAGGAGTGTGTGTGTTTGTGTGAAGTGTGTTTGAGTGTGTAGGTGTGTGTGTGAGTGTATATATATATATATATATATATATATATATATATATATATATATATATATATAAGTGTATATATATATAAGTGTATATATATATATATATATATATATATATGTAAGTATATATATATATCTATATGTAAGTGTGTATATATGTGTGTGTGTGTGTGTGTGTGTGTGTGTGTGTGTGTGTGTGTGTGTGTGTGTGTGTATAGATGTGTGTTTGAGTGAGTGAGTGATAGGTGAGTGAGTGAGGGGAGTAGGAGTGCCAGCAGGTAATAGGAGCAGCAACAACTAGTGGCAGCAGCAGCAGCAGCATGTGGCAGCAACAGCAGTAGTTTGCAGTAGCAGCAGCAGCAGCAGTTAGCAAGTAGCAGCAACAGCAGCAGGTAGTAGCAGCAATAGCATCTCCCCCCTCTTTATATATATATATATATATATATATATATAGATAGATAGATAGATAGATAGATAGATAGATAGATAGTTAGAGGTATATATATATAGGTATAGATAAGTATATATATAGGTTAGATGGTGAGATAAGAGAGAAGGGTAAGGTAAGGTATCTCAATAACTTGAGATATCAAGGTATTGAGGTAAAGGGGTATCGAAGATAAGGTATTGAGGTATAGCCTAAATACTAGGTTATATATATATATATATATATATATATATATATATATATATATATATATATATATATATATTGATGTTTATATATATGTATATATATATATATATATATATATATATAGTTTGCTAGTTAGTTAGAGTAGAGAGGGGTAAGGTGAGGTATCGCAATACCTTGAGATACTCAAGGTATTGGGTATCGGGGCGAGGTATTGGGCTTATGCCTAGGTATTGAGTTAGTGATACTTTTATATATATATATATATATATATATATATATATATATATATAGATATATTAGTTGGTTTAGATGGGGTATATACCGTAGGTTGAGATATCGGATACCGAGGGTATCCCGGTATCTCAAAGAGGCGAGTTTGTGGGTTTACTAGCTTAATGAGCTAGTTTTGACCTAGAATTTTAGGGGCACCCTAGTTTGACCTAGAGTTGACCGTAGTTGATCTGGTTGACCGCCAAAGTCAACCTTTGACCTAGTTTTGACCTAGAGTTGACTTTTTGGACTATGGGTTGACTTTTTGACCCAGATTTTACCGATTTGACCCGTTTGACCTAGAACAACCCTAGAAGCTTGTTTTTAGTTATTTTATATCTATATAACTCTTTAGAACCCCGTTTAACCTTGATTTTCATAATAGGTCCTTGCAACGCCAGTTCGGACCTCGATCCTCGTTAGTTGCTCAGGACGTCAGGCGAGTACATTCTCTAATAGTTTTCATTATCTGATAATTATTATGATTCAGCTTCTAGTATAGTATTATCTGATTTTTTGGCATGACACTGACTAGTATTTCTGGATTTATTTACTTACGACACGTATATTTCATGTTTCTGGCCTCTATTTTTGGAATCACCTACTGGCATCACATCAGGACTCACTACAGGCATCACTCATGTTTCTGGCTAGACTCATATTTATATTATGTGTCGGGTCTTGGATTCACTTGTACTAGTCGGGGCAGAAAAATACTCGAGTAGACATGTAAACATTTCCAAATCTGGAATCACTTCCTCTGGTCTAATCTGGAATGATAGCAGCCGCACACCCAGTGTGCGGTGAGCCGTACTTACCCCTAGCCGTTTACATGTCGAAACAGGTATTTCAGAGACACTAGTTCATTCTTTCTAGTCTAGACTCACTTATACTTCTTGTATGGTCTCACTTATACTTTATGGACTGGACTCATTATATTTATTCTTGCTGGACTCACTTCATGTTATTGTACACACACTTGCTCTTAGTTTAGATTTCTTGTATCCTGGAGTCATTATTATCTTGCTTCTGATTTTCATGCATCTTTACCTTTATGCACCAGTTGATATATATATTTTTTCTTGTTCATACTTCATTTCCTTCACCTTGTGCTACTTGCTACAACTGCTTTGTAGTTTTTATCATTTAACTGGAACTGCTATTAGAGGTGTACTTGCTCCAATCCTGACTGGATATATTTTTCAAAGGATCCAAAAGATTGGTGTCCGACGTTTTATGGACCTCAGCCTGTCGATGGTGCAGATAGGGACCCCTAGTTCAGGAGTGATTTCCGAGTTGGTAGCCGGGATCACTAGGACCTTAGTTGTATTTATTAGCTTTTGGTACCAGATTTGTCTCTGACTTTTGGTTTGAGACTTTGTGTTGTATTTAATTCAGGATATTGTTGTTATTATTATTATTGTTGTTGCCTTTAGTAGTAGTTGTTGTTTAGTCTTTATAGTTGTTAGACTTCCTTGTTATCTTATCGTGCTTAGATCGTGATTGAGTACTTGTGATATGTTTATCATATTGTTCCTCCGTTTGGAGTTAAGATCTTGGCAGGCACTTATATTATTGTGTGAGATTGTTAGCTAGATAGTAGACCTAGACAGCTTTCTACCACCGATGCTACGGCGTAGGCTGGACGTACCCATGACTCATGCCCAATTTTTCGGGTGTGGGTCGTGACACATTTTTGGTGGCGGCCCACGCAGGTCTCGAGCTTCATAATTAGTGCGATGTCGTGGTAGTACAATAATTTAGTTGTACTGCTGCGAGCCTGATCTAGGATATAGGATCTAGGATGAGAGTGTACTCAATCATGACTAGGAACAATTTTAATCTAATTATTCTAAAATTGCTTTCTTTTGAAATATTACTGTCCTTCTTTGATGATATCGTATCTTGCGCCGTATTGACTTCTTTTGATCGGTGTTCAGGATGCCTCCGAAGACACGATCCCATCGTACCATTCTAGCAGCTACCACCGAGAGGTCTGCTACCTCTCGTCCAGCTCATAGTCAGGCAGCTGCTACCGCTCTACTCACCACTCCTGCGGTTGAGGGAGCATCTGCTTCTCTCGGGGATCCTCCTCCACCTGTCGATCCGAGGACTACCCCAGTCGTTCCGGTGTTACCTCCTCCACCACCTCCTGTGTCACGCCCCGATCTCCCGCAGGCAAATCGGCCGTTCCGGCTAGGCGGGAATCACCCTCGCCAGTGCTCCCGCGGAACGATCGCTTAACCCATCCGGGCGTGATGCCGCACGAGCGTGATCCACGCCCGTGCAAGGCCATGGTTTATTGGCTGGCGGCAAGAGTTCTAAGCCACAGAGTCGCACAGATTGTCCGAGTGCAGCGGAGTCATGAACGCATAGGCGATCGGTAACAGGTTCACTGAGTCGACAAATATAGCGGAAGCATAGAAACACAAGTTGAAGTAAAGCAAGCTCTTTTATTGATATAAACTTGTGTTACAGGCGGCGTATAGCCGAGATTACAAGTCGCTCAAGCCTCTCTTACTGAAACATAAAACATGCCAAGTGGCTACAACTGTGGAATGAATGTACAGGCGATGGTCAGGCGATGTTCACAACTTATGTCTTGTATATGTGCTTCAGTCCCGGACGCACCGTTGCAAGGCTTCAGGGGGTCTGGCCTTAGCACGCACGAAGGAGGCGTCCGCACCGCACGAGGTTCTCCCGCACCCTGCATATCAAACTGGTGGATTATCAGTACATTGAATGCACTGGTGGGGAAGCTACTCGCCCGCTCGACAAATCCAAACACGTAATACAGGTTCCGTACACAACTATTAAGTTGTCTTTCTAGTTGCCTTAGGATCAGTTTCATGCAAACATTGAATAGCTTATCGTGTCGGCCAGTGCGTCGTGCGATGTTTGAGGAAACACGGCGAGACTTACCAACTTACCATTTATCCTTCCCTATCCAAGGCAAACATGATTAATTCAAGCACGGTAAGTATAAACATTCAGGAGGCATAGCATATGCAAACAGGAGGGTTCTTATAACATGATCGTTCAGGTGTTAAGTTATTCATTGATGCTATGCAATGACTCACACGCGGATAGCCGCTAAGCGAGGATGACTTGTTATCTTTTGTTTCACAGGCAAGCACGCAACAGGTTAAATACACACGATAAACACACGATGCATTGCAAGCCATATTCACACGATAATCACACGAGGCATTGCAAGCATATACACACGATGATCACTGGCTGATGCCATAATGGACTAGTCAAGGACGTGAATAACATGCAACGAGAAAACACGAGGAGCTCATAAAACACGATACGTTGCAAGTTACCCAGTCCGCACACGATTGACTATAAACACGAAGTCTGCTCGGATCGGATCGGTGCCAGTGCCCCAGCACCGTCCGCAGAACTTATATCCTTGTGCACAAGTTGTCCATGATCGAACACGATTGTTAATTTATACACGAGCACACGAGATTCATTTAGCTATTGGATATGCACAGTCTCCTGGGCTGCTGTAAGCCCGCACACGAGGGAGACTTGCAGGGAGATCCAAATACCTGAATGAGTCTTGCCACAGGAACATGATTCTTTTACTTGGCATGATACAGTCCCCTGGATCGGGAACTGCCTTGGTGACCTAACGGTCCCGAATACTTGCGGGTTCATTCAGGCACGGAACGACTACGTAGTAGTCTCCCAGGGTTTGGATGAAAATACGGTAACATTCAAGCAGACAAGCATGCATTTCTAAGGAACATAAACAGGCACGTTGCTCGGACCCGAAGGTAAGCCGAGAGTTGAAACCGTTAAGGGAATTAGCATGCGAGGGTCTGAACATATATAAGCAGTATTTTATTTCCATGTTCTAGCATAGCAATACAGGTTGGGATTATTCCCTTAGCTAGGTGCGTTGGATTTATTAGCATGCAGGGGGTGAATCACCTAGCGACTAGCATAAATATTCCAGATTTTATGTGTGCTGGCTAAGCAAAGACAAGTTTACCGTAGCCACCCACCTTAGCGATGATTCGCCTCGGTAGAGCGATACGTCTGAGCGAGCCTCTGAAAGTCCAAGTCGGATTCCTGTAGGGACAAGTCTGGATATCCTTTGCTTCTTGATCGAGGCAAAGCGGGTCGGGACAGCTGCACGATTGCCGTTTGAGACGGCAGTCCGCTTGAGCGGAACAGGGTGTTACATCCTACCCAACTTAGAAAAAGTCTCGTCCTCGAGACTTACTAAGGGCAAGCAGTAATTTAGGGTTGAGGCAATCCTAGACAAGTCGTTTGTACTTGTTTTATTTGGATATTCACTTGCACAAGCTTCGAAATTAGCATATCGCTTAGACTGGATCGTGCACACTTTCGAAGGTACCCTCTAGCGTGAACACGTCAACCAGCTCAGTGATAGCGAAGTCTTAGCACTCGAGTTTCACCTTTTCTAAGTCTTGGATGGTGCACTAGTTCAAGGCGTCCCTCGAATAGATGCATTCAACCTAACTTAGGGTTAGTGAAAATCGGACAAGCTACTAGCGATACTCTCAAGGGTTCGCACAGGTTGGCACAAAGGCCACTTGCAGCATACAACCAGACAAGCAATCATATCAATCAAAACGCATTTTGAAAGTATTTAGACTTATTGTTGGAACATCCCATCGAGGCATTGAGAGAGAGCGTGCACATAACCCACGAACGAGCTTTCGAAACAGAGATATCGAATTGAAGTCCAAAGGCGTAGAAGCCAGGCTCTGATACCAACATGTCACGCCCCGATCTCCCGCAGGCAAATCGGCCGTTCCCGCTAGGCGGGAATCACCCTCGCCAGCGCTCCCGCGGAACGATCGCTTAACCCATCCGGGCGTGATGCCGCACGAGCGTGATCCACGCCCGTGCAAGGCCATGGTTTATTGGCTGGCGGCAAGAGTTCTAAGCCACAGAGTCGCACAGATTGTCCGAGTGCAGCGGAGTCATGAACGCATAGGCGATCGGTAACAGGTTCACTGAGTCGACAAATATAGCGGAAGCATAGAAACACAAGTTGAAGTAAAGCAAGCTCTTTTATTGATATAAACTTGTGTTACAGGCGGCGTATAGCCGAGATTACAAGTCGCTCAAGCCTCTCTTACTGAAACATAAAACATGCCAAGTGGCTACAACTGTGGAATGAATGTACAGGCGATGGTCAGGCGATGTTCACAACTTATGTCTTGTATATGTGCTTCAGTCCCGGATGCACCGTTGCAAGGCTTCAGAGGGTCTGGCCTTAGCACGCACGAAGGAGGCGTCCGCACCGCACGAGGTTCTCCCGTACCCTGCATATCAAACTGGTGGATTATCAGTACATTGAATGCACTGGTGGGAAAGCTACTCGCCCGTTCGACAAATCCAAACACGTAATACAGGTTCCATGCACAACTATTAAGTTGTCTTTCTAGTTGCCTTAGGATCAGTTTCATGCAAACATTGAATAGCTTATCGTGTCGGCCAGTGCGTCGTGCGATGTTTGAGGAAACACGGCGAGACTTACCAACTTACCATTTATCCTTCCCTGTCCAAGACAAACATGATTAATTCAAGCACGGTAAGTATAAACATTCAGGAGGCATAGCATATGCAAACAGGAGGGTTCTTATAACATGATCGTTCAGGTGTTAAGTTATTCATTGATGCTATGCAATGACTCGCACGCGGATAGCCGCTAAGCGAGGATGACTTGTTATCTTTTGTTTCACAGGCAAGCACGCAACAGGTTAAATACACACGATAAACACACGATGCATTGCAAGCCATATTCACACGATAATCACACGAGGCATTGCAAGCATATACACACGATGATCACTGGCTGATGCCATAATGGACTAGTCAAGGACGTGAATAACATGCAACGAGAAAACACGAGAAGCTCATAAAACATGATACGTTGCAAGTTACCCAGTCCGCACACGATTGACTATAAACACGAAGTCTGCCCGGATCGAATCGGTGCCAGTGCCCCAGCACCGTCCGCAGAACTTATATCCTTGTGCACAAGTTGTCCATGATCGAACACGATTGTTAATTTATACACGAGCACACGAGATTCATTTAGCTATTGGATATGCACAGTCTCCTGGGCTACTGTAAGCCCGCACACGAGGGAGACTTGCAGGGAGATCCAAATACCTGAATGAGTCTTGCCACAGGAACATGATTCTTTTACTTGGCATGATACAGTCCCCTGGATCGGGAACTGCCTTAGTGACCTAACGGTCCCGAATACTTGCGGGTTCATTCAGGCACGGAACGACTACGTAGTAGTCTCCCGGGGTTTGGATGAAAATACGGTAACATTCAAGCAGACAAGCATGTGTTTCTAAGGAACATAAACAGGCACGTTGCTCGGACCCGAAGGTAAGCCGAGAGTTGAAACCGTTAAGGGAATTAGCATGCGAGGGTCTGAACATATATAAGCAGTATTTTATTTTCATGTTCTAGCATAGCAATACAGGTTGGGATTATTCCCTTAGCTAGGTGCGTTGGATTTATTAGCATGCAGGGGGTGAATCACCTAGCGACTAGCATAAATATTTCAGATTTTATGTGTGCTGGCTAAGCAAAGACAAGTTCACCGTAGCCACCCACCTTAGCGATGATTCGCCTCGGTAGAGCGATACGTCTGAGCGAGCCTCTGAAAGTCCAAGCCGAATTCCTGTAGGGACAAGTCTGGATATCCTTTGCTTCTTGATCGAGGCAAAGCGGGTCGGGACAGCTGCACGATTGCCGTTTGAGACGGCAGTCCGCTTGAGCGGAACAGGGTGTTACATCCTGCACCAGTAGACGTCGCGCAGTTGTTTGCGTTCTTCAGGAAGATAATGGACAAGCAGCACCACCAGGTGGATGTGATGAGGCTGGGCATTGAGAATGCCCACCGGGTGGCCATGATGGCAGTGAACAGAGTGGCTCAGACCCAGCCACAGGCAGATCAGACTCAGCACCCGAGACCGGGCAGCATCATTGACTTCCAGAGGATGCAGCCCAAGGAGTTCCGGGGTACAGAGGGGATCCTGTACGCGGATGACTGAATAGAGCAGATTGAGAGGATTTTCCGGCTGGCACAGATTCCAAACAACATGTAGATAGAGGCAGCGGGCAGTCAGATGTTCTACCTTGCTTTGACGTAGTATCGCACTGATACGAGGATCGCGGCACCAGGGCTTACTTGGGAGGCTTTCAAGAGGCTTTTTAAGGAGAAGTTTTTTTCCAGATGTGGCTCTCAGTGCCTTGGAGAGCCAGTTTGAGGCACTCGTCCAAGAGAGCATGCTGGTGGACGAGTATGCAGCAGAGTTCTGTCGTCTGGGCAAATTTATGGAGGGCTTGAGTGAGGCAGCAAAGACGAGAAAGTTTTGCAAGGGCTTGGTCATGGCGGTCAAGTCTTTGACTAGAAGTGACCGCGAAGCGACTTTCGAGCAGATCGTAGGGGACGCTCAGAGGACAGAGGATGACTTGGAGCTCAAGTCCAAGAGAGGCAGGGATGACTCAGGTAGTGCGAGTGGTAGTACGGGACCGGCTAAGCGTCCCTATGTGCAGAAGACAGCGCAGCAGTTGGGACAGCAGGGTCAGGATCAAAGAGTGCCCACTTGTGCCTACTACAGGAAGGCAGAACACACTTGGGATATTTGTAGAAGGAGGCTGAAGGTGTGTCTGTTCTGTGGATCCGCTGCTCACCAGATACGAGATTGCCCCACTGTACCTCCATTTGGTGGAGCACGGGATCGGAGAGTTGGAGCTAGGCCACCTATGGCACAGCATCAAGCCCCACACCAGCAGAGGGAGATACCCCAGCAGGGCAGGGCTTTTGTGTTTACAGTCGAGGAGACCGATGCTACGGGTATCGGGTTAGCAGGTCTATCTCTTTTTATTCTTCTTTCTGTCCTTTTCCATTTCATATGGTGTGCTTCATTAGTACCTGTTAGACTTTTCTTTTATGCTGTGGTAGATAGTATAGTAACCCTGATTGAGACTGTGATAACACGACCAGTAGGACCATGATCTTGCATGTTGTTTAGGTAGAATTTCTTAACTGTGATTGTTGGAGTTTTGACCTAGAAGAAGTGCGATCAACTTTAAATATTGATGGAGTCCGAGGGTCGCTACCCCCGAGGTATGTCGGCTGATGATATCAACTGACGAGTGTATGAGTTGTGAGGATTAGATCGAGTAGCCTACCCTTGCCGATACGTCGAAAAGTTGCCCTCATCTGCATCCATATAGATTGTCTTGTACAGCGTACTTATATATTTTCAAACAATATGCATGTTTACTGTATTCAAATTGGCTTACTTCTATGTATCTTGTTACGTCCCTCTGAGGACCTGGTCCCTTTCCAGGTGTATCTGTTCTTGAGTATTTGTAGGAGCGCAGATTTGGATGGTTACATATATTTCGAGGATGTCTTCTCTTCGAGCCCCGTGGTCGTTAGCTGGTATTCTTATATTGTGTTTATTGTGTTATGTTTTTCCATTCGAGTTGGTAGTGGATTTGTTTCCATCCAACTATCATCCTTAGATACTTCTTATTGAGATATAGTTTCAGAGATACTGGTTACTTATTTATATTTAAATTTTTGTGGATGAGATTTAGATTATAACCTGTGACTTGTGATAGCTTTATACCACTTGTGGATTGATATTCAAATTACAGCGTACGTGTGGATTTTGGTTTCCATATATTGGAGTTGCCATATCCATAAGGCTGGCATGCTTACGTGTCCTAGTCCTATATATTTTTGGGACTGGGGCATGACAACTAGACTCTTAGATGATATATTGACACGTGAGTATGAGGTATAAAAGGAAGATAGAAGTCTGACATGAATGGTAGCTGAATATTGTAGATTACACATAAACTACTTAGGGATAGAGATTTAGACTTTGACTAATAGGACATGAGCTTGCTAAAACTAATCCTTAGTAGTAGGTGGTGTCATGAGAACCTATATCCAATTTGTCCTAGCCGATGAATTTTAGGATTAGTATTCTTATTATTATTGGTTACATTTTATTCTAGGGTACTTAGAATGACTGAATAGATATTTATTATATAATTTCTATATATTCTTAGTACTATGTATTGAGTAGAGACTTATGTTGTATTTTATTACATATACTTCTCCTAAAAAATGTTTGAGTCGAACTTCTAGACTAGGTATGACTAACTAGCTAGATTAGACTTGTTGCTGCTAAAGGCAGTTGTAAGAAGTTAAGTTACCTGATTCCATTATGGATACTATAGGATGATGACGTTATACCTAGGAAGGAATGTTGGTTCGATCCGTACCTCAAACAATGTCCTAACCTTCTTCTACAACTAGGACGATTAATATTCCATTCCGGCAGACGACGATTTTGTATTCGCGTGCATGCGCTCGCGCGTTTAAAGAATGCGCTCTATTTCACTAATGAGTTAGTTGATTCGAGATATAGAGGTATGACTACATATATATATATATAACACATAGGTATATATACACTTGATATACTAGCACATATAACCACATATGTATACATAACAATACATATATATATAAATGCATATGAATATATATATTACAATAGTTAAGAATAATAGAAATTAGATCTAGAAATGAAATGCAACAAACACGTGGAGTGCATCGCACCCGTATCACACTAGATCTATGATACGCTTGCGACACAAGTCCACCACACAACCAAACATACCCCGAAGGACACGAGCAAGTCTAATATATTATTTATGAACAATACGAGAAGTCAAACACATATCTACATGTCTGTGTCAAAATATGACATGCACAAAACTCTGTGTCGGAGAAAAAATTCCAAAATCAACACGTATCACCAATTTATTGGGATACGACCTACACGTATCCAATTATAGACACGATACTAGCCACAAACAAACAAACACATGCCAAGTTGATCTATAGGACCAATTGACAAACACAACAAGTGTCAATCTCGAAATTCTTCCAAAATTGACACAAAAAGAACCATAACTTTCTCAATAGGCCTCCTATGAACTCAATTCCAAATCTTATGGGTAGCCTATGCATATGGGTTGATTTCTCATGGTTAAATCTCATATTTAGAACCTAAATTAAGGGGAAAAACTGAATTATATCTATTGGAAGATGGATTCTCAATGCAACCTCCAAATGTGGTGAAATTGGCCTCCAACTTATAGATCCTTACTCCTCTTTGTAGATCCTTACATCCTCCTTCTAGATCCTTGCTCTAGTAGCCTCCAATAGTGATTTGGAAAGGAATTAGGATAAAATTTGGTAGAAAATTGATGTATGAATGAAGGAATTTGGTTGAGAAAAATTCTAGATCTAGATTTGAAATGAAAATAGGGAAGAAACTTTTCCCCTCTCTTTATGTAGGCCGGCCCCCTTGCCCCTTTCTTAAGCTACTATATAATGTCCATTATACCCCTTGGGGCCTCTCATGAAGAAATAATTAAGGAAAAAAGGTTCTAGTCTAATAGTTTTAATTAAACTAATCATCCTCCTAATCAATGGACTTTCTAGTTGGGCTAAATTCTAATAATTAATACATGTTGGTCCATGAGTCTAAACTAAACTAGTTAGGTCCACTAACACAAGTCCAAAATAATAAACTAACATCTAACAATAATAAAATAATAAAATAAATAATTATTCACATGCACAATATTTAATTAATTATGAAATTACCAAAATATCCTTTCCTAGAAAATGTGGTAGTGATACTATAGTCATCTCCTTTGGTGCTGATTCTTCAAGGTCCATGAGATCCAGCTCATGTGTCATCAGTTTTCCCATGAGTGTCTTAATTGACATCGTTGTGAGGTCGTTTCCTTCTATGATAACTGTTGCTTTTGGATTCCAATTCTTTGTAAGTCCTCTTAGCACTTTGCGAATCTTTTCATGATTAGTATAGACATTTCCAAGAGAAGCAAGAGGATTAATGATATCAAAAAAATGTATAAATATTTGTGTAATGGTCTCATTAGGCTTCATTTTGAATGCCTCATATTCTTCAGTAAGTCTACTAATCTTTGATTCCTTCACTTGTGAAGTTCCTTCATGAGTTACCTCAAGAAGTTTTCAGATCTCGTATGAAGTAATGCAAGTGGATACTCTATTGAATTCAGTACTATCTAAGGCACAAAATAAAGCATTTACAGCTATAGCATCAAGACTAGAATGTTTCTTCTCTAGATTAGTGTATTTTCCTTTGGGCTTATATACCAGAACTGTCACGCCCCAGTCCCAAAATATCGAGGGACTAGCCACGTGGCAATGGCCAGCAGTACACACTGATGGACAAACCTAATTTAATGGATCCATCAAGGAATACTTAAGCTGTAATACAACAATAAGGGTCTACTAATCTCATCCACAAAATAAATACATCAAATATCAACAAAAGAAATTAAAACATCATCAGTCACAAGTAATTAAAATTGGGGAACAACCCGATATTAAGTCTGTTACAATTGTTCACTTAAACAAGAAATAAAAGAGTTTTAATAGCATCCAGACTGAGCATAGAAGAAACATATACTCAGGAGAAATCTTATGCAATCACCTCGTCCTCGGTTCCTGGTTCTGCTCCTGCTAATGCTCATGTTCCGTAGACCTCAGGATAGATATCCTCTGCTAACCCTGGGGACATAATCCAGATCCAGGTCCTCAGGGGACATAGCAAGGTACAAAATAAATCATGCCAAAATAATGCAGTGTAGCAATAAATGAACAATAGGGTAAAATATATAACCAGCTAAGTGATATGCAAGTGAGAGTTTTAATCATACTCGGGCTGAGACTACTATAGGATCAGTGTCGGAGAAACCTATAGCAGTATTCTCTCGAAGGGCCAGAACTTGTGCCAAAGCTCTGTGTCAGAGACTAAGACACCTCCAGATGATAATATATATAATATAATCAGCCTTTGATATGGTAATACTCTCCCCACCTAATGTAATCACACGTCTCATATCCATGACACGCAGGATCAAAACTAATGCAGCAAGTCATAATAAGATCTAAGAAAATAATGTCTATGTCATGAAACCTGTATCCTATACAGAATCACCTTGAATATTTCTGAAAGATTCTGTCTCATGATTAGTGTCAGGTGTCCTGGGTATAACGTACTTGATATGGCAAGTACGAGAAGTATAGGGTCACGGTATCCATGTCTAGGTGACTTTACACAACTCTGCGTACAGTGTTGGCACCCGACTATTAATAGGACGCTAAGTAAGTCACACGGTCCTAGGTTAAGCATGTACAACAGATAAATAAAACAAGAAATTATGTAACAAGAACTGCAAGATTTGGCAAGGTACACTTGCCTGGGGTTCTGATTTCAATTGTAGCTCTGGCCTCAGTGGAAATTGCAGGTACTGCTTCGGTTGCTGAAATAAATATCACCATCAGATTCAGAAAATATCAAATAGCTAGAAACGCCTGTCCTTGAGTCCAATTTGGACACAGGGACAAAAAAGATAGTTTCTGGTCAAAGCGAGGTCCACAGGTGGGCCGCTTCGTACCGAAAAATGTGTCAGAACCAATGGTCTCCAAATTCGTCAAACTTAGTGTCAACCAGTCCAGAACGATGATACGAACCCAACGAAACTTCTAGAATTGGATTCCGATGAGCCGTTCACAAAATCGCCCGTCAAGTGGAACCGTGGGCCCACGATACGCGATTTTGTCAACGTTCTCAGAATCGAACCAAATTTGGGTCACAGGACCAGCGTATTGCTACGAGTTTGATGGCGCAAGTTTTGTTTCGATCCGATGTGTGTACACCAAGTTACAGTGAGATCCAGAACAGACGGATACGGGGCGTTGTCGGCGGATACGCGTTAATTTCGGTGTGCACGCACATCCAAATCAACTTCTGCAAAATCTCGCACGTCCATATCAACGGCATGCACCTTTCGGTGAAGACCGCACGCGACCAAGTCGTCCCATTTGGCGGGGCGTAGTCAGTTCCGGGGGGAAATGGGGTGTTGTTTTTTCTGTTTTTGGATCGCGGTTCGCGATCACCACAGGACGCGATGCACCGAGCGGGTTACACGGGCATCGAGAGGGTTACACAGCCTACGCGACATAACTGATGGAACAAAAAATGGGGCAACGAGGAGAGAGAAAATGCTACCTGAATAGGGCTCCGTGGAACTGGGTTTCTTCGTGTCCGTGAGGAGACTCGACACTGTGACACAGTGTCCGGGTTACTGTGCTGCTGTGTCCGGTTAGGGTTAGGGTTCTGTGCACCGGTGCTCGCCGGAGGAGGGTTGAGGCGGCCGAGGACGGCTCAGGCGAGGCTGTGGGGCGCTCGGGGACGGCGCCGGTGGCTCGAGGCGGCTCTCGGGTGAAGGCGGTGGCTACAATGGCGGAGGAGAGCAGGAGGAGGAGGCGGCTGGGGACGATGACGGAGGGGCTCGTCGGAGAAGGCGGCGGAGGCAGCGGGGAGAGAGGCGGAGGCGAGTTTTATAGGAGATCGAGGGAGAGGGAGAGGCGGCCGGTGCGGGGAGGGGAACCGGAGCGGCGGGCGTTGCGGGGGAGCCAGAGCGGCCGGAAGGCAAGGCGCCACGGCGGGTCGGCCGGCGGAGCGGAAGCGGCAGGGTCGGGGGTGAAAGGTGCACTGTAGCACGGGTCGGGTAGGGTAGGCGGGTCGGGTCGGGCGGTGGGATCCGACCCGATCCGATAGGTTGGGCTTGGTTCGGTTAGACCGGCCGGTTTGGGTTGGTTTGGTTCAATTGAACTGGGTTTATTTTGGTTTAAATATTAATTAGTTTTTAGGGCTTTAAAAAAATGTTTTCGAGGTTCAATAAATTCCCGAAAAATTATCCTATGTCTAATTTTTTATTTTACACCAGAAAATATTATTTTTATAATATTTTAATATTATTTAATATCATTTAAAAATTATTTAATTACAAAATACCTTAATTTTAATTACAGAAAAATCTCAGAAAATTCCAGAAAAATTATAAAAATCCATTTAAAAATTCCTGAAAATCAGGGGGTTTACAATCTACCCCCCCTTAAGAGGATTGCGTCCTCGCAATCTAAGAATAACCGGTCAACCGAGATGACACGGCTGCAAATATTGTTCGATGCACATCACGATTAAGAAGAGTCAAGGTTGAGGGTTTAAAACACATATGGAAAATCATTTCCCTAAGCAATGGAAGTTATGAAATTTTCAGAAGAAAGAAAATCTAGAAAACTACAGTTTTTAGAAAATCAGGTTATCCTTTTAAAAACATATCAGGTTAACATTTATTAGCAAGTTCAAAATTACTAGGTTAAGGCTAGGGTCACGAACCAACAGGCACGAACTAAAGCAAATCTAGAAACAGATAACTACGAAGACTTATGCGCATTAGCTACTCCATGATTCTGCGCGTCTCCCAAAGTCATCGCGAAAGCTTGTCCGCGTCCTTGCGGTCGATTCCTCTGTTATTGCTGGACCTGCTGGAAGAGTACGGCCTGGGGTATCAAATGTGGCCTCGGCTGGTTCCCTCCTGGAGTTGGTGGTATGACTCCTTCCACTTCCGTTTGCGGTGCTCCCAAAGCTGGACAGGCTGGCCTCGGTATTGGTAAAGCTTGTTGGTTATCCGTTGGTGCTCCTCTATGCTCAGGGCATCCCTTCAATGAATGCTGACTGGATCCACAAGCTAAACATAGTCCTCTTTTGCGTCTGCACTCGCTCTCATGATGGCCTCTCTTGCGACAAAATTGACAGATAGGTAGGAATAAGGCTCTTGGTGCTGCTTCCTGAAGTGGATTCATCTGTGGTCGCTTTGCAGCTCTTTCCTGCTGTGCTTGGTCTGGTGCATGCGGCCGCTTCTGGCTAGACTCTATCCTGGTGATGCACTCCATGGCCCGTGCTGCAGTAAGAACGTCCGTTGCAACGGAGCTGATTAACTTCCGTAGCTCTGAGCTAAGTCTGTAAATGAACTCCTCCGTTTGGCTTTGCTGAACCTTCTGATAAGCTTGCATCATTGGGTAGTACATTTGAAATATCTGTTGCACGTCCATAGCTTGCTCTTGTGGGAATACGGGCATTGGTGGAGTGAACTGCGGCGAAGTGTCATCTTGTTGGTTTCCCGAGGTATGCTGATTTGCTTGACTTTGTTGAGCAGATTGACCTTCTCCTACCGGTGTTACTTCCTCTTCGTTGGTTACCTCAGCTTCTCGTGGTGATCTTGCAGGAGTCTCGTCGTTTGCTCGAGGATCTATTACTCTGCATCCAAAATAAACAATAAGATGTGCACAGGAATCAAGGCAGGATGCAAGTCAAAAATTTGAATCTGATATAGATATCAAGAACGATTCAAGCAAGTGGATGAGATCCTAAAAACTTATCCTATTTTTACTGCAGGCTTGCTCGGTCCCTAAGTTGAAACCGAAGCAATTTAGTCGTTGACCTGTATGGGCCACCACAAAAACCATGTCACGCCCCAGTCCCAAAATATCGAGGGACTAGCCACGTGGCAATGGCCAGCAGCACACACTGATGGACAAACCTAATTTAATGGATCCATCAGGGCATACTTAAGCTGTAATACAACAATAAGGGTCTACTAATCTCATCCACAGAATAAATACATCAAATATCAACAAAAGGAATTAAAACATCATCAGTCACAAGTAATTAAAATCGGGGAACAACCCGATATTAAGTCTGTTACAATTGTTCACTTAAACAAGAAATGAAAGAGTTTTAATAGCATCAAGACTGAGCATAAAAGAAACATATACTCAGGAGAAATCTTCTGCAATCACCTCATCCTCGGTTCCTGGTTCTGCTCTGGCTAACGCTCATGTTCCGTAGACCTCAGGATAGATATCCTCTGCTAACCCTGGGGACATAATCCAGATCCAGGTCCTCAGGAGACATAGCAAGGTACAAAATAACTCATGCCAAAATAATGCAGTGCAGCAATAAATGAACAATAGGGTAAAATATATAACCAGCTAAGTGATATGCAAGTGAGAGTTTTAATCATACTCGGGCTGAGACTACTATAGGATCAGTGTCGGAGAAACCTATAGCAGTATTCTCTCGAAGGGCCAGAACTTGTGCCAAAGCTCCGTGTCAGAGACTAAGACACCTCCATATGACAATATATATAATATAATCAGCCTTTGATATGGTAATACTCTCCCCACCCAATGTAATCACACGTCTCATATCCATGACACGCAGGATCAAAACTAATGCAGCAAGTCATAATAAGATCTAAGAAAATAATGTCTATGTCATGAAACTTGTATCCTATACAGAATCACCTTGAATATTTTCGGAAGATTTTGTCTCATGATTAGTGTCAGGTGTCCTGGGTATAACGTACTTGATATGACAAGTACGAGAAGTATAGGGTCTCGGTATCCATGTTTAGGTGACTTTACACAACTCTGCGTACAGTGTTGGCACCCGACTATTAATCAGACGCTAAGTAAGTCCCACGATCCTAGGTTAAGCATATACAACAGATAAATAAAGCAAGGAATTATGTAACAAGAACTGCAAGATTTGGCAAGGTACACTTGCCTGGGGTTCTGATTCCAATTGTAGCTCTGGCCTCAGTGGGAATTACAGGTACTGCTCCGGTTGCTGAAATAAACATCACCATCAGATTCAGAAAATATCAAATAGATAGAAACGTCTGTCCTTGAGTCCAATTTGGACACAGGGACAAAAATGACAGTTTCTGGTCAAAGCGGGATCCACATGTGGGCCGCTTCGTACCGAAAAACATGTCAGAACCAATGGTCTCCAAATTTGCCAAACTTAGTGTCAACCAGTCCAAAACGATGATACGAACCCAATGGAACTTCCAGAATTGGATTCCGATGAGCCGTTCACAAAATTGTCCGTCAAGTGGAGCCGTGGGCCCACGATACGCTATTTTGTCAACGTTCTCAGAATCAAACCAAACTTGGGTCACAGGACCAGCGTATTGCTACGAGTCCGATGGTGCAAGTTTTATTTCGATCAACGTGTGTATACCAAGTTACAGCGAGATCCAGAACAGGCGGATACGGGGCGTTGTCGGCGGATACGCGTTGATTCCGGTGTGCACGCACATCCAAATCAACTTCTGCAAAATCCCGCACGTCCGTATCAACGGCGCGCACCTTTTGGTGAAGACCGCACGCGACCAAGTTGTCCCGTTTGGCGGGGCGTACTCAGTTCCGGGGAAAAATGGGGTATTATTTTTTCTGTTTTTTGGATCGCGGTTCGCGATCACTACAGGACGCGATGCACCGAGCGGGTTGTACGGGCATCGAGAGGGTTACACAGCCTACGCGTCACAACTGACGAAACAGAAAACGGGATAACGAGGAGAGAGAAAATGTTACCTGAACAGGGCTCCGTGGAATTGGGTTTCTTCGTGTCCGCGAGGAGACTCGACACTGCGACACAGTGTCCGGGTTACTGTGCTGCTGTGTCCGGTTAGGGTTAGGGTTCTGTGCACCGGTGCTCGCCGGAGGAGGGTGGAGGCGGTCGGGGACGGCTCAGGCGAGGCTGCGAGACGCTCGGGGACGGCGCCGGTGGCTCGACGCGGCGCTCGGGTGAAGGCGGTGGCTACAATGGCGGAGGAGAGCAGGAGGAGGAGGCGGCTGGGGACGACGACGGAGGGGCTCGTCGGAGAAGGCGGCGGAGGCAGCGGGGAGAGAGGCGGAGGCGGGTTTTATAGGAGACCGAGGGAGAGGGAGAGGCGGCCGGGAGGCAAGGCGCCACGGCGGGTTGGCCGGCGGAGCAGAAGCGGCAGGGTCTGGGGTGAAAGGTGCACTGTAGCACGGGTCGGGTAGGGTAGGCGGGTCGGGTCGGGCGGTGGGATCCGACCCGATCCGATAGGTTGGGCTTGGTTCAGTTAGACCGGCCGGTTTGGATTGGTTTGGTTCAATTGAACCGGATTTATTTTGGTTTAAATATTAATTAGTTTTTAGGGCTTTAAAAAAATGTTTCCGGGGTCCAATAAATTCCCGAAAAATTATTCTATGTCTAATTTTTCATTTTATACCAGAAAATATTATTTTTATAATATTTTAATATTATTTAATATCATTTAAAAATTATTTAATTACAAAATACCTTGATTTTAATTACAAAAAAATCTCAGAAAATTCCAGAAAAATTGTAAAGATCCATTTAAAAATTCCTGAAAAATCAGTGGGTTTACAAGAACACCATCTACAACAATTCTAACAGACTTTTTGTAGCCATCCTCAACTATTGACCATAGGTCAAAGTCTAGTGATCTGAGATTAAAAAAAAAAGTCATACGTATTTTTCAGTAAGTGTAGTTGGTTCCATCAAATATAAGAGGTCTATTTGTGGATTGGCCTTCACCAGTGAAGATAGATTTCACAGTTGTCATGTGTAAAGCTCTTAGGAATTAAAGCCTATGAAAGAGAACAAAGCTTTTATACCAAATGTAGGATCGATAGACAACTCTAGAGGAGGGTGAATAGAGTGTATGTGTGTGCAGCCGAATATAAATTACCAATTAAAATTTTTACTGAGTAAAAGCAGTTACCAACTAGCAAATAATGCAGCAAAATGTAAATAATAAAAAGTAAGGAAGAGCAAACGCAAACATCGAGATTTTATACTGGTTTTTCTCTGAGAGGACTAGTCCAGTTCCGAAAATCCTTGCTCGGAGTTTAACTTCACTATGAGTGAAAACACAAGCTTTGATCCGAAAGACTTGCGACTCCGTACAACACGAGCATTTGATTCGAAGAGCTCAACGACTTCAGACTTTCTGAGAAATAGCTTTGAAAAGCCAAGCTTGTACAACTCGAATACTTCTAATCGAAATCGCACTGGCACTTAGAAGAATCTGAGTTGTCTTGGTGTTTGAAAGGTTGCTCTTATAATGAATAGAGAAGTTGAGAATGAATGAATGAGTGGATGAGTTGTATATGAATGAAAATCTCTTATCTATTTATAGGTTTTCTAAACCAAAACTTGGATACCCAACATTCAAAATTTTAAACGTTGGAGCTTTGGGAATAGGTCTAGCCAACTGAATTAGGAATCGGTTTTGGTCAACCAAGTTCGGACAGAGTTCGGACAGAACTCGGACCGAGTTCGGTTTCCCAAAATCCAATGGGTTCCTGATCATGTTTGGGTTAGTTTGGATTAAGTTTTGAATGGGTCTTTAGGCTAGTATGAGTTCAGATTTGTTCAGGTATAGGTAGGCTTATTTTGAGTGGACTTTGAATAAGTATTCAACTAGTGCCAAAGTGCGATCCGACTCACATAAGTCCTAGACTCAATAAAGATAAAAATACATAAGAAAATGTAAAACAATATAATCAACTGGACAGTCTTCTGAAGAAAGCAGTCTTCTGTTGCAAGTATCGATTCAGAGTTTTAAGTAAATTATCGAAATTAGGTTGACTGAGACCAGATGAATTAACACAAGATGTCGAAAACCTTGACATCATTAACATACAAATAGAAATAGGAGAGCCTAGTGACATTATTAACATAAGATAGAAATAGGAGAGCCTACTGCGGAGGATCAAGATGTCAAAAACCGTGACATAGTTAACATACGGATAAAAATAGGAGATCATAGTGGCTTCCGCTTGCTAATCGAGGATCTGCAGAAGATCAAGATGTCGAAAACCTTGACATCATTAACATACAAATAGAAATAGGAGAATCTAATGACATTATTAACATACGGATAGAAAAGGGAGAGACTAGTGGCTTCTGCCTGCTAATAATCCTGGATCTGCGGAGAATCAAGATGTCGAAAACCTTGACATGATTAACATACAGATAGAAATAGGAGAGCCTAGCGGCTTCCGTCCGTTATTACAGGATCTGAGGAGGATCAAGATGTCGATAACCATTTTCCATTTTCTTGCAGGAGGCAATGCCAAAAGGTTTGCTGACAGAGAGACCCAAAGAGTGATAACAGAGGTGTATGTGGCCTGGAAACCAAGACAACCAATTTACATTTTTAAGTTACACAAAATACCAATGAAGGATTAATAATAAAGAAGCCCAAAAAATTTGGACCATGTTTAAAACCAAAATGAAGATTAAATGGAAGAAGAAAAATCATACTCCTCAGCAACAGCCAAGCCATAGCCATCACTCCCCCCCTCCCTACCTCTCCTCCCTCCCGAGCCGCCTACCTCAAGAACTCCAGTCATCGGGAACCGACCGTTCGCCAGAACTCTAAGAGTAGAACCAAAATATGCAATCGCCGTCGAGGCAGGCAGTCAGGCAGGCTCTCAAATGGGGAGCCTGCCACCTATTATTTACCCGAAAACAAAACCACATTCAGTCCACGGACGGCTCGGGGAAGATCTCCTTCGACGGCCTCCTCCGGCCGAACGAGTGCTCCCCGCCGCTCCCTTGCGACTTCGTCGTGCTCGACCTCTTGAAACTCCTCTCCTCCCTCATCCCCTGCGCCCCCGAGACGGACGTCCCTACGTCCGACGAGCTGTGCCTCCAGCTCCCGAAGAAGGCCGCGTTCCAGGAGCCGCGCGACGAGCCGGCCCTCAGCCGTGCTGACCCCGAGCTCTCCTCCCTCACGACCTTCAGCGGGTTCTCCAGCGCCTTCAGGATGTACCTCACGAGCGGCCGCTTCGATGGCTTCGGGTTCAGGCAGGACCTGGCGACGATGGCCATCGCCCAGACCTCCTCCAGCAGGTCCTCGTCGACGATCAGGGACGGGTCCACGATCTTCGTCACGAGTTCCTTCTCGTAGATGCTGATGTAGGGCAGCGTGCGGTCTAGCCACTCAGCCGTGGAGGCGTCGTTGGAGCCGCTGATCCCGAGCTTCCCCGTCACCAGCTCCAGCAGCACCTTGCCCAAGCAGTATACATCGTAGGCACAAGTGGCAGCAGGAGAGCCTGCAGTTTTTACCATGTCGAAGCATTAGCAAAAGAAGCGGAAGGTGTTACGAATTAAGAAGGATAGAGAGGATGTTTCAAGCAAGAACACACACCTGGAGCACTTTGCTCAGATGTCCTGCACATCAAAAGCCAAACAAAAGAGAATGAATGGTTAGGCCATGAACAGATTGGCTTCCGAAAAATATTTTGATATCGGTCAATTTCGGAATTAATGGCTCTTTCCTAACATACAAATTGATAGAATACAAGACTTATCATATCTTCACCAGTCGATCGATGAGTTCAAAGTTCAAAGCATAGTTTGAAGTATCGGCCGATACCGATTCAATACGGTCGATACCGATATGGTTTGGCATGTACCGATCCAATACCGACCGATACCCAATACTGGCTAATATTGACCAATACTGACATTAGAGGTATCTTTTCTAGTCAATTCGGCAAAGAAAATTGAACAAAAAAGACCAATCAATAAGAGTGTAAAGGCATAGTAAGGTTGTAAAAGTATGTAAAAGAAAAAAAACGTATCTATCGCAGGTAAACCTATCGACAAGGATGACTACTATTTCATTTAATTTCAAAACTACTACGAAATAACACAAAAAATACTTAAAATTATGCATAAATGTTTTAATATATTTTTTTCCCCTAAAATGTTAATTATTTGCTTTCCGATACCCAAAACTTCTGATACTCCGATCTGAAACCGTTGATACCGTCGATCCCGGTACTCATAGTAAGGGTCCGATACCGATTCCAATACCTTGGTTCAAAGGAGTATTCTTTGACATTGGAAAGTGAGAGTTCTAACAGTGTGGAGGCAGACATCGTAAATGAAATTGAAGACAAACTACAAAAGGAAGATCAACCTATATTCCAACAAAAAGGATACTTGGAGGACCTACTTCTTTCTCTACAAAGAGTTGATTCAATACTGCAGTTATGATAAAACTTACAATGTGAGCTTCAACTAAATTGTAAGTGTTGTTCATTGTTGACAGAAGCATGCTATGTACCAATATCAAACTAACAAATATGCTAATTAGGAAAAGAAAACCAGTAACTTACTGTGAAGATAAGCGCAAGAATCTGGAGATGACATTCTGGTGACCATCACCTTCTTGAGTGCACACCTCACTCAAACTCCCGAGTCGCACTTCAAATTTGTCATCGAGAAGTATACTGCTTGCTTGGACATCTCTGCAAGCCAAGAGAATTAGTTACCACACAGCTCTCTGACATATGAACTGTTATAGAGTAACTGTTGGAATAATATAAATATCTATCCCTCAACCCTCATCAAAACTTTGGAGTATGCACAACTTTGCTCCAGCAAACTTATTCCAAGACACTTATGAATACTAAAATACATCACATAGTATGGTATCTTAACTATATTTTGCAGTATCGGCCGATACCGATCCGATACGGCCGATACGATACGGTTTGGCATGTCCCGATCCGATACCGATACTGGCCGATACCAACATCAGAGTTTTTTTTTCTAGTCATCCGGCAAAGAAAATTAAACAAAAAAGACCAATCAACAAGGATGTAAAATCAATGCAGGGTTGAAAAAGCATGTAAAAGAAGTAAACTTATTAATCACAGGTAAACCAATCAGCAAAGGTGACTACTATCGCAGGTAAATCAATCGATAATGATGACTACTATTCCATTTAATTGCAAAATTACTAAGAAAAACACATGAAATACTTAAAATTATGTCTAAATATATTTAAAAAAATCTAAAATTTTAATAATTTATTAAATAATTATTTGTTTTCCGAAACCAAAAAAATCTGATACTCCGATCCGAAATCGTCAATACCGATACTCATATGTAGGTTCTGATACCAATACTGCGAACCTTTATCTTAACTTGCCAATTTATAATTGGTGACAAAAAAGTAATAAAAAGTCTTACAACTATTTGTGATTGTCTTTAAAAACATTACAACCTAATCCATCTAAATTTTAAGGGCTAATTAGAGTTTAGACCCTAGATTTTATACCAGCTTAGAGTTTGAGCCCTGACTTGTCCAATTAAAGAGTTTAGATCCTGAATTTTTATTATTTAGTTTATTTTTCCCTTTATACCATCTCTCTCATGCAAACAATGAAATTTTCCTATATAGGTAAACATGAAACAAAAAATAAAAATCCAGGGTCTAAACTCTCCAATTGGACATGTCAGGGCTTTAACTCTAAGCTGGTATAAAATCCAGGATCTAAACTTTAATTGGCCCAAATTTTAATATCTGTCAACTGTCACCACCCGCATTCTCGAGTACTCTCTCACAAAATAATGTCATCAACCATCATAAGCTTCCCTACCCAGAAGCTAAATACATCCCAAGTCCTTGTTTTTATAAACCCCCCTTCTACTACGAACTTCAAGTCAAAAAGGTAAGATAAACACAGATTCATAACAGCGACATGCCATTACAAGGTCAATTGATCATACCCTATGTTGCATGAATGCAGGCAAAGTTACGATGCGGGAAACAGACCTTTTCGAATAGATACAATGTAGCCGCCTATGTTGCACCAATACATACACGATACAAATACGGAAACCATTTTTCCGTGTATGTGCAACATAGATCAGATCAGAGATCAAGAATATGTTTCTGTCAAGTGAGCCTGAAGACGACAACACAATGTGACTTAACTAAAGGAGATAATAATACTCGACAGTGTGGCTTATGCTAAATATTTACAGAGGAAGTTTAGGTCATTGAGGTAAGACCATCCATGAAAGTGTAAGTATGCCCTTAGTAGGCTCCATGACAGGACCACGAGAAATGATTCAAGGAAAAGCAATAAGTACAGTGTCAAGCTTCCCTTTGTTTGCAAGTTCTATGAGGATGATAATGAAACTTATTGTCATCCCGTCCCCACAATCCATTTCTCCCCCAACCCCACCCCTACCTTAAAAGAAGAAAGTAGTTGGACTATATTACTCTTGATAATGGTTTGAGGGCATGCATCATTAAGTGCTCTTGTATAGTAAATATGCCAACTTGACAAAACATTGAACAAGCAGCACCCCTTCCCCAAGTACATTGAATCTCAATCACATTAGACATGAAGATCCTAAAATTATAAATGAAAACAAGTTCAGCGAAAGTACCTAATTCTACGTTGCACAAATACGGACATTATCAAATAGGTAAAGCAGTAGTCACCTATGTTGTATGAATACAAACACATATCTGGATATGGACAATATGGATACATACTCTATTTTTCCATGTTGTGCAACATAACCTTACACTTAAAGTAAAACAACAAAAACCTACACTTAAAATTAAATTATTGAACAGTGGCAACAATAGTTCAGTGCAATTAAATTACTGAAATAGGTATACAAAAGGCCTAAAATGCCATGTATTCCTGAAAATGGAAAAAATGGAGAATGATCTTTAATATCTGTCATTATAACAATTAATGGTGAATGAGATGTGGTAGGTGACAAGGTTGATGGCAATTACTAATTTCCATTACAGAGTACAACATAGAAAGCTGAGGATAAAAGTGCCTAAATGAAGAAGGAAAATATTAGATGGCTTTAAAAGAAGCAAGCTGAAAGAATGATCCCCAATTCGGTATAAATATTAGATGGCTTTAAAAGAAGCAAGCTGAAAGAATGATCCCCAACTCATACCGAAATGAAGGGATGTTCTGATAGATACTGTTGGACGAGAAGCCAAAAGCTGTGACAACCTATAGAAAAACCAAATTCGGGCACCCTAAAATCAGTACCATGTCCATGTCCAACGTGTATCAGACACTACATGGAGATAGGACCAAAAAAGGGTGTTCTGCCCGTGTCTCATGTCCGTATCGTGTCATGTCGTATTCATTTTTTGTGTAACATAGGTGAAATGGCTTAGTTAAAGAAAGAAATCAAAATTAAAAACATAAAGAGAGGAAAATGGGAGACCAGATACCTGTAGATACTACAAATTTCTTGTATAGAGGTTGTCCTCTAGAAACATAAGAATAAAGATCCGATCTATATACATAATAAAAAAACAATGATGATAAGTTAATGCTCAGACAATGTGGAACAGCCTCTCCATATATATGGGGGTAAGGCTAAGTACATCTTAACCCTCCCAAGAAGACCCTACTAAGTCGGTTTCTCGTGGCACTAGGAACCACCCCCCCCCCCCCCCCCCCCTTTTTGTTATGTCAAATAGTCCGCATAATGTGATTGCAGACACTATTCCTCACTAGGAAGGCAATAAAACCATTACAAATGACAGTTTCAACGGAATCTATAAACTTGAATCGGACACCGAAAAGTAACTAAAAAGAACATCCAATTTGAATTGGTTTGGGTGCTCTCTCTATGAATTATGAGGAGATACTTGCAAAAGAAAAACGTGTTGGAAGTTCTCGACTAGATATTTGGATGAAGAGGGTCTTATAAGGATTCTACAGATCGCGTCTTCCCAAGAGAAACAGTTCCAGCAATCTCTGAATCTAACTCAAAGAACTACCACATTACCTTCTTAAGGTATGAATCTAAAAAACACACAAATGAATCCCATGACAACATGAGTGTGATATATGCATTCAACTCATACAAAGGAGCAAATGTGTAATGACCGAACGAAAATAAAAGAATTGTCACCTGCCTCCAACTATAAGTAAACTTATGAATAAAGTCCGAAATTAAAAAAAAAAATCACAATATAATGTTTCTATAATTCTACATGTACTGGTACTTATTCAAGCAACAAATTATAACTGCATTACACCATTTGGTGAATGGGACATCAATTGCAACCTAAGAAATGATCTACACTAGAAGTTCTTAATTATGTCACTAACATATCAAAAGAAATCAAACAATACCTGTGAACGAATGGCGGCGTGCACTCATGATGAAGGAAATTCAATGCCTCGGCCACCCCGATCGCAATCTTCAACCTCGTTATCCAATCCAGCGACTGCAACCCCTCCTCGTCCTGTGCCGACTTCATATACAAAGCATTCGACAGGTCGCCATGAGGCATATACTTGTACACGATCAGCTTCTCCTTCTCGCTATCCAAACAGTGCCCCAAGAACGGAACCAGCCGCACATGGGAAGCCTTGGCGAAAAAATCCAACTCCGCGGCGTACCCGGTCTTCCTCACGATATCCACATCGATCCTCTTCACCACCACGGGCGCCCCATTTTCGAGCAATCCGTGGTAAAGATCCCCGGAGTGGCCGTGCTTGATCAGGTTCTTATCGCTGAACTCCGCCGTCGCCCGAACCAGCTGCTCGTAAGAGAACGAATCCCCGGCCGCGGACAAGCTGACGGACACCCCAGAACGACCGGTAGGGGCCTCCACTCCTAAGGTTGTCACATTCGCGCTAGCCGCAGTATCCCTATTTTCGTCCTTCCTCCCTCTGCACCTCCTAATGCACAAAACGACGACTCCGAGCAATATCAAGAACACGACGACTCCCCCAACAATGGCTCCTATCAGTACATACTTCCTCTTCCTCTTCGACTCCGGCTTGCTCTTTTCCGGTGGACGAGGGCCGGGCGGAGCCGTAGGGCCGTCGTACTCGACCCCTCTCGCGGAGTAGAATGCCCGGCAGTCGGCCTCGGGCCGCTGGGCCGGGACGTTCCGGAAGCAGTTAAACCCTAGGGCCACATTTGCGGTGGCGGTCTCCGGCGGCGCCGGTCCCTGGAAATAGTTCGAGGAGAGATCGACGGAGCCGAACCGGGCGAAGAGGAACCCGGTGAAGCCGGGGGGCACGGACCCGTAGTAGAGATTGCCGGACAAATTGAACACCCCTCCTCCCGCGGCGACGGCGGCATTGGCGGGGGGCGTGACGGGGAGCGTCCCGGTGAGGCTATTGGCGGAGAGATCGAGGAGGCGGAGGTTGGAGGCGGACCAGAGGGGGCCCGGGACCGAGCCGTTGACCGCGGCGGAGCGGAGGAGGAGGGAGGAGAAGGCGGAGGAGTTCCCGGCGCCGCCGAGCCAGGCGGGGATTCGGCCGGGGAGGGGGAAGGCGGAGGAGTCGAAGGACTCGAGGCGGGTGAGGTTCCGGACCCCGACGACCGCGAAGGCGGGCCGGAGGCGGCCGAGGCGGGTGCGGCGGAGGCCGGTGAGGGACAGGTCCACGACGCGTCCGGACCGGCAGGAGACGCCGGCCCAGGACGCGCAGGGGTCGGCCCGGCGGGGCCAGTCTCGGGCGCGGACTCCGAGGCTGGCCCGCAGACCGTAGAGGCCTGCGAGGTCAGAACCGGACGACAGCGGGACCCCATCTGCTGTCCGGTTCTGACCAACAGCTCCTAGTGCCGTTCTTGAATGAGGTAGCATCAAGAACAGCATTAGAAACAGGAGGGAAAGAAACTCCATGGACTCCATGGGAGCATGGAGTTTCTTTTTTTTAGCAAGTAATTAATTAATAATGTTCTTGTTTGTGTGGTTTTTTTTTTTTTTTGTTTTGTTTTTTGGGAGATTAGGAGTAGATGGGGAGGAGGAAGAAGAAGTAGAGGAGGTCTAGTTGTGTTGAGGTATTATAAGTAGTTAATGTGTACAGATGGAATTGAAAGGAGGGACATTTAATGAATTTTGAGGTGCAAATCTTTGGAAGGAAAGGAGAGGAGGGGGTGACCGGGAGTAGCCGGTCTTATTGTGGGGTTGGACTTGGGAGGGTTGACCTGTAGAAAGGAAGAAAGGGGGGGGGGGGGGGAGGGGGGATTGTGAGCTTGGGAAAAAGGCTTTTGCTTTTTCAAGTCCTAGTTCATAATTCATATCAAGGTTGGATTGGGCTTTTTGGGAATATTTTCGCAAATATTTACATTTCACATATGGAAACTAGTATATCTCAAGGTGTATAATGGTCCGGGCGGTCCAAAATTCGGTCCGGACTCGGCCCAATCAACGTCGGTCTGTTCCGGTCCGGATCGGGTCAACGATCCGGTCCATCTCGGCCCACATGTATAGTTGGTCCGGGCTTTGTCTGCATTTTCTGTCCGAAAGTCCGGTCCGGCCCGATTCAAGAACCGGTCCGAACCGGTTTAGCTCCGTTGAACCTGTTTGACCCGGTCCGATTCCCGATACGGTTCAAACCCGGTAGCATATACACTAAAATTTAAAAAATATATATGGAGAGGGGTAGGGTTCAAACCCACACCTCCTCCTAAGAACACAATTTTCCTTAAGCTGCTTCTCCTAACCAATCAATTCAATTGAATTTGTATTTTTATTATATATAAATGAGGTAAATATATAATACAATCAACTAGATTTTGTTTTAAAGTAGGACCCGATCCGGCCCGAATCTACCCGGGTCTCGGTCCGGACTGAATTCTCCTCCCTCCCTTCCGGGCCGGGCCGGCCCAATAGATACCATGAAGTATATGTTTTCACTTTTTTTTTTTCTAAATCTAGCAAATATTTTTGTTTGCATAAAATAGTAAAAATTTCGGTTAAAATGGTAGAAATATTTTTAAATTGTTTACTATTTCGTACAAAAAAAATAGAGTGTTTGCTAAAATATTTCTTTTTTTTAAATGACAAATGGGAGAAGTCTAAGAAGAATCAAATAACGGATGACAATCCATCCTGAGTTATTTGAAGAAAAAAAATGTGCATTGAAGTGACATGAATAGAAAATCTTGTTTATTATAAAATACGAATTTTGAAATAGTAGTTTTGTTTTCTCCAAAGTAGTTTCTACAAAGTATAAAATTCTAAAAAAAAACGGAATTTTGGTTGGAGGATTTTCCACTTCTAATCATCTCTAACTTTAATACTTTTCAAATCATAAGAACTACAAAAAATAATATTTTTTCAACTCACTTCAACAATTATTTAAACACCAAATTTTAAGATTTTATAGTTCTAACCTTCAATTTTTCAAAGCATCCAAATAAAAAAATTAGAACACATGTGTACGCATGACATGCGTACGCGAAAAATCGATCTTCGAACAAAACAACCTCCTACCAAAATGATATGTAATTTGTTGCTAATGGATACATGGTACAATGGACAAACAAGAGCTAACTAACACGCTCTCACAGTTCTGACTCTTTTTTGTATTTGTAACTTGAAGTCGTGCCCTCTGCCCATATCTCCCCTAAGGTCTCGTTTAGTTCGCGGAAAAGAAAAAAAATAAAATTATTTTCTTGTTCTTTCTCTTCCTTTAAAAAATTATGATTTTTTTTTTTTAAAAGTGTTTGGAGAGAAAAAAAAAAATTTGAAAGAAAAATGAATTCACTATGATGGAAAAATAATTCATTGGTTGGGTAAGGATAATCATTTTCTTTTCTATAGATTTTTTTTTTTTTTTTTTTACACCCAAACATAAAATATAAATTATTTTTATTTTCCATTGCCAAGATTTTGTGAGCCAAACGAGGCCTAATAATGTATACATTTGTTAGACGAATATGCATGTGTAGAGTTTCTCTCTATCTATCTCGTGCGCTCTCAATTTTTTCTTAAGAGTTAAAGAATCCAAAGCATAATTCATGTCGGACTTTGAATTTTTTTTTCTTAAAACTTTAAATTAATGTACTCTATAAGCTTCAATCAATAATTAAAACATAAACGTTATTTGTTTGCTAAAACTATTTCATAAATCTTCAATAAAAGTACATAACATTTTTTTGTTATTTTGGTGGAATCACATTAAACATAGTGATCTACAATACATCGCATATAGATGTTGACTTTAAGAGTAATTTTATGGGAATACGTTTCTATAGACATACTATGTGTCAAGTGATATAACATGTTTATATCTAAGTGGAGGAAAAAAATAAACTTCAATAATTAAATTAGGTCAATTTTTTTTGGCATATATGGACGTTTCCTATTCCTTCTGCTTCTTTTTTCACATCCTCATCTCTTCCTATCCATGTTTTATTTACTCATAAATTGCTACTTGATATCAATCACAAGACCAAGTCATAATTCGTAGTTCACATAAAAAAAGTTGGATCTTGTTACTTACAATTCTGCAGAGGGACCATAGTTTTACTTTTATATATATATATATATATATATATATATATATATTTTTTTTTTTTTCCCTTTACATTCATGAGCAAGTACGAAAATTATAGCAAACAATACATAAACTTCGATTATGATATGTTTCTTTTTCCGGTATCCCACTTCACTCCACAAGGGGAAGTGGATATTACGTCCAGCCTTACTATAAAGATAGATCCTTCATCCTTTTCTTTTAAATCTGATGTATATATGGACTTTGTTTGCAGTTCATATCTCATGTATTACTTAGTTATGACTAATTGTGTGGCTAAACATAGTAATTAAAAAAAAAATTTAAAGATGGTAATTATTGTCTATACGTGTCAAAACTGGTAATTAAAGGATTAGGAAACATCCATACATGCCAAAATTGTTGACCAAATTAATTATTTGTCCTTAATTATTTTCTTTTTTGAGGCTGATATGGACATGCTATATCACTTGAAACATGACTATAGAAAATGTCAATGAAAATGTGTATTCCCATAGAATTACTCTGACTTTAATGTTTTAGCCAAATATGTGTAGAGATTAATAAAGTGTGAGTAAATTTTGATGATCTCATATTTTATTAGACTATAAATTTGCATTGTTAATGGTGATGTTTGCTAATATGTAGAATTAGCTTAAGTTACAAGTATTATTGATTTTATAGAAAACCTGTAAAAGGTTAGAAAGTATTAGCACTAATAATAGAATTTGTAGAAAATGATAGATTAGAATAGCATGACAGGATAGTTAAGATTATAATTGGTCAAAACGAGATTCGATCCTTAACGTTGACATGCTTCTAGGAACCAACAAATTCTAATTCAGCTGAATTACAACAAAATTACCAGAAAGCTCTGAACAAATATGAACGTACTTCGATACATCTTGGACGTGTCCAGGACCGTCTCAAGAAAAATCGGAACCCTAGACAATAACTCAATATGAGGCCCTTTTTGAACAAAATATGTAGTCACAAAAATATGAAAAATTTTCAATTTGAATCATCAAACAAATAAATTAATAAAATATATAAAGAAACAATAGAACCTGCAAATATAAAGTAGAATTTTCTAATATAGCATTGGTTGATGTTGGCTTGATGCTTGCACTTGTGGACTTGCTGAGTATAAAATGTACAGAAAATTTACTGTACCGATAATAATTTTATATTAATTATGTATAACGTTAGAAGTTAAAAAAAAATTGAAAATCCGATATATATCGCCAACTGAGTTGGCGAATATTAGGAGAGTGCTGGATTTTTGCCAACCCAGTTGGCGAAAATACGAAAAAAACTGACGTGGAATCCGACGTGTCAAATTTTGGACGGAAATTGGTGGATTCTCGCCAACCGAGTTGGCAAAATTTTGGTTGTCCAAATTTTCGCCAACTCAGTTGGTGAAAATGTGATGGGTTGGTTTTTTGGGTTTGGTTTTTTGTTTTATGTTTAGGGTTTGATTTGGTTTGGTTTTTTGTGTTGGTTTGATTTGTGTTGGATTTTTTGTTGGTTTTTTGTGTTATTTTTTTGTTGGTTTATTTTCTGGGTATGTTCATATTGTAACGTTAATATTGTAACGTTCATATTTTTACAACGGCTCTTTTTTTTCTCATATCTATAAAAAAAATCATTTATTCTACTATTCATTTCTCACTCAACCCACAGAAGCTACTTCAGCTCACTCACTCACTGTATTTAGAAGCTCATTTCTCTTGTCATGGATCAAAGTCTAACAATATTATGTTCGGTTGGAGGTGTGCTAAATGGATTAGTTTATGAAGGAGGTTTAACTGAATTTTTTTTAATTGATCGAAATATTTTGTTTGATAGTTTACGTAATCAAATTGTTGAGCAATGTTCTATTGATTATGAATTTATATTGGTTCATGTTTATTTAATTAATTGTATAAAGTTAGTTAGTGAACAAGCATAAAAATTTATTCTAGAAGTTATATGTATAAGCAACGTACATTGATATTTATGTAACTTCACCACCTCCTAGAAATAATATTGTAAGTAGTATACGTGCTTCTAATCAAGTTAATACTGCTCCTAGTTTTTCTCATCAAGTTATTTCATTTATTGAACAAGAACATATAGTAGATGATGGTAATAACGACGATGAAAACAGTGATGATTTAATTAAAAATTTAGATGATGAATTTGATGGCAATGTTGATAGTGTTAGCATTTCTCGATTAGTCATTGGAAAAAAATTTAATAATCATTCTGAAAATTTAGATATTTTATTAGTGATATAGCAATTGCACATAATTTTACTTGTCATGTTATTTTAAACAATGCTAGTGGGATTGTATATAAATGTAACGATTCAAGTTGTAATTGTAGAGTATACGCTAAAGCAAGTGGTAAAGGTGAATATTTTGTTATTACTACGCTAGAAAATGTATATTCCTGTTTAGGGGGACTTACAACAGGTTCTCATCCATTAGCTACTACTATATGAGTTAAAAATAAGATTATTGATAAAATTTGAGATAATCAGTTGTAAAGTCCATCACATATTGTAAATGATATATATAGAGAACACGAAACATATATTAAATATTGTAAAGCTTGGAAAGCTAGGAAACTTGCTCTATCTGAAATAAATGGTAGTTATATTGATGCATATAGTAGTCATGAAGAGTATGATTTTAGAATTATTAAGACAAATCCAGGTAGCCAATATTACAGACTACAGAAGACAATAGATTTAAAATAATTTTTATTTATTTTAATTCATGCATTGATGGATTTTTAAGGGGATGTTTACCTGTGATTAGTACTGATGCTACTTTTTTTTCCTCTAGATATCAAGGTATTTTATTTATTGCTTGTGCTTATGATCCAAATTATCAATTATATTTAATTGCTTATGTTGTTGCTGAGAGTGAAAATACGGATTCTTGGACTTGGTTTTTGAACGGTTTGAGAACATCTTTTGAAAATATATTTTGATGAATAGAATACAATTTCTTTTATATCAGATAAACAAAAAAATTTGATAAGGGTTATGCATGATATCTTTTCAGAATTGCCTCATTTTTTTTGTATTCAATATTTTAAACAAAATTTGAAAAAAGTCTTCAGATTTTCACATTTTCAACATAGTTTAGATTATCTTGCTAGATGCTATAATGAAACAGATGCGAACTATTATTTGGAAAAAATTAAAGCTGAAAAAAGATGTTTACAACTGGATCGTTGGAGTAAATGATGAAACTCGTATTTTTTTACACTGGATAACAACTTACTCTCCTTGTCCCAGATTAGGTATTCACACGTCGAATGTTGCTGAATGCTTCAATAACTAGGTAAAAAATTTACGTGATAAACTAATAACGACACTACTTGATGGTATTCGAGCCAAAATTATAACACTTCAAGACAAGAACAGGCAAAAAGCTGAAAATCTTCAAATTGATTATTGTTCGAAGATCTTACAAACTATGGCTCTTATCATAAAAGAAAAATACCGGCTGCAAACGTTGAATATAGTTAGATATTTGTTTGAAATATTAGATTGCAAAACAAATAGAACATATGTTGTAGACTCAGATAAAAAATATTGTTCATGTTTAAAGAGGTATCATACTTTGCTTCCATGTGTACATGCATGTTATCGTGTAAGTCTAAAAATATTAGCATCGAGAGTTTTTATCCAGGTATTTTCTTTAAGGAAGCATTAAGAAGCCTATATAAGCCGCACCTGGAGACAATTTTAGTCCCTTACAACCTCCAAAATATATTGGTTAGAGGTCACATTGGAGTACCAGATGTACGACGCAAGGCGGGAAGACCAAAGAAGAATTGGATCAAAGCGAATGATCAAGCTTTAAAAGAGATCTTCGATGTAGTAACTGCAATGGTTTAGGACACAATAGAAGAAGATGTACAAACCAACCAAGAGAATGAAGGCATTGTCGTAGATTTTTAAATAGTTTTATTTTATGAGAACAATATGTAATTTTATTGAAATAGAAAAAAGTTACATTCAAATAAAGTTGATACTGATATAACAATTTTATCGACATCTCTTGGCTAATTTCCAATAGTTCGGACGATCAATCTCTCTTAGATTGAGTCGGTCCCTCTTTTCTCGTGTATTCTCTGGGACCGCATCATCACCACCTCCTTGACTGTCCTCCACTTGAGATAGAATCGGTGCTGATGGAGTTGTCAAGATATGCGTATAGCTGGTAACTTCGGGGGCGAATAGGCTATACCACTAAGAATCTTCCCCAGGGGCCCACTGAGTAGTGTCCGTACCGGCCGTCGTCTGAGAAGTGCCCCAGTCAGACCAATGAGAAGTGCCCTCACCAGCCCACTGAGTAGTGCTCGCACCGTCCGTCGCCTGAGAAGTGCCCCAGTCAGGCCAATGAGAAGTGCCCGCACCAACCGTCGCCTTAGAAGTTCCCCAGTCAGGCCAATGAGAAGTGCCCGCACCAACCGTCGCCTGAGAAGTGCCCTCACCAGCCCACTGAGGGACATCATCATCTTGAAGTGGCAGACTATCATCCTGATACCAAACTGAGGTATATTTCCTAGGGAACGTGCTTGTCGTTGTGCAACAAGACCCTGAGGATAATCTCCTGGAATAAGTAAGGGAGGGTTCGAGGAGTCGGTCCTCATTGTATAGCAACCAAAACTTCGCCAACTGCTGTGCGCAACGGGTCGCCCAATGAATAATTTTGGTATGCGGCATTCAAATTTGGAAGCTGAAATATTAAATAGAATTCAATAGAGAACATAAATAAATACTACGAAGATAGACATTTTTATATAAAAATAACATACCAGCCCTTCTACATAATCATAATAGCTATGGAGACTATAATCATCTATGGCTCGATGTTGGAATCGAAACTCCTCATAGTGGTAGGCTCTGTTGCTGATAAGAGGAGCTCCCTACCAAGATCTATATGCATCATCACCTTATGCTGCACCATTACAAATTATGAGCATATGATTTCTTATAATTTTTGAAGTAAATTTTGTTAAACTTTTGGAATAACTTACCATCATCAATAGAGGACATCATTTGAGACACATGTCCCAACTTATGTGTCTCAAATCTAGAATTACACCCAGGAATCAATCTGCATAATCTGGTAGTTGCATTGCCTTTACCACGATTGAAACATGGTGGCTCATTAGGAATGTGTTGTATCATCCAAAACTATCGTATAACACGATAGCTGGATGATACATGTTGAAATTAGTTGATGATTTTATTGATTGTCTCATTGGCATTATATAGCCTTACAGTCATTAATACAATGATCTCAATCATTATGACAATAATCTCATAATGGAATATCCTGTGACATATTCTGGCATCCCAAATATGTCCTCAGGATATTCCCATGTGCTTATACTATACTTAAATATGACACCCAACATACCATATCAACACTCCCCCTCAAGATGGGTAAAAGATATTCACTAAGCCCATCTTGTCACATCCTCTAATCATGCTCACTGAGGCGAGTCCCTTGGTTAGTCCATCTGCTACTTGATCCCTGGTTGGAACATGGCCAAGCTCCAGTAATCCACTATCCAACTTCTTTTTGATGAAGAATCTATCAATCTCGATATGTTTGGTCCTGTCATGCTGTACTGGATTGTTGGCGATACTAATAGCTGACTGATTGTCACACCACAGCTTCATCTTGGCTCCTTGATCCAGCTTCAGCTCCACCAGCATATTCTTCAACTATAGCAGCTCTGCAACTCCCAAGGCCATAGCTCTGTACTCTGCTTCAGCTGTCGATCTGGCCACCACAGACTGCTTCTTACTCCTTCAGGAGACCAAATTACCTCCTACAAATATGCAATATCCCGAGGTAGACCTTCTGTCATCAGCACAACTAGCCCAGTCAGAATCACATAGCCCTCGATGCTCACGTGATTGTTCTTCCTGAATATTAGTCCCTTCCCGGGAGCACCTTTCAAGTACCTCGGAATCTGGTACACTGCATCCATATGACCCTTCCGTGGGTCATGCATGTAGCGGCTCACCATACTTACTACAAAGCAGATATCAGGATGTGTGTGGCTCAAATAGATCAACTTGCCAACCAGTCTCTGGTATCTGTCCCGATCAACTGGTTCTCCAGCCTCAGCATCAATCTTGAACCTCTGATCTATTGATGTCGCTGCAGGTTTGCACCCCAACATCCCAGTTTCTGTGAGAAGGTCCAGTGCATACTTCCTTTGAGAGAGAACAATCCCCTCTGCTTCTCGAGCAATCTCAATCCCAAGGAAGTACCGAAGAAGGCCGAGATCCTTCACCTCGAATTCCTTGCCAAGCTTTCCTTTGAGTTGGACGATCTCCTGCTCATCATCTCCTGTGATAATCATATCGTCCACATACACCGCAAGCATGGTGATGTGGCCTCCACTCTGATGGAAGAATACAGTATGATCAGCATTGATCTGCTGATATCCTATCCCTATCATCGCCCTTCTGAGTCTGTCAAACCACGCTCGAGGAGACTGCTTCAGTCCATAAAGGGACTTCTTCAACCTGCAGACCTTGCCTACTGTCTGATTGGTGCCAAATCCTGGTGGTATCTCCATGTACACCTCCTCCACTAGATCTCCGTGAAGAAACGCATTCTTCACATCCAGTTGGTGTAGCTTCCATCCACCATTCGCTGCCAGAGAAATTAGAGTCCTGATAGTGCTTATCTTTGCAACTGGTGCAAAGGTCTCGTCATAGTCGATGTCGTACGTCTGACTGTATCCTTTGGCTACTAGTCGAGCTTTGTAGCGCTCAACCTGTCCATCTGGGTTCTGCTTCACGGTAAAGACCCACTTGCATCCAACTGCTCTCTTCCCCTCTGGCAGTCTCACAAGCTCCCAAGTGTGGTTCTTCTCCAGAGCTCCCAACTCCTCGTGCATTGCCGCTTTCTACTTTGGATCATTCTTGGCAACCTGTCAATTGTTAGGTACAGTAATACTATCCAAAGATGCTATAAATGCTCCATGAGAAGAAGGGATATGGTCATAAAAAACAAACTGAGCAATATTCCAACCATATCTGTTTGGAGGATTTCCTACATTGCTGCGAGTGGTCCTCCGTACAGATAGTGGTGTAGTAGAAGTAGGAGGAATGATATCTTGTGAAGGAGGGGGTATCACCTTAAGGGGGGTTGGTGTCGGTGCCTCAGGAGTTGGGACGAACGCAGGCAAGGGACTTGACACTGGCACTGTCGGTACTGGTCCTGTAGTTTGCTTCTCTCTCCTGTTGTAGGTAAGTAACTCTCCCTGAGCCGTAGGCCTAACACCTTCACCTTCTTGTCCCTTCTCCGTGCCTCCATGACAAACTTCTAAATCGGTTACCACCAAGTTCCTTCTCAACTTCTCTCACACATCTTTCACCATCTCAATACCGTCTACTGTGGCGGCAATAGACTGGACTAAGGAGTTGAGAAGCCAGATGTAGATCACCATATGAGTGGACTTTCACTCATCGCGTCCTGTTGAGCCCTCGTCCGGCTCTGTCGTCTCGCCCGTCAAGAACCCCTCCATGTTTTTTCCTGCGAGGGTTCTTCTCACCCACCGTGACCAACTCAGATAGGTGGCTGGTCCATCTAATTTCATATCGATGGGGGAAAGCTTCAACTCCGGTGACATTCGTGTCGTGTTCTCACTAGCCGACATCGTCAACAACTTCATCAACGTCGCCACCTCTGCAGAATCTAGCTTCTTGATGATCTCCTCCATCGATGCATCGTCTATCCAATTACGTCATGTCCGCTCCACGACTCACGCTCGTCCTCGTCGTCCGCTCCTAGATCCGAACATGTCCCCCCTTTTTTCAGATCTAGGCATCCCTATTAGGCGATGTCTCGTGCTGGTGCGGAGGAGGCGGCAGCACGCATGTCACAGCCGCCGTCGCAGCAGCAGCAACAGCCGCAGCAGCAGTAGTAGCCGCAGCAGTAGCGGGACGGGACAGCAACAGCGAAGGGCGGCCTGCGAAGGGCGGAGGGGAGGGGGGCGTGGAAGAGTTCGGTGGAGGAGATATAGAAAATCCTCCTGTGGGTTTGTGGAAGCTTGGTGACGGCTAGGGTTTGTGGAAACTTGGCTCTGATACCATGTTGAAATTAGTTGATGATTTTATTGATTGTCTCATTGACATTATATAGCCTTACAGTCATTAATACAATGATCTCAATCATTATGACAATAATCTCATAATGGAATATCCTGTGACATATTCTGGCATCCCAAATATGTCCTCAGGATATTCCCATGTGCTTATACTATACTTAAATATGACACCCAACATACCATATCAACAATACATGATGTTCTCGTAGAATATTATAAAAAATCTATGTAGACTCAATCCAAATGCTATTGTTTGTAACTCAAAAGAATTCTGCCCAAGCCGGTACGGTAAAAAAATTACCTATTTCATGTCCAAAAAATTATAAGATAATAAACATATTAACTGTATGAAATAAAAAAATATATATAAGAGACTATAAAAATTTTACCTCGTTAACCTTAGTGAATCGAATTTGCCCCGATATATTATGATATCCTTGTGAAAACATCGAGTTGGATCAGCTGCAGCCGCCATCTAGCGTAAAGCTGATGGGAAGACACCATCTTCGGTATCAATATGGGAGACTGGCCTACCGATAGTGAAGTGCTTGTAGGACCAAACCTAGAAAAATATATCATGTAAGTGTACATATTTCTTTAGTAAATTAAATTATATAAAAAATTTATACTTGTAATAATGTCATACATCCATTCAATTTTTTCTGTCTTTTATCTACTGAAGTAAAATACACAAAATTTGACATAGAGTTGTATAGATATGCCAACACAGAAGCTCCTCATGCATGACGGGTAGGTTCTGTCAGATTTTTCAGAAAAGGTAAAAAATGTAAATTTGCCCTAAATTCGGAGTTTGGAAACAAAATTCCTTTGATTAAACCTAGTAAGTAGGCCATGGTGCAAGCAGTAACCTGAACATATAATAAAAAAAGGATATCAGTTAAACTAAATAAAAATATATATTACATAAATAATAACATTAAATGTTATACTTACTCGTTCTGCATCAACTAAGATTTCTTCCTCACCAATACGATCTAGGTGCATAAAGTTGTGACGGAGCCACGAAAGCGTCACGAAACTTTTACCATATATGGTAGGCGGCTCCACGCCTAAGTACTTCATAATCACAGTTTTGGCACAAACTGATTCATCATTTTCAATTATTATAGGTTCACCCGTAATAGGTAATACTAAAATATTTGCCACATCTACTAGCAAAATGGTCATTTCTCTGAAAGGTAACTGAAAGGTATTTCTTTCGGGCCACCACTGCTTAACTAAATTGAAGAGCAAGTCTCTGTCGTGACGTAGAAAATGTATCTGATCAATATGATCAAAATAAAATACGTTCACCATACCATGTTGTTCTTCAGTCAACATCCAGTACTCAACGTCGTCCTCATAACGCCATGCGACATGCTCTCGTGCTCGAAACGTATCAGGATAATCGTATTGCTATATATGAGATATATAAACGATGTTATTATTAGACATGTAAAGAAATATATATTATATTGACTAAAATAATTCAATTTTAATATATCTGTCCAGAAAATACTAGAAAATACTAAACTAGAAATGTGCGACTCACGTAGCTGGATAATCATATCTGTGGTAGGCCCTCCCAGAATACGTCCATCATTTTGGGTACACATCTGCAATATTTAATACTTAGTGTTAAAATATGTAATCAAATATTTAGTGTTAGCATAGGTACTATCACGAGGATTACAATTATAATAGTTAAAATAAATAGTAATTGTTACTAGAATGACATGATTACAATTATAATTAAAAATATTACAAACCGTAGTCTCTTTCTCCTTCTCTTCTCCTCTCTTCTCTGCTTACTTCCTCCTTCTCTTCTCTGCTTATTCTTCTTCTTGACTTCCTGCATCATTTCTTTCTCCCTCCCTCTCCTTATACTCATAACCCACCAACGCCCACCAACCTTATTAAACCAACTACCGAACTACCCACATTTAAACTCACATTTAAACCAACCATTGACTAAACCATATTTAAACCGAACACAAACCAATACACAACCACCCACTTAAACCCACCCACCCACCCCCGATCGGAAGGAGCATATTTTTGCCAACTCAGTTGGTGAAAATCCATGTGTTCCCATCCAAATTTTGAATTTTTGCCAACAGCTCTCCAAATTTTCGCCATCTGAGTTGGCGATACGTATCGGATTTTCAATTTTTTTTAAACTTCTATCTTTATACTTAATTAATATAAAAATATTATCGGTGCAGTAAATTTTCTGTAAAATGTAAGATGTAAAAAAATTGCAAAGAAAGTGAGAGAGGGAGAGGAGAATAAATTTATGAGTTTGTAAAGAAAAAAGAAAAAAAAAACCTTTAATTGCTAAATGTTCTCTTTTAACAGTTCGGATTTTTTCGTTTAAAGTAATAAAATATAATCTAATTATAAAAAAAGGGAAAAGTGGGGGGTATTTGCAGATAGGAGGACCACTCGCCAACTGAGTTGGCGAGGTGTTGAGTTGGAGAGCATCTCGCCAACTGAGTTGGCGGGGCGCTCTCCTCGAGAGGCCGCTCGCCAACTGAGTTGGCGGGGCATGCTGAGTTGGCTTAGACCCGTTGCAATTTGCTCGCCAACTGAGTTGGCGAGTAAGGATCCGTTTACCGACCGTTCCACAACGCCTATTAACAACAACGGCTATTACATTCTCCCTCTATAAATTACCTATCTCAACCAAATCATCTCACACTCAATCTACTTCCTCTATTTCCTCTCTTTCCTCTAGCAAAGTCTACAACACTCTCTCTGTCTCTCTGCCGGCAGCTAAAGTTTATTTGAGTTTTCTGTAGCAAAAGTTCTCAACCGTCATGGATCATAGCGTAAGAATTGTATGCTCGCACGGCGGTAAAGTAAATGGGTTAAATTACGAAGGAGGAAAAAGTATAATTTTTTCAACTTATCCGAATATTAGTTTTGAAAATATACGTAATCATATTATTGAACGTTGTTCTATTCATTATGATTTTATTCTGAAGTCTATTTTTTGTTCTAATTGTTTTTTGATAGATAGTGAAGATGCATGGAATTATATTCTTGAGATTAATTCACAATCACGGTATATAAAAATATATGTTATTAAAGTAGCAGCAACCTTAGATAGTAGAAATAATGAATATTTTTTTGAATATCAGCATGTTAGTTCGGGTGCTAGTTCTTCTCAACAAATAGTTTCATTTATCCAAGAAGGTCATTCATCAGATGAATCTAACCATGATGATGATAGTGACAACGACGATGAAAATAATAATGATTTAGTTGAAAATGTAGATTATACGGTAGATGATGATGTTGTAAAAGCTATCACTGATGAATTATTTAAGGGACAATTATTTCCTAGTCGTTCTCACTTTAGAAGCTTTATAAGTAATTTAGCAATTAAATATAATTTTAGTTGTTCAGCTAGTGTTATGAATAATGCTCGTGGAATTATATATAGTTGTGATCAACCGAATTGTAATTGGAGAGTTATGTCAAATCTATTGGAAATGGCGATATAGTTAAAGTTAGTACATTAGAAAATCGTCATTCTTGTTTAGGAAGACTTAGTACAGGACGTCATCGACTAGCTACCGCTTCATGGATTAAGACCATGATAATTGACATTATTAGAGATAACCAGTCATACAGTCCATCACAAATTGTTAAAGATATATATAAGGAGCACCGTATACAAGTTAGTTATTCCAAAGCATGGAGAGCCCGAGAGACAGCATTAGCTGAAATTAATGGTAGTTATGATGAGGCATACGCTAGTCTTGAGGAGTATTGTTATAGAATTATGGAGACAAATCCAGGTAGTACATGTTTTATTAAAACTGCCGAAAACAATAGCTTCCAACAAATTTTTATTTGTTTTAAGTCATGTATTGATGGATTTTTAAGTGGATGTTTACCAATTATTAGTACTGATGCTACATTTCTTTCGTCTAAATATCAAGGTATCTTATTTATTGCTTGTGCTCACGATCCTAACTATCAATTATATCCTATAGCTTATGCTGTTGCTGAAGGTGAGAATAGTGATTCTTGGTCTTGGTTTTTAAATTTTCTTAAAATATCTTTTGAAAGTTGTTTTAATGATTGGAGTACAATTTCATTTATATCTGACAAGCAAAAGGGATTAATAAATATTGTTCGTGCTATTTTTCCTGCATCTTCTCATTTTTTTTGTATTCAACATTTTAAACAAAACATGAAAAAAGTTACAAAAGAACCAGTATTTCAACGCTTGTTAGACTCGCTTGCTAGATCATATAATAAAATGGATGCAGAGAATGTGTTTGATATAATTAAAGCCGAGAACATAGTGTTGTACGATTGGCTTATTGGTGTAAACGATAAAAGTCGTCGATTTGAACATTGGATAACAGCGTATGCTACTTGTCCTAGATTAGATATTAACACTTCTAATCTTGCTGAATGTTTCAATAGCTGGATTAAGAAATTATGAGATAAGCCAATAACAATACTTCTCGATGGTATTAGAGCCAAGATTATTACACTTCATGACAATCGTAGAAAGTTTGCTAAAAATATAGATACAGATTATTGTCCGAAGATGTTAAAAAATATGGCTTCTATTATCAAAGAGAAGAACCACCTAGAAATATTAGCTATTGATAGTTATAAGTTTGAAATAATAGACCGGGCAACAAGTAGAACCTATATTGTTCATATAACTGACAGATCTTGTACATGTTTTAGATGGTACCATACTTATATACCATGTATACATGCATGTTTTGTTTGTAGATATTGCAATATTAGTATTGATAATTTTTATCCTGCAGTATTTTCGACGGAAAACTTAAAAAGTGTATACGCGCCAAAAATGGAGCCAATTCCAGTTCCCTACGAGATCCAAGGTCCTTTGGTAAGAGGACAAATTGGGGTGCCAGATGTAAGATGCAAAGCCGGAAGATCAAAGAAGAACCGCATTGTCACGCCCCAATCCCAAAATATCGAGGAACTGGACACGTGGCAATGGCCAGCAGCATGCAACGATGGACAAACCCAATTTAATGGATCCATCGGCATACTTAAGCTGTAATATAGGTCTACAACAATAAGTCAAAATCTAATCTCATCCACACACAGAATAATAAGAACATCGGCAAATAAAGAAAGTACATCAAAGTCCAGTCTCAGCAGAGTAGGTCAGGAACAACCCGACAAAAGTCTAAAATACTGGTTCATCAGACCAGAATAAAAGAGTCCAAAAATAGAGTATCTGAAGAGTACAAATATCATAATCTCAAGTAAAATCCTCTGCCATCACCTCTGCTTCTATGTTAGGTTCTCCTTCAGCAATAGCTCCTGGTACAACTTCAACTCCTGTCCCGTAAACCTCGGGATACGGCTCTTCTGCTAAACCTGGGGACATCACCCATTCCAGGTCCTCAGGGGACATAGCAAGGTACAAATAATACAAGCAAAAAATAGATGCAGTGAAATAGAAAATGAAATAAACAGGGTAACTACATAACCATCTATGTGAAAATGCAACTGAGAGCAACACTAGTACTCAGGCTGAGACTGCTACAAGCTCTGTGTCGGGGAGCCGGTAGCAGCAATATCTAGTAGTGGTCTAGCTCTGCTCGAGAGTCTACAACCTCACAATAGTAGTATATATATAGAACAGCCTGTAGCCTGTGTGTCTCTCCCCACCCAATGTAACCACACGTCGCATGTCCATGTCACGTGAGATCAGAGCTAATGCAACAGTCATAATCTGAGAGTATAATACTATGTCCATCCTATATCCTATACAGAATCACCTTGAATATCTTAGGAAGATTCTGTCAATGTATGGTGTCAAGTGTCCTAGGTTATAGTGTACTTGATAAACAAGTACGAGAATATAAAGGGTCTCGAATGTCCATCACTAAATGACGTACACAACTCCGCGTACGAAGTTGGCTCCCGACTGTAATCGGACGCTAAGTAGGTCATACGGTCCTAGGTTATAGCTTGTACAATAGTCACAGAAAAGTAAAACAAGAGAACTAAATAAACTAACAAACTGCAATTTATGGCAAGGTACACTTGCCTGGGATTGGAATTCCAATAGCGGTCCTTGTAACAGTGGGTTCAGCAGTAACTCCTCCAAAAGCTGAAATGAATATTACCAACAGTCTCAGAACATAGGAAATAGTTAGAAATGCCTGTCCTTGAGTCCAGTTTGAACACAAGGGCAAAAACGACATTTCTGGGCCAAAGCGGGTCCATATGTGGGCCGCTTTGCACCGCAAACCGGGTCAGGGTCAAAGGTCTCCAAATCAGTCCAACTTAGTGTCAACAAGTCAGGAACGTTGATACGAACCCAACGGAACTTCCAGAATTGGATTCCGATGAGCCGTTCTCAAAATCGCCCGTCAGGTGGAGCCTGTGGGGCCCACGACACGCGATTTTCCAACGTTCTCAGAATCAAACCAAACTTGACCCACAGGACCAGCGTATTGCTACGAGTCCGATGGTGCAAGTTTCGTCTCGATCTGACGTGTATACACTAAGTTACAGCTAATTACAGAAAAGTCAGATACGGGGTGTTGTCCGCGGATACGCACTGATTTCGGTGTGCACGCACATCCGAATCAGCTTCTGCGAAAGCCCGCACGTCCGTATCTACGATGCTCACGTGTCGGTGAAGACCGTACGTGACCAAGTCGTCCCGTTTGGCGGGGCGTACTCGATTCCGGGATAAAACAGGGCTTAGTTTTTTCCTGTTTTTGGATCGCGGTGTGCGATCACCACAGGACGCGATGCCCCGAGCGGTTTATCCGGGCACCGAGAGGGTCACGCAGGGTTCGCAACGCAACAGACAGAACAGAAATCAGAGCTACGAGCAAGAAATTACGGGTACCTGAACAGGGTCTGGAAAACCCGAGAATCTCGTGTCCGCGTGTCGAGTCAACACCGATCCGTGTCCTGGGTTCGGCTGAGTTGTGTCCAGGCTAGGGTTTTCGTCGGCTTGGAAGGTGGAGGAGGAAGAGAGGCAACAGCGAGGTGGTCACGGCGGTGGACGGCGGCTCCCTGGAGGTGGAGGTCGGCTGTAGGTGAGGGAAGTTCTGGAAGTGGATAGGGCGGCCGGAGGCGGGCTTCTCGGCGGCAAGTCGGGTGGAGAAGGAGGAAGAGGTGAGGGAGATGGCGTCGCTGCTTGTCGGAGGAGGCAGGGGCGACTGAGCTTAGGGAGTCGTCGGGTCAGGGGAGGCCGGCGAGAGTTTCGCGAGGTCGGTCGGTGCCGCGGAATGCTGCGGGAGGTGGGGCGGCTGACTCGGGGTGGCGTAGCCGGCGGAGGGGACGGCTGGGGTGAGCTGATGGAGAGGGCAGCGGGCTGACAGCGTCGTGGCGGGAGGAGCAGGGGATTCCGGCGAGGTCTAGGGGCGGAGCTCCGGCTACTAGGGTTTAAATAGAGGGGATTGGTAGAGGACCGGTCGACGGTTTGAACGGGGTAGGCGAGAAGGCGCTACTGTTACGCGGAGAGGAAGAGGGAAGGTCGGCCAGCGGCGGGAAGGGGAAGCAGAGAGGTCGGCCGGCGGCGTAGCGGCCGAAGGGTTTCGGTTTGGAATGGCTGGGGGAAGGGGATGGGTTAGGCGGGTTTCGGGTTGGAACGGGTCGGGTCGGGTTTAGTGGATCCGGCCCGATCCACAAAGGATTGAAAACGGGTCGGGTTTAGAAACGAGTTTCGGATCACGGGTTAGACCCGAATCCGACCCACTAAGCTTAAGTTGGGTTCGGTTCGGTTGGACCGGCCGGTTTGGTTCATCTTTGGTTTGGTTTATTTAGAATAAACCCGGTTTAATGTGGTTTAATTAATTATTTAGTTTCTAGGGCTTTAAAATTCATCCGGGGTCCAATAAATTCCCGAAAAAATACCCCAGGCTCGGTTTTTAATTTTACACTAGAAAATATAATTTTCATCACATTTTAAAATTATTTAATAACTTTTAATAATTCATTTTAAATTAGAATACCCTAGTTTATTGGTTTTAAAAATACAGAAAATTGCTAATTAAATTCAGAAAATTAAATTTAAAAATTCTTAAAATTTTCAGGTGATTACAATCTACCCCCCTTAAGAAAATTGCGTCCTCGCAATTAAAGATTTAAACTACGAACAGAACAGAACTACAGGAATTAAAATTTACTTAAATTATACCTGCATCTTAGAATAAGTGGGGGTATTTCTGGCGCATGATATCTTCCCTCTCCCAAGTAGATTCACCAGGAGAGTGTTGCTTCCATGCCACACGAACCAATTTAATTGTCTGCCCCCACAGTATCTTCTCACTGGTGCCGAGTATACCCACTGGTTGTTCTTCATACCTCAGGCTTGGGCCTACTGCTATCTCAGAATTATCAACTATGTGACTTGGGTCAGTCACATACCTTCTCAACTGTGAGACATGGAATACATCATGCACTCCCTCTAAAGATGGCGGTAATGCAAGACGATAGGCCACCTCACCAATGCGCTCCAGAATATCAAAGGGCCCAATGTACCTTGGACTCAACTTGCCTCTGCTCCCAAAGCGAATGGTTCCTCGAGTAGGTGAAATCCTCAGGAATACATGTTCTCCTTCCTTGAACTCCAGGGGACGTCGGTGTGTATCAGCCCAATGCTTCTGTCTGTCCTGAGCGGCACGAAGATGATTCTGGATTTGCTTCACCTTCTCTACTGTTTGCATTACCAACTCTGGTCCCAAAATTTGACGCTCTCCAACGTCACTCCAGCATATTGGCGATCTGCACTTCCTACCGTATAACGCCTCGAAAGGTGCCATCTTGATGCTTGCCTGGTAACTGTTGTTGTAGGAGAACTCAACCAAATGCAAATGATCTTCCCAAGACCCTCCAAAATCTAACATACAGGATCGCAGTATATCCTCCAAGATCTGGATTGTACGTTCTGATTGACCATCTGTCTGGGGATGATAGGCAGTGCTGAATTTTAGTCTGGTGCCAAGACTCTCTTGCATACTTCGCCAAAAATGAGAGGTGAATCTCGAATCTCGATCTGATATAATACTAACCGGCACTCCATGCAATCTTACTATTTATCGCATATACATGTCGGCTAGTATCTCTGTGGATTGTCCAACTCTAAATGGCAAGAAGTGTGTCGATTTAGTGAGTCGGTCCACGATAACCCATACCGCATCTTTTCCACTGGGGCTCCTTGGGAATCCTGTGACGAAGTCCATGGTGATATGTTCCCATTTCCATTCTGGTATGGGAAGCGGCTGCAACATTCCTGCAGTCCTCTGATGCTCGGCCTTCACTTGTTGGCAGACTAAACATTTCGCTACAAATCTGGCAATCTCTCTCTTCATTCCATGCCACCAATAATACTGCCTTAGATCTCGATACATCTTTGTTCCTCCTGGATGAACTGAGTATATGGAGCTATGGGCTTCAGTCATTAGCTCTTTTCTTAGTTCTCCATTTGGAACATATAGACGATCCCCGCACCTTAATGTACCATCCTCATGTATGCGAAGTCCCGTCTGCAAGCCTGCTTCGGTCTTCTCTTTGAGTCTTCGAAACCTTGCATCAGTAGGCAGAGCTTCCTTAATCCTTTCCACGAGCGATGACTTCACTTCCAGATTAGCCAGCAAGCCACTATGCCTTGGTAGAATAACCTCAATCTGAAGCTCCTGTAGATCTTTCAATAGCTCAGGCTGCATCGTCAAGAAATAAGCTGTAGGCTTCCTGCTAAGTGCATCTGCTACTACATTCGCCTTCCCTGGGTGGTACTGCAGATCTATATCAAAGTCCACCATTAACTCAAGCCAGCGTCTTTGCCTCATGTTAAGCTCCTTCTGAGTATATACATACTTCAGACTTTTGTGATCAGTGAAGATCTCCACCTTCTCTCCATAAAGATAATGCCTCCAAATCTTCAGTGCAAATATTACAGCAGCTAGCTCCAGATCATGAGTTGGGTAGTTCTTCTCATGGACCTTCAACTGTCTCGATGCATAAGCAATAACTTTGCCGTGCTGCATCAAAACACATCCTAGGCCACTACCTGACGCATCGCTATAAACAATAAAACCGCCTGACCCTGAAGGAAGAGTCAAGACTGGTGCTGTTGTTAGACGCCTCTTCAGTTCTTCAAATGCCATCTGACATTCTTCTGTCCATGCAAAGTCTTGATCTTTCCGTGTCAACTTCGTCATTGGCTCTGCAATCCTTGAGAAATTTTCTACGAACCTTCTGTAATATCCAGCAAGTCCTAGAAAACTCCTCACCTCAGCAACTGATGTCGGTATAGGCCAAGTCTCAATAGCAGCAACCTTCTCTGGATCTACTGACAGTCCTTCTCCTGAGATAATATGTCCTAAGAATGGCACCTTATCCATGCAAAACTCACATTTACTGAGCTTAGCATAAAGCTTCTCTTGCCTCAACGTCTCTAGCACGATTCTGAGATGCTCCTCGTGCTCTTCGTAGCTTTTGGAATATACCAGAATGTCATCGATAAATACCACCACGAATTTATCCAAGTATTGATGGAAGACTCGATTCATCAAGCTCATGAATACAGCAGGCGCGTTGGTTAAACCAAACGGCATAACTAAGAACTCATAGTGTCCATACTTGGTCCTGAAGGCTGTCTTCGGGATATCTTCCTTCCTCACCCTAATCTGGTGATAACCGGATCTAAGGTCAATCTTTGAAAATACCCTAGCTCCACTCAATTGATCAAATAAGTCATCAATGCGGGGCAAGGGATACCGGTTCTTAATGGTCACAGCGTTTAACGCCCTGTAATTAATGCATAGGCGAACTGTTCCATCCTTCTTCGGTACAAAAAGTATAGGTGCTTCCCAAGGTGAAACACTGGACCGGATGAAACCTTTCTCCAGAAGTTCATCAACTTGCTTCTTCAACTCTACTAACTCCTTAGGGGCTAGTCTATAAACCGTTGAAGTGATCGGTTCTGCTCCTGGAGTTAAGTCTATGGTGAATTCTATTTCCCGATCAGGTGGTAGACCTGGAAGATCATCGGGAAATACATCCACAAACTCTGATATAACTCTTGGATAACTTGACTCCCCTTCTACAGTTAATACCCTAAGAGTTGGCTGAACACCTTGTTCTACAGCTCCTCGAAGAAATTCAAACTCTGAGTGTCCAGGTGGTCTGAATATAACTTTTCCAAGCCGACAATCAAGAGTAGCATGATACTGACTTAACCAGTCCATACAAAGTACAACATCATAGTCAGGCATAGAAAAGATCAGAAATTGGGCTCGCATTTCTCTTCCACAGACTACTACTGAACATGATCTACAGATATCACTAACAGGTATGATTCCACCTCCCGTAAGAATTCTCTTAGTCTTCGGAAGGGGTGCAGTAGCTACTCTATGGGTGGCTACGAAGCTAGCAGCTATAAATGAGTGCGATGCCCCAGAATCAAATAAAGCTACAGCAGGTAATGAAGCTACTAAGATGGTACCTGCTATAACTTCTCCAGCAATAGCTTCTTCCTGAACAGCCAATGCAAAAGCCTGACCTCGTCCCTGTGCTGGTCCCCTCTGCTGACGAGCCTGTTGGAATAGTGCTGCTTGAGGTGGCAATGGAGGTCTTGGCTGGTATCCTCCTGGAGCTGGTGGTCTGACTCCTCCAACTCCCGTCTGCTGTGCTCCCACTGCTGGATAATCTGGCCTCGGTGCAGGTAGAGCTAGTCGTGGTGCTCCCTCTCGGCGTGCTATACAGTCTCTGGATAGATACTGGTTGGATCCATAAACCAGACACAGACCCAATTTGCGTCTGCACTCCTTCTCAATGTGACCCAACTTGCCGCAGAAATGACAAGTTGGTAGGGTTCTTGGTGCTGCTCTCTGCGGTAGATTCCTCTGGAGTCGCTTTGCAGAATCCCCTTGTGCTGCCTTGGATGGTGCTGAGGTAAATGGTCGCTTCAGGCTTGACTCCCTCCTGGTGACGCGCTCCATGCGTCGTGCTGCAGCAAGGACGTCGTTGTACGATGTTGGTGCAACCGATCCAATCAACCTCTGAAGCTCGAACCTGAGTCCGTCAAAGAATTTCTCCGCCTTCTCTTCTTCGGTAGGAATTAGAGAAGGGGCAAAACGACTCAGGCGAATGAATTCAGCATTATACTCTTCCACCGTCATGTTGCCCTGGATGAGGCGGTTGAACTTATCTCAGAGTTCTGACCTAGCAACGGCTGGGATATACATCTCTTGGAAGAGTCTGGAGAACTCCTCCCAAGTGACTCGGTCATGACCGAGCCTCCTCTCTTCAGCTAGCCACCAGTGGTGCGCGTTGTCCGTCAGTTGCATTCGGACAGCAGTCATCCATCTCTCCCGCGGAAGTTCAGCTGCTTCCAACTGATGCTGTGTATTGGTGAGCCATTCATGCACTTCAGTTGGTCCTTCCTTGCCCGAAAAGGTACGGGACTTGAGTTGACGGAAATCAGTGATAGATCCCGTCGCTGGTCGCCTAGCTTGCGGGTTTGCCTGCTCCAATGCATTTACTAGGTTGTTTCTCAGGTTCTCTGCCTCTTGACGCTGCGCTTCCTGTTGAACTTGTTGTTGAGCTTGCATCATGGCATAGAACATCTGGAACATTTGCTGCCCGTCCATTGCTTGCCCTGGTGGAAAGGCAGGCATCTGTGGAGTGAACTGCGGCGGTGGTGGGATATCATCGCGCCTGAACCTTGAGTTATCTTGTCCACTTTGAGAGGATTGACCCCTGTTCTCTGGTGTAACTCCATCTCCATAGGTAACCACAGCGTCTTGTGGTGTAAAAGAAACTTCTTCTCCATTTCTCGGATCCATCTTTCTGCATCCAAAATGAACTTTATGAGAACGTTTAGCAGAATCAAGCAGGATGCATAATCAAGTACTTAATTCGAATGCGATATAGAGTTTCAAAAATGTTTCAACAAATGGATGAGATCCTAAACCTATCCTATCCTTTACAGGTTTGTTTGGCCCCTAAGTTGAGACCAAACAAATTATCGTAGACCTGCATGGGCCACCACAAAAACCATGTCACGCCCCAATCCCAAAATATCGAGGAACTGGACACGTGGCAATGGCCAGCAGCATGCAACGATGGACAAACCCAATTTAATGGATCCATCGGCATACTTAAGCTGTAATATAGGTCTACAATAATAAGTCAAAATCTAATCTCATCCACACACAGAATAATAAGAACATCGACAAATAAAGAAAGTACATCAAAGTCCAGTCTCAGCAGAGTAGGTCAGGAACAACCCGACAAGAGTCTAAAACACTGGTTCATCAGACCAGAACAAAAGAGTCCAAAAATAGAGTATCTGAAGAGTACAAATATCATAATCTCAAGTAAAATCCTCTGCCATCACCTCTGCTTCTATGTTAGGTTCTCCTTCAGCAATAGCTCCTGGTACAACTTCAACTCCTGTCCCGTAAACCTCGGGATACGGCTCTTCTGCTAAACCTGGGGACATCACCCATTCCAGGTCCTCAGGGGACATAGCAAGGTACAAATAATACAAGCCAAAAATAGATGCAGTGAAATAGAAAATAAAATAAACAGGGTAACTACATAACCATCTATGTGAAAATGCAACTGAGAGCAACACTAGTACTCAGGCTGAGACTGCTACAAGCTCTGTGTCGGGGAGCCGGTAGCAGCAATATCTAGTAGTGGTCTAGCTCTGCTCGAGAGTCTACAACCTCACAATAGTAGTATATATATAGAACAGCCTGTAGCCTGTGTGTCTCTCCCCACCCAATGTAACCACACGTCGCATGTCCATGTCACGTGAGATCAGAGCTAATGCAACAGTCATAATCTGAGAGTATAATACTATGTCCATCCTATATCCTATACAGAATCACCTTGAATATCTCAGAAAGATTCTGTCAATGTATGGTGTCAAGTGTCCTAGGTTATAGTGTACTTGATAAACAAGTACGAGAATATAAAGGGTCTCGAATGTCCATCACTAAATGACGTACACAACTCCGCGTACGAAGTTGGCTCCCGACTGTAATCGGACGCTAAGTAGGTCATACGGTCCTAGGTTATAGCTTGTACAATAGTCACAGAAAAGTAAAGCAAGAGAACTAAATAAACTAATAAACTGCAATTTATGGCAAGGTACACTTGCTTGGAATTGGAATTCCAGTAGCGGTCCTTGTAACAGTGGGTTCAGCAGTAACTCCTCCAAAAGCTGAAATAAATATTACCAACAGTCTCAGAACATAGGAAATAGTTAGAAACGCCTGTCCTTGAGTCCAGTTTGGACACAAGGGCAAAAACGACATTTCTGGGCCAAAGCGGGTCCATATGTGGGCCGCTTTGCACCGCAAACCGGGTCAGGGTCAAAGGTCTCCAAATCAGTCCAACTTAGTGTCAACAAGTCAGGAACGTTGATACGAACCCAACGGAACTTCCAGAATTGGATTCCGATGAGCCGTTCTCAAAATCGTCCGTCAGGTGGAGCCTGTGGGGCCCACGATACGCGATTTTCCAACGTTCTCAGAATCGAACCAAACTGGACCCACAGGACCAGCGTATTGCTACGAGTCCAATGGTGCAAGTTTCGTCTCGATCTGACGTGTATACACTAAGTTACAGCTAATTACAGAAAAGTCAGATACGGGGTGTTGTCCGCGGATACGCACTGATTCCGGTGTGCACGCACATCCGAATCAGCTTCTGCGAAAGCCCGCACGTCCGTATCTACGATGCTCACGTGTCGGTGAAGACCGCACGTGACCAAGTCGTCCCGTTTGGCGGGGCGTACTCGATTCCGGGGTGAAACAGGGCTTAGTTTTTTCCTGTTTTTGGATCGCGGTGTGCGATCACCACAGGACGCGATGCCCCGAGCGGTTTATCCGGGCACCGAGAGGGTCACGCAGGGTTCGCAACGCAACAGACAGAACAGAAATCAGAGCTACGAGCAAGAAATTACGGGTACCTGAACAGGGTCTGGAAAACCCGAGAATCTCGTGTCCGCGTGTCGAGTCAACACCGATCCGTGTCCTGGGTTCGGCTGAGTTGTGTCCAGGCTAGGGTTTTCGTCGGCTTGGAAGGTGGAGGAGGAAGAGAGGCAACAGCGAGGTGGTCACGGCGGTGGACGGCGGCTCCCTGGAGGTGGAGGTCGACTGTAGGTGAGGGAAGTTCTGGAAGTGGATAGGGCGGCCGGAGGCGGGCTTCTCGGCGGCAAGTCGGGTGGAGAAGGAGGAAGAGGTGAGGGAGATGGCGTCGCTGCTGGTCGGAGGAGGCAGGGGCGACTGAGCTCAGGGAGTCGTCGGGTCAGGGGAGGCCGGCGAGAGTTCCGCGAGGTCGGTCGGTGCCGCGGAATGCTGCGGGAGGTGGGGCGGCTGACTCGGGGTGGCGTAGCCGGCGGAGGGGACGGCTGGGGTGAGCTGATGGAGAGGGCAGCGGGCTGACAGCGTCGTGGCGGGAGGAACAGGGGATTCCGGCGAGGTCTAGGGGCGGAGCTCCGGCTACTAGGGTTTAAATAGAGGGGATTGGTAGAGGACCGGTCGACGGTTTGAACGGGGTAGGCGAGAAGGCGCTACTGTTACGCGGAGAGGAAGAGGGAAGGTCGGCCAGCGGCGGGAAGGAGAAGCAGAGAGGTCGGCCGGCAGCGTAACGGCCGGAGGGTTTCGGTTTGGAATGGCTGGGGGAAGGGGATGGGTTAGGCGGGTTTCGGGTTGGAACGGGTCGGGTCGGGTTTAGTGGATCCGGCCCGATCCACAAAGGATTGAAAACGGGTCGGGTTTAGAAACGGGTTTCGGATCACGGGTTAGACCCGAATCTGACCCACTAAGCTTAAGTTGGGTTCGGTTCGGTTGGACCGGCCGGTTTGGTTCATCTTTGGTTTGGTTTATTTAGAATAAACCCAGTTTAATGTGGTTTAATTAATTATTTAGTTTCTAGGGCTTTAAAATTCATCCGGGGTCCAATAAATTCTCGGAAAAATACCCCAGGCTCGGTTTTTAATTTTACACTAGAAAATATAATTTTTATCACATTTTAAAATTATTTAATAACTTTTAATAATTTATTTTAAATTAGAATACCCTAGTTTATTGGTTTTAAAAATACAGAAAATTGCTAATTAAATTCAGAAAATTAAATTTAAAAATTCTTAAAATTTTCAGGTGATTACACGCATCAAACCCCGGGATTCATCGACAAGAGATCTACGTTGCAGTAATTGTGGTGCTATGGGACACAACCGAAGAAGATGTACTAGTCAACCGAGAGAGTAAAATAGAATTATTCAATACAAACTTAAAAATATTGTAATAGTGAGTCTGATAATGAGAGAGTAAAATAGAATTGTTCAATACCCAAATATTGCAATCAAAAACCTTTACAAATTATACAAATATTGCAATCATACATTGTTACAAATTATCTACTCATCCTCCTCCTCGTCTTGTTGAGTTTGGGTAGGCAGCGGTGCTGATGGAGTCAAAAAAAATTGTGTGAATATCTGGTAGCTTTCATCTCCAGCAGTTTGGTAACTCGGGCCTGCTCCAGCAGTCAGGTTACTCGGTCCCGCTTCAGCATACTGGTAACTCGGACCCGCTCCAGCATACTGGTCACCCGGGCCCGCTCCAGCATACTGCTCACTCGGGCCCGCTCCAGCATACTGGTAACTCGGGCTCCCTCCAGCATACTGGTCACTCGGGCCCGCTCCAGCATAATGGTGAAAATGGTCCTCTACAGTATCCCGCCTACGACGACGAGAGTGTCTCTGTCGTACTAAGCCGGTCGGATAGTCCGGTTGAAGACGGGATTGTACTGGAGGCATTTCCGGTTCCCGTCCAATACCCAGATGCTCAACACGAGTCACAAGTTCCTCCATAAGACGCCGACTGTTTGGGGAAAGGTTTCTATGAGGTCGTTGTAAATGTTGCCGGTGTACACCACTCTGAAATTTGAAACTTGTAAATTAATATATTTATCATATCTATGTATATGTATTTTTGAAAGTATAATGAAGTCATACCAAATCATGTATTCCATCGACAAAAGCACGCATAGTAGAATCGTCTAGGGATCTACTCTTGAACCTTTGCTCCTCGTAGTGGTATACTCGGTTGCTCAGAAGAGGGCATCCCCACCATTGCCTATAGTCTAGGCTACCTATGTCTGGAAAATGTAAACAAAATTTTAGCAAACTATTTACACTAAATCAATACGAATAATGAGTAACTTATAACTTACATTCCTCAGCAGAATTTAGTCTGGGAGACATGTCCCTCACACTATAATTCTCGAACCGATTATTCCAGTCAGCAACGAGACCAATGATTCGTTGTAATGCATTTGATGTCTCATAACCGACGGTGGATCATCGGAAATTATTGGGGCCATTCCGAATTGCCGAAGAACACGGTCTGCCGGATGGTACATGGTGAACCGATCATATATAATATAACATCTGTGTAAAAAAAATGCATATGATGTCCTCTTGATTTCTGGAGCATCAGGTTCACATGAGTACGGTAACCAGGTTACCTATTTAAAGATATTGTATCAATTAGATGCGATGTTTATCTACGATCAAAACTTAAATAATTTAAAGATATTTATTGCATATTTAAAAATTACCTCATTATACTGCAGTGTATCAAATTGGCTACGATATAGTGATACAGTCCTGTATTGGTAGTGTTGATAATCCACTACGTCTGTAGGTCAGCGCATAGCAACTGAAAATACTCCAACATCACTGAGAATGCTGGTAACAGGCCTACCAATATAGAAGTGCTCGTAGGACCAGAACTATAAAACAAAAATATGACATTAGTACAAACAAAATTTGCGTATAAAATTACTCTAACTTTTTAAGGTCTTTCATTTATACCTGTATCAGTGAAATACATCCACAAATACTCTTGCGATTGGATCTGACAAATTCTGTCAGATTGGCGTATAAAAAGGCAAGAGTAGCAGCTCCCCACGCATGCTCAATAGGTTTTGTCAGATCATCTAAGAATGGTAGAAGCTGCACATTTACCATATTTCCTGATGCATCGAAAAATATAATTGTACCACATAAACAGAGCAGATACGCTCTTGTGCAACGAATGACCTGGATTTATTAAGTGTTATATAGAATTGCACCACTAAATTAAGTAATAAACAAATTTACTAATAAAAATACATACCCGAATTTCATCTACATCAACCACCCCATCAATAGTTTGATGTAGGTCCATAAAGTTGCCACGGAGCCATGTAAATTTCATATAATTGCCGTCTTTTAGACCTGAAGGAGGGCTAACACCGAGATACCTCCTGATTAGATCAGATCCCTTTAAGTGCGGATCAAAATATATAGCGTTACCTTTAATAGGTAACCCTAGTATATTTGCCACATCAAAAAGGATGATCGTCATCTCGCCGAATGGGAGTTGGAAAGTGTTGCGTTCGGGCCACCAACGCTCCGCAAGGCTTACAACTAAATGAAGATCGTGGATTAAATATCTAACACGATCTATATAGTGGAATCCAAAGGATTCCACCAAAGCCTTTTGGACCAAATTTAGCTCCCACGTACGATAATTCCTTTCGGCCCGCCAATGTACATGGATCCGGGTTCGTAAACCAAGATCATGGTCGTATAACTATAAAAAACATATGCATTATATTTTGTGTGTAAATTTATGTGCATTAATAAAGTAAACATATGCATTATAAAAAATATATGCATTAATAAAGTTAGCAACTTGTAATTTCAAAAATTACCTCGCTAGTAAATATCTGACTAGAAATGTGGTCTTCACGTTGCTTAATAATAAGCGCGGTAGTCGGTCCGCCAGGAATACGACCGTCATTGTGGGTAGCCATCGCCAGTAAATATCAGGAGGAGAAAGAGAATTGCTGTGATTAAGGGGAAGAAGCTGTGAAAATAGGAGGAGGAGGAGGAGAATGTTTTGTGTGAGGAGTGTTTGGGGGGGTGTTTATAGGATTGAAATCTATCCGTTGGGCAACGGCTGGAAAGCAACGTTCGAGTCTCGTAGACAGCGACCCACCAACTGAGTTGGCGAGCGGCCTCTCGAGGAGAGCGTCCCGCCAACTCAGTTGGCGAGATGCTCTCCAACTCAGCACCCCTAAGTTGGCGAGTGGTCCCTCTATTTGCAATATCCTCCAACTTTTTTTTTTTTTTTATAATTATATTATATTTTATTACTTTAAACGAAAAAATTCGTTAACAGTTAGATAGAAAGTAGTCCTAACGGTTGGAGAGAGAGAGAGAGAGAGAGAGATGGTTGGCCTAGAAAGGTGGGGGAGTGGAAAGGTTGCCTAGAAAAGTGGAAATAGGTACTTAGTTATAGCTTACAAGTTACTATGTGCATAATATTAGGCATTGTGTTAAATCCGAGATCATGGTGGTCGTAGAAAAACATGGCATTGTGACTATTGTCAAGTTGTCTCTAATCTTGGAAGTCAATGTCACTAGGGGGTTGAGCCGGAAATGGACGTGTCGGATACCTATTTTTCGTGAAAAGTTTGGATGAACAAAATTATTTTAGTATTAATTTGTAGGAGGATTGTTACAACTCTTCAACGAGTGCTTACAAAAAGTACCTATAACAGTAGAGACTTCCGAACAAGTTACTTCATTATGGAGATAAAGTTATTCTCGGGAACTTCCGAACTCCTCTATATCGATGATGAAGTGAAGGATGTTATATGCTCTCATCTCTCTTTGCTCTCAAGAGTATGAATTTCTGACCATGGATGGTGAATGGACATGGTCCCATGGAGTTGATATCAAACTCCTCTTCAACTTCTTGAAGGAAGCCAAACAATCATATTAGCATTCAAAATACACATCTTTACAAGTCATCCATGTCAAGGGTTACAAATAATCATATTGATACTTGTTCTTGATTGTTACCGCATTTAGTCGATGATAGTCAACGTATAAACGTCATGTGACATCCTTCGATCCTCACCAGAAACATCGAAACTCTCCAAGGTGATCCACTGGGTCGAATGAATCCCTTGATTTTCAATCCCACAAGGAGTGATGAAGAATTATACTAATGAATGGGCCAAATTGCGGCGAGGTGATGCCTCGCTTTTGTATGAGCAAGAGTATGAGGCTATCAGCGAAAAGTTGGTCGGACAAAGGCTTCTTATGCTGAGGACAAAGTTGTCACGTCCAGTACCAAAATACGACGAACGTGAGTATGACATGGCCAGCTACACATTACAGAGTACACCAACACCTCAAAGTATGGTCACATAATTTGTACAAAGACAAGAGGTGATCTATAATCCAAAAGTCGGTCGTATAACCTAATAGTAATCCTAGATCCCATTTCATGCAAAAAAGAAGAAGAAAAAATGAATATCACATAGTATGAAAAAGCAATAAGTCATTCCAAATATAAGCCAGTAACCACAAAAAAATACTAGCAGAAGTATCAATAGTACATAATCATAATCTAGTTACAACTTAGAGTGAATAGAACCATGTTGTCTGTAAACAAGAACATGCATGCTCCCAAAATATATTGTTAACATATGCTCGATAGCTAAACGTCCAAAAAAAAATGTAATACAAAACGATGCAAGAGTAGATGGAGAGGACTTTGCCCTCTCAATCATCTAAATAGTTACAATCTAATTCCGTTGAAAAATGTTGGAAGAAAGAATGGTTGATGATTTGTTTAGAACCATCATGACATAAAGTTGGTTATCTAAGATGTAATTGCAAACATTTTTAAAGTAGAACATGATTACAACACTAAAAAAATGTGATAGTTGATGATATCTAAAGATAACAACCGAACTCGAATGACTTTTATGGTTACCGAAAGGAGATATAAGATCCTGGCTGGATGGAAGAAGATCAGTGGATCAAATCACGAGAGTGTATTATTTCTTGCATTTATAAATGGTGAAAGTTGAAAGACAGTGAACCCAAAGATATATAATACAGTGTACACAAAATTTCGAACGTTACGTCGGATTCCGAAAGTTTTGTGAAAAATTATTACTAAACGATATCGATAGCAGTTAGAGATATTGGTATATGTCCTCTCATTGATGGGTTTGGAATTTAATTCTTTGGAGCACTTAGACCTGTCACATACGTTTGGCATGCAATCATGGCACAACATGGATGGAGACCTCACACCAAAAACTCTATTAGTCAATGGTGTTTCAGGAAAATCAAAGAATTTAATTTGGAGGTAGACAACAAATGGATATTTATTATAAACTTTTTAGGGTTTTAACAAGAATTAGTCCAAGTCTCATATTCAAAGATATCTAAGATTACGACAAGAGCCTACTAGTTTTGCGGCACAATCAAGAGAGACGTGCTAATGCATATTGATACACTCACTCAATGCATCATTTCTAGATGATAAAAGCTAATATATAAGCATCTCTAATGTCTTTAGAAAGAGTATCATTGAAAAAATAAGCTAGTTTCTTTTATGAGTATATTAAATGAAATTTAATAAATAGTTGGAAATCTCATGTTTCTTCATCCTCACCTATTAGGAATATTACCCTAACTCTAACCCTCTCTTCTAGTAAAATTATATTTTACGCATTCGAGGGAAGATGAAAATTAAAATTCTTTGATACTAATATTTTGTTATGTCCATAATATTGTCTAAAAAATTAAGGCACTTTTTAAGCTTGACCTGTCAGATGACTTGTTCGTGTATTTGATATTATTCTCACTTCCTACACAGTACAACCAGTTTAAGGTCAGTTACAACTGCCAAAAAAAGATATGTACTCTAAATGATCTTATTTCGTAATGTGTACAAGAAGAAGAGAGATTGAAACAAGATAAGACTGAAAGTGCTAATTTGGATACCACCCCAAAAGATAAGTATAAAGGCACTAAAAGAAAGAATACATAAGCTGTTAAGGGTCCAGCTCAGGTTGTTTCTTTTGTGACAAGCCAGAAACGTAAAGAAGGATTGTACAAAGTATCATGCATGACATGTAAAGAAAGGGTTGCCTGAGCTACCGAAAGTCAATTGATGGTGAAAGACACATCTATGCTGATGACAGCAAATCTGTAGAAGTGGAAGCAATAAGACATTTAGGTTATTATTGGAAACTAATTATTATTGGTTTGATAGATTTATTATTATTATTTATTATTGTACCATTCTTAGACGAAATTTAATTTTCAATTTATTTATTGGACAAATCTAGTTATCATTGTTTATTTGGAAATAATAAAGTATGATCTATCTTTAAATTCAAATATTGTAGGTAATTATTTCCTTAATGTTTATGATAATCTATTTTTGCTTGAAACTATTATGTCTTGCAAAAAAATCTTACATGTGGAATCATGTGGTACTGCAATTTTTGGATGAAAACCACAATTTTTGAGAATGTTGAGTTTTGGGGGAGAAATAAAATTAGGGACATTATCTTTGAGGAGGAATAAATTTTGATTTCTACTATTACTTTTGACGATGTGCAGATTTCTATACATGTCATTGACCAAGAAGTGAATCTGGAACCTCAACAAGCCAATGTCAAATTACTTCTACAAGTCGATGTTGAGCTACCTCAACAAGACAACATAAAGACACCCGCATTCAAGATGAGATAATTTTTCATGAGAAACAAACTCAACAGCCTCAAGAACCAGTGCCATAAGATGGTCCACCAGAGAAAGGAGAAATGCAATTTCGGATAATTTTGTCATATTTTCTCTAGGAACGTAAGGAATACCGTGGAATACTGGAAGATGATCCAATCAACTTCCGTTAGGCCATGGAAAGTTCCAACTCTCAAAAGTGGATTGAGACATAATTTTAAATAGATTTTCTCTCCAGTTTCTTCGAAAGACTCATTTAGAACAATCATGACATATGTTGCACATTTTGATGGCGTTTCTCAATGGTAATATTAACGAAACAATTTATATAGTGCAATCCGAATACTTTGTGTCGGAAAGTCCAAAGAATATGGTTTGCAAACTGACAAAATTTATTTATGGACTCAAGCAAGCTTCTCGTCAATGGTACTACAAATTTTGTCAAGTGGTCACCTCGTTTGGTTTTGAGATAAACATTGTTGAAGATTGTATGTATCACAAGTTAAGTGGGAGTAAACATATTTTTTTCTAGTTTTGTATATCGATAAAGTACTTAATGCAAACCAGGTGACACCAGTCGCTAAAGGGGATAAGTTCAATCTCAATTAGTGACCTAAGAATAGCCTTAAAATTAAAGAAATGTAATAGATTTCCTGTTCATCAGTTGTAGGGAGTTTAATGTATGCTTAAGTGTGTACGCGTCGGATATTGCGTACATAATTGTGATGTTATGCAGCTATTTAAGCGACTTTGGTATGGATCATTGAAAAGCAGTCAAATAAGTTACTTAAGTAATTTACAGAGAACAAATGATTATATGCTCTTTATAGGAGATCGGATAAGTTGGAGATCATAAGGTATTTTGACTCCGATTTTGCTGGATGCCAAGACAGCAGAAGATTCACATCAAGTTATATTTATCTGTTGGCTGGTGGAGATATATCTTGAAAGAGTGTCAAAAAGACGCTCGTAGCATCTTCCACCATAGCAGTAGAGTTTATAGCATGCTGTGAGACATCCAATTAGGGAATATGGTTTCAAAATTTTGTCACATGGCTGCGTTTACATGAGGGTATTGAAAGACCACTCAAATTATAGTGTGACAATAAATCAACAATACTGTATTCCAATAACATCAGGAGCTCGTATAAGTCAAAGTATATTGACATAAAATTCCTAATTGTGAAGGAAAGAATTCAGAATGGTTAAGTGTCCATATAGCATATTGGGACAAACTCCATGTTAACGGATCTGCTTACAAAAGTGATACCACCCAAGGTCTTTCATGAGCACACTGCTTATATGGATGCTATCTTATTTAAGGATATGACAATATAATGGAACTTTGTGTTTTATGTATTTTGGTGCTATATATTTGGATTTGGACACATTTATGTATTTATGCTTTTTGGATATATTTCTGATCAGATATATGAAAATTTCAGTTCATTCTGTTTTTATTATGTTAAAGTATTGATCACATTAAAGTAAATGATGGCCAGTTGAAAATAGACATGTGTTGATAACATTGTGTGTAATTTTCATGCTACGCATCCATGATTGATCTATGTCGTTTAGCTATATTGATATATGTGATCATTGATGGTTTGCTTACGCTAATGTGACGAATGCCGCTTTGATCCTATATTAATATGGTTAATGGACGAGATTGTTCGAATATACCCTAATGTTAAGATATCAATTTTTGAACTCATAAAGTTAACACATTTGTAAGATCACATATGTGGCCCAGTGGAAGATAGTTGGAATTATCTAATAATTAGGGGCCACGCATATAAAATTAATTGCGTTGTGTTATCTAAATAATTAAGCCAAATTAAAGTACTCTAATTGAAAAATAGGCTTAAGGGTATAAGTGTCATGGAAATAATATGTAGATACCAGAGAGATAAATCTAATTTGATGATGGGCCAAATTAGAATTATGTAAAACCTCGAATATATATATATATATATATATATATATATATATATATATATATATATATTCATTAGGGGTTATGGTCCCTAACTTATACGACCATAAAAGAGAGAATTTTTTCTTTTTTCTTCTATATCCCCATCAACAGAAAGTGGGACAAATGATTCATCTTTGTCATTATTCTAACTTAAGTTGAAAGATCGAACCATACAAAAGAACGTTCGCAACAAGATTCATCAAACCAAACAATAAATTCAGGCACACTTCCTATTTATCATCTTCATCTCATAAATTAACGAGTAAAATAAACACCTACATATATACCATTTCACGTGCCGCCCCCTTATTGTTAACCAAATCCAGTTGGGAATTCAAAATACTAACGGTATCATAGCGGTCACTCCATCTGTAAGAAATAGATTGTAATAAAAATTGAATCATGGAATTATTAACTTAAGCAAACAGTGATTCTAGTCAAATAATAGTAGTTTCATCACTACGGATTTCAATTTCTCCCGAACCGAAGGGGACCCTCTTTTTTTTCCGACGGAAACGGATTTGACAATTTAAAAATGGAAACGGGATGGATGGGGATTAAAAAAAAAATTTCGGCCAAGTTCAAGGCCGAGTATCGACATAGTACTCTCTGTCCTGATAAATCTACGACCTCGATTACTTATACCCATGTAGGGGTGATCATTTGCTTTACTCGGTTTCAACCGAAACGAAATAGTCAAAACGAAATAAACCGAAATTCTAAAAATCCAAAATCAAAACTTAACTGTAGTTAGCCAAAACTGAAAATGAACCGAATTTAATAATCTATTCGATTTATTTAGTTAGTTCGGCTGGACTATTCCTATTGCTTAATCGATTGGGTCCAAAGTCGAAATCGTGGTTAAATTGTATTTTAAATTATAGTTTTATACAAAAATTTGTTGTATTCAAAATTGTGTCCAAATTGAGCTTCAAAACATAAACATAGAATTTTATTTTCAAAATATAGACATTTTTAATCATAAAATATGCATAGAATTAGGATATTGACATAATTGTATAAATCTTATTCGATTTTCAGTTTTTGGCCGAATAATAAAATTTTTTTTTTCAGAACCGAAATCGAACCAATTTTTTTTTTCCAAACCGAACAAAATCTCATATTCGGTTCGATTGTCGGTCCAAAACCGAATAATGCTCACCCCTGCCCATATGTGCAATCCATTGATATTAATTAATATCTCTTTTAAGTACAAGCTTAACACAACATATATAAGAAATTAGAATGAAAATAATTTCTTTTAAACTTATACCGTAAAAAAAAATTTGTTAACGAACGAGGGACAAAAAAATTCGGTCCCGAAAATATTAATGGGACGGGAGTGGAGACGGGAATGAGAAGTTCATTGTTTAATAGGGACGGAGATGGTAGTAAAAAATTGAACCCGACAGAGAATAGAAATGATGGTAAAATATTGAACCCGACCGCGGACGGAGATGCGGATTCAAATGCTACTAAGGAATGGAGATGGAGAATATGGTCTCCGATTCCTACTCGTTCCGTTGTCATCCCTGTTCACCACCAATCACAAGATTTTCGGTAGGAATAACATGAATTAGAGCTTTTCTAGTCCTACCTGTCCGAGGCTAGACCCACCTTAGACCGGATTTACTGTTATATAGCTGACTGATTGTCACACCACCGATCATGTTTTATTATAAATTCACAACTATGATTGGGGTTGAGAGTGTTTATTAAAGTCATATTTTGCTTCTTCTTCTTCTTCTTTTCTTGAAAAGTTGTCTACGGTGTTCGGTAATAAGACTCATCAATCTTTTTTGATAGGTCAGTTCACTATTTAGGCTGATTTTGAAAGCAAAAATATAGGTGCTTCCAAAAGTTATAGCTTATGAAATCCAATTTAAGTAAATGTCCATTATTATTTATTGAAATTCCTACCATCTATACTTCATATATGTAGAGTTTTGTCATCCCATAATTTCAACTTACTATTTTTCAGAGCAACTTTCATCGTATACTGAACCAAATAACTTTGACAACAGCTTTGAAACAACTTACGCACTACAGTTTTTGATCTTTTTTGGTTCTTCAGTCATCTAGAGGTTTATATTCTCATTCTGCCTGAATTTGGTATTAATAGTCATATCGTATCGACCATTTTGGAAAAACCGGTCTTCGGGTATCTAGGAATGATTTATGCCATGATCAGTATAGGTGTTCCTGCATCTCTTGTTCGGACTCATCATGTTGTAATACATCGTTGTGATAATAATCCGTCCCCTAACAAATAACTGTGTCAAGAAAGAAAAAGAGAGAGTGAGAATTCATCCAATATGTGATTTAATTGTGACGAAATCAGGAAGATTGGATTTTCGCAGCGCACTGCGCTAACGAAAACTGCATATTACCATTAAGCGCAGAGACATATGTTGGCCCATGAAAGCCCTTGTCAGAGAAGTCGTCCCTTTTTTCCAAAGCATCTTCTTATACTACACGAAAAAAGAGTGGTCTAAAACTTTTGATAAGCTACAACAATGTCAAATCAAACCTGACCGTACATGCATTTAACCAAGAGGTAGTCTTAAGTTTCAGAGCGGATCCGTTGTCCTATAACTTCTGTCTCATATTTCTGTCCCTATCCTATTATATGTGGACCCCAGTCGGTATAAAAAAAAAAAAAGTTCACATGTAATAGAGAGAGGACAGAAATATAGGACAACATATATGCTCTGCTTACGTTCACTCATCGGTACTCGACGAATATACAGTATATACATCTCTACCAGTATGATAAATATTGCCACATACAAACCCTGCAATCCAGCTAATAGAGCAACTTTTCAAAGGAATAAATGTGCTTCATAGCAAGAGGTAAGGAGAAGAACAGGTAAGCAATGAGTCATCTATCAACTGGAAAGAAAAAGAGGATACAGCTCAGTTCAGATGAACATGTAGAGAAAAGAAGAAGAAGAAGCACATGGATCATAATGACACTCCATGGATCTCATTCAAATTCCTACATAAAGATGTACTTTATGGTGAGACCTCATTGAATATCTATCTAAATTGAACAATATTGCTAACAAAGGGGATAGATACAAGCACCACCATCAAAATCAGCATTGAAAAGCAACAAAAAGGGTCATCCTCTATACATGACATTAACCAAAAAAAAACATATCTTAATTTCTTTAAAACTTTAACATATTAATGTTCATTTAGATATACCTCTTCAAGGAACACATAAGAACATTCTCCTGCCATATATAACGAAAGTTCGTGCGGGTTAAGAACCTCGAATAAAATCAAGGGTTTCTCGAAAACTATTTCTACAGAAGAGGGTGATGTGAGATGATATCTGCATGGAATGATTATTCCATCATTTTTCTTCTTTGGATCATAACCAAATATAAATTTCTCGTGTTATTAGGATCCATATCAAAATAAAATCCTAAAAAAAAATTGATTGTTTGCGGGTCTCTTTGTATGTGTCCGAAAAGAGGACATAATGATTATTCGTTCGTCGGCTGTAATTGTCGGTACCTACAAAAATGTAATTATTAATACTGACTTCATAGTCAAACAACTCCTTAACTTGTATTTTATCATTCATCTTTACTGCACTAGTATCTATTGGTCTAATGGTCTGTGTTGTACAGATCCAGAACCACTCGACCGACAAAATTAGCATATAAATAAAAAAAATCAACATATATCACTAGGCTTCTTCAAAATAGTGTACTTCTATCAGCAGAGACGGATGCAGGAATTTAAAAGAGAGGGTTAACCGGTCAACCTCAAATGTAAAAAAAAAAAGTTCAAAATTTTGTTAAATACAGTTTGCTATTTCAAAATTTTATTAAAAATAAAAATTATGAAGGAAAAAGTAAAACCTGATATAAATATGTATATAGAGATTTAAAATAATAAATTTTGAAGAAGGCAAAACATAAAATTGAAGAAGAAAGTTTAAAAAGAACAAAAATATTTTATTGGAAACAAAAATTCAGTGGGGACAAACAAAAATATTTAATTGGAAACAAAAATTCAGTGAGGACAACTGTTCCCACTCGTCCCCAAGTAGGACCGTCCCTGTCTATCAGGTTTCTTTGCGTTGTTTAATTAGATTTTAGTCTTCTATTTTATTAAAATCACAAATAAAGTAAGTAGCTTTGAAAATGTTCTCAATAATCTACATATTGGACTTTTGTTCAACCATCTTTTTGTTTACAAGCTGGCTACTTGCTACCTTGACAAAAAGAAGGAAGAAGAGTGGGATAGGATCAAACTCATACTAATCATAATTTTATACATGACTTGATGTCAGCTATATGAATGAAATAAATTTAAGGGCTAAATAGTGCTTAGACCCTAGATTATATACCAGTTTAGAGTTTAAGTCGTAACATGTTCAATTGAAAATTTTAGATCCTGAATTTTTATTTTTTATTTTACCATTATATTCTCATTTTCAACATGTGTTGGTTATTATTCTTGTACTCGTGTTAAGGGTATAATAAGAAAAATGAAACTAAAAATAAAAATTTAGGATCCAAACTTTCCAATTGGAAATGTCAGGACTAATTCTAAGCTGGTATAAAATCTAGGATCTAAACGCTAATTAGCCCTAAAATCTAGGGTCTAAACTTGCTACCTCGACAAAAAGAAGGAAGTAGAGAGGGATAGGATCAAACTAATACCAATCATAATTTTATACACGACCTGATGTCAGATATATGAATGGAATAAATTTAAGGGTTAGCTAGCATTTAGATCCTAGATTTTATACCATCTTAGAGTTTAAGCCCTAACATATCCAATTGGAAACTTTGGACCCTGAATTTTTATCTTTTTGTTTTTCTTTTACCATTATACTCTTTTTCCCAACATGTGCTGGTTGTTGCTCTTGTACTAATGTTAAGGGTATAATGGGAAAAAGAAAAAAGAAAAAAAAAATTCAGAATTCAAACTTTCCAAATGGACATGTCAGAACTTAAACTCGATGCCGGCATAAAATATAGGGTCTAAACTCTAATTAGTCCTAAATTTAATAATCACTGTGCTTTCCTTCCTTGTCTTCATAGATACCTGCTTTGAATAGAATGTAATATTCTAGGACAGTTCATGATTAGTTATGCCCATAATTTTATTATGCTACCACCTTCTTTCTGATATGATGCTCAAACAAAGGTACTGGTGATGGTTTGATAGTGCTTAGTAGTAGTACTATTGTTGAAATCATGTGGGGGTGTTCCTAGACTGAGTTTGATGGTTTTGTAGTATTGACTCATGTGAGTGTGTTTCCCTATTAGAATTTTTTTTTTTTTCACATCCTGCGTGATTATGTTATTTGAGATGTTTTACATGTTTTTTTAGGTTCACTGTTTCCAACTTCCATCAAATAAATGGAAGAAATAATATGTCTCCATGACTCGATCAACTGATTTTCTATCACTCAGTCAGAATCTTATACATTTTTCCGATAACCACAAGAATCTGAAAGTTCATGAAATCTTGAACACAATTCCTAATGATCCGGAAGTTCATGGAATCTTGAACACAATTCCTTATTTCTAGAGGATAGATTATTAGAGCATCCAATCCAAAGTGGGAGAGGTTTCAAGTGCTATATTTTAATTTTAGTCAAATTTTGTAGCATTTGAAGGCTGTAGTGGACACTTGTACATATTTAAAAATTGCTAGAAAGTTACAAAATACTTCAGATTTGGAGCTCGTTCTAGCTCCTCTATATTAATTGCCGGCTCACCAAAAGTAACCAAACAAGAAAGAAAAATAAAGAGAAAAAATAGAGGAAAAATCTTACCAAATAGAGAAGAAAAGTAAAGAGAAAAAAGAGGAAGGAAAAAGAAGAGATTAATTTAGAGTGTTTATTTGGAGTGTACAATTGTGTGCCAATATCACGGAGACACTCCAAAAATAATAATTTATACAATTTCTGATATTTTAAAGTATGTGTTGGAGGGTCCCCACTGTGGATGTCCACAATAGGGACACTCCAAACACATACTCCAAATTATTAAAAATTATGTAAATTATTACTTTTGGAGTATCTCCATGATATTGATATACAATGGTACACTCCAAATAAACACTTCAAATTAATCTTCTCTTTTTTTCCATCTTTTTTTTTTCTTTATTTTCTTTTCATATTTGGTAAGATTTTTTTTCCCCTCTTTTCTCTCTTTTCTTTTTGGTTAATTTTGGTGGGCCAGCAATTAATATAGAGGAGCAAGAACATACTCCAAATCTAGAGTGTCTTGTAGTTCTTTTAGCAATTTTTAAGTATGCACAAGTGTCCACTACAGTCTTCAAATACTATAAAATTTAATTAAAATTAAAATATAATAATTAAAATCTTTTCCACTGTGGATTTCAATGACGGACAATATTTTGGATCATCGCCATGGAGATGCATTTCCCAGGGCGATGATCCAAAATAAATCTGAAATTTTTTTATGGAGAAGAACTTATAGACGAAATTGGCTATAAGGAGAAGAATTTAGGAACTTTTTCGATACAGATACAATACGCCAATCAGATTAGCACATTTTGCAGAAAATTCGCCCACGTGGTGCGCTAGTGAGATTAGCGAATTAACTTCTTTATTACCTACTTAAAGATGCAATTTTTAAATAACAACGGTCAAATTTTCAACAGTTGACGTATTTGTTCCTCGTACCAAATTCGAGTGACTTTAGTGGTTATGGAAAAAAAGGTATATGATTCTGACTAGATATCGAGTCATGGAGGCTTATTATTTCTTTTATTTATCTTATGTCATATTTGTACACGTGAAATTGTATATGAATTGAAATTGGTATATATATATATATATATATATATATATATATATATATATATATATATATATAATCTTAGTTGATATCAAAGTAATTATATGTCTTGTGTGAAAATTTATGAATAATATGACTTAGAATACATACATATGTTTCAAATGTTTATGTCATAATAAGTTAACTTTTTCTTAGGCCTAGAAATAAAAACTTTCTTATTTGGTTGTGAGTGAGTCAACTTAGACATATGTTAATTTATGTACCAAAGTTGAATAAGGTCTAGGATAGCTATCCTTAGTTCCATTTTGGAATATATATATATATATATATATATATATATATATATATATATAGAGAGAGAGAGAGAGAGAGAGAGAGAGAATGCGGAAGGTGAGATGGTACCTCACTTTCAAAACAATGGTGGCGGTGACGTGGCACAATTCCAACCACACATTTCATATTTTGAAAAAAATTGACAAATTGTACTTAATCCCCTTCCCTCGTTTGTGTGGTTGGAATTGTGCCATGTCACCACCACCCTTGTTTTGAAAGTGAGGTGTCATCTCACCTCCCTTATTCTCTCTCTCTCTCTCTCTCTCTCTCTCTATATATATATATATATATATATATATATATATATATATATATATATTGATGACATGAATTTGTATAAGCACTCCGATAGTCTTAGAAGTTATTTTCGAACAAGATATTAGCCTTGTCGGAATTGCTCATGATTTTGAAATTTTATTGTGATATAATATAGAGTTCACCATTTCAAATAAACCAAACACAATACTCTAAATGAATATTTGGGAATGATATAGGAATGTGAGAAGGTTCCCTTGAGCAGTTGGTCTAAAATAGGTTCAAGAATAATTTTGAAATAAAGAAGAACTTAAGTTCATAACATTCTGATAAATTATGATATAGAAAAAGTTTTTATAAGCAATTTAGATATGTTTATACTATGCCAACATGTTAGGAATAAATAGGTGTGGAATAAACGTGAGTCAATTAATTCAAAAAAAAAATTTGGTAATATATTCTTACCTCCCTAGAAATTCAGTATATGTACTATATATGAGATCCAAACCTTGGTATTTTTGTATCATAACGACACAAACACCGTGTTAGAATTAGAAATCTACTTAAGAGATTTTGATCTTTAATTAACGTGATGATCAATATCCTACAAATGTGATATATTATAAATACATGTATATTTTTGTATATTTGAATTTTCATGATTATGGAATGAACTTTGACTTTTTGTATTGTTTCCATGATAAATTTCCTGTTAATTATATATTTTGTTTCTTAAGCGAAGTGGAGTGATTGTAAATAGCTATGGTAATAGAACTCGGTAAGAAATTTTCATCATTGAAGCTCAATTATATTGCTTATATCAATATTTTTAGCTGCGTGTGAATTTTCGGTGTTGAGATGTTCCACCGAAGGGGTCGGCGAACCCAGAAAATTATATATACGGAGGGTTGCTTCGGATCTTTTATTTATAATTGTAAAAATGTTGGGCTCCGAAATACAAAAGAGGCTGCCAAAATTTTTAAGAATTCCTAGAGATAACCATTTTCAAAATTTAAAAATTGGTTAAATATATTTAATCCTATTTTAGAATTTTTTTTATCAAAGTTCCCTTAAATTTAAATTGTAGCGGTAGAATTTCTTAGAACTTAAGATGCGTAAGACACAGACACATGAACACGCAAGCGAAACATAATCATGAATATCCTGGGTTTCTGTTGAAGAAATTCAATTATTCAATTCAATAATATCCTGTGTTCTGTCAAGTTTTCATTTGAAAAGAGAACCAAATGTTGAGATTATGAGATGATATATTTATGTCATGTTTCAATTACAAAGCGATGGAATATGGAGAATTTAAATCATGTGTTTTATATCCTAATTCAATCAAGAAAAACAAAGTATTGAAATCATGATATCCATAGTTCATGACATGATCCTTGGAAAGGAATAAAATATTGAATTATATTCTCGTTATTTCGTAGTATTTAAATACACGAATCGAGATCCGGATTCATACACGTGTCCAGCAGAAACTTAATGCAAGATAATAGAATATAGTTGTTTGTAGCTTTAGGTTAGTGCATTGGACGAGAGAGAATAACTAGATCACACCCAAAATCTCTACAATATAGTAAACAAACAAAAACTGATCAGTAGAGTTTTTCGCATCATAAGGTCATACGATGTTGGGGGTGAGGCTTAGCTCACCAAGAGAGATTTCGGATTCCAGAAATTCTTGTAATAAAACAAGAATTTAAGAGTTTTAAAGTTACATGTTTTATTCCCTGCGCGGGAGGGGCCGGATTCTAAGCACTGTGTCACCGAGACACAACATGATCCCTGGTTACAGGATTATTGTCGAAAAAATAGAATGTATGTGATCTAGATGTGTTTTCTAAATTGCATCATCATATACGAAACTTGATTGTGTTTGTGATAGTGAACTTAGGTTGTTTGTGATTGTTATTGTAGTTGTGATGTATGAATTGTTAAGACTTAGTTATTGAACGAATACTGAAAAATTTACTAAAATATAATCAAGTCATAATTGTATTTCAAGTTAACGCAATAATCTTTAAGATTTTTTCAGTTCCTTTACATTAGAATTCCGAAAATCCTATTTACTTCTCAGATTCTCGATTTATTTTATTTTACTTCCGTCCTTTACTGAGGACTTGCATGTCGTTTGACGACCTAGTATTGTTCACTAGTTTTGTAAAAATATTCCAAACGAAGCTACTATCAAATATGGAAGAACAGCTGGAGAAAAAGATCGAGATGCTACCATTGGAGGCGATGGAATTTGTAATTAGATTTGTTCTTATTATTTATTAAAGATATAAATGTATTACATGTATAATGAGTTAATGGTTGTTGTCGGATAGAATAGTAATTTTCCATTTATAGTTAGAATATCCTGTAGTCAACTTGTTATTTGTAATTTATGTAATAAATGACCTGTATTTCTATCCTAGTATATTACATGCAACAATCACTGATACGGGTCCGGATGTATTTGGTTGGTGCGTAGCCTGAAGATGTAGTTATATATCCGGCTTACCGTATTCTGGAAAGCGGGGCGTGACAATGAATCCAATATCAAATACATACACTAGCGAAACAAGTACAAGATATCATATCGATATTGGACACAGAAAAATACGAGATACATGATACAAAAATAAATATTTGTATAAATACGAAAAATGGAAAAGAGGAGTGAAATACGTATAGATATACAAACGACGATTACAGTTCACAACGCCCTTGACTAGAACTTTTGTTTTTCTTTCAACCAGAAGAGAAGGACATTGAAAGAGATTGTATTGCCCTCACATATTCGGAGTCGGACACTAAAGCAACATCTTTTCACAGAAGAGAAGAACTTTTATTTTTTTGTTTACAAAGGGTGACCAATTGTGTAGGTTAAATTTTTGTTGAGCTCCTTGAAACTTTTCACAAATTTTCATAAAAATGTCAGAATTTCTCTGACTAGTCAACTATGTTACAAGTAACTTTGACTCGAACCCTATACCAAGCACAATATACAACAACAACAACAACAACTAAGCACAATATACCCAACTACATAAAATCATTGCGTAATAACATGATTTAAGATGGCATATCCATTAAACACATTATGTCCCAAGTTATAGGCTTTTGTACTATTTTCAATTGTGCTATACCTTTTCTTTATGAAAAATGCTAAGTGTACAACCAAATGCTTACAACCCCTCTCTTCTCCCCCTGCTATATGGGTCCCATCCGGTCCCAAGGACCCAAGGTTGTAAGCATTTGGTTGTACCCATAGTGTTGCTCTTTTTTTATTTGCCTAGGACAGAGACCTTGTGAAACGATTGTATTTGTATTATAGGCATTTTTTTTGGTTGTCGAGTTCAATTCCTAGAAACGATTGTATTTGTATTATAAAAAAAAAATTAATAAACTTTTTTTTACTTGCATGTTACTAATATATCATATATGGTTGGGGTGTTGGGGGGGTTTCTATTACAAGTAGTGATTAGTTGCGTAATTAGGAAGCCAATGCCACACTTGTGGGTTAGAATATTCTGATCAACTACTTCTACTCTCTCTCTCTCTCTCTCTCTCTCTCTCTCTCATGCATGGATGACTTGTAGATGTTCACAATCATATGCATGAGATTTTGCCAGAGGTAGCTTGGGGTTGGAGGAATCAAATGAAAATGTGGGTATCAAAGCCTTCTGGCTTTTGAATAATGGGGGAATTAAAAGAAAGTCAGATTGTGTATTCAACCACTTCACATGGACTCCCACATATGATGTTTCAATGTACATGTCTGTATCACAGCTCCTTATCAACTTTGTCACGTCAGAAAAACGGCTGGGGATCTGACAAAAAAGCCTTGTTTGATCCCTTGGCCTTGCCTGGAGAAGTTGGCAAGGATCTTGGTCCACTAGTAGCAAGTCTATGGTTTCATTTTAAGTCTATGATGTAGTCTTAAAATCTAGAGGTCCTTGTTCAATTCTGAGTGGGGGTGAGCAACGGTTCGGTTCGGTTCAAACCGAACCGAATATCCAAAAACCGACTGAACCGAAAGTCGCTTTTTGCAAAATCGAAAACCGAACCGAATTTGTAAAGACAAAAAAAAACCGAACCGAATTAAATCGGTTCGGTTCTCGGTCGGTTAGGTTTTTTTTAGGTCCAAGTGGTGAGTGTATACCAAATTCATAAAAACCGAAAAAAAAAACCAAACCTAACTGAAAAAAACCAAAATTGTGTAAAAAAAATAACAATAAACTAATTTTATACCAAAAAAAAAAAAAAAAAAATCAAAAACGAACTGCAGCCTATCCCAACTCCCATTGTATTATACAAAAAATTTACAAAAATTGCCGCATGTATGTTGCTCAGATTACATTCATACATACATTGTACAAATAAATTACAATTGATCGCCAATTGATTTCTGAATCAGAACAAAAAAATCCATCATTGTACAAACACTGCCACATGTATATGTATGTATTACAATTACATTCATTGTACAAACAATAATTGCACCTGACTGACTGACTGATTCGGTTTTTTCGGTTTTCTTTTTTTATATATACTGAAGGGTAAAATAGTAATTGCACCTGGCCGACTGATTCAGTTTTCGGTTCGGTTCGGGTTTCGGAATCCAAAACCGAAATCCGACCCGATAACCGAAATTAATCAAATGTTAAAACCGAAATCCGAACCGGTTGATTAAAAACCGAACCGAATTTCAATTTCGGTCCGGTTCGGTTTTCGGTTAAAAATCGAGAATTGCTCACCCCTAATTCTGAGTGGCAACAATTTTTTTGTTACCATAGTTACTTCAATTTTATCTTTTTCATATTATGTATGGGCCCCCATTTCGGAAGTTCGCCTTTCGGTAATTATGTGTCTACACTATGAAGCACATTCAAATGTAACAGTGAAGGGTTTGAATCAAGAACCACCACAGATTGTAGAATTCTCGGTAGTCAAGACTGCCAAAGTCGTTATCTATGTGTAGCCATCTTTGAACAGTTCTACAGGGTTTGGTCGGTCCGCAACCGCAGTTTAGATCATCCAGACCTTTCTTTCCCATCAGAATTGGGTCGGTATAGAGCATAAGAAGGCCCTGTAGAATAGACAAGGCTACTAAGATGTGACATTGACATTCGGATGTCGGTTGTACATCTTTAGTCAAGATAGCTACGAACAAGAGGGCCTTACCGTAAAACCTAGAAAGCGTGTTGGTGGTAGCTACGGCTGTGCACCCGTGATACAATTTTCGATAGGGAACCACAATCGTCCCTATGATACAATTTTCAAAAGCTGCTTCTGCTTCTGCGTAAGCAATTCCAAACTTGGGTTTTCCTTATCATGGCTTTTAAATTGTTGTAATTATAAGTCAATGGAAAGAGGTCCGGTTGTGCCTGCCAAAAGAGAGAGTCATACATATGGTATGTTGTAAGCCAATTTTTTTCTGACAAAAATCAAGGTCGGCCCAAAAGCCCACAAATGGAAGGGCCGTAAAATGGAAATTCTATTTTACAAAAGAAAAAAGAAAAAAAATGTTTCAGAGAACCTGACTTTATCGATCATATCAACAGAAACAGTTTTCATTCCAAATATTTGGTGTCGACTACATGATCTAGCCTTATTCTTTTTTAAGGCCACATCGTACTACGACTGTGCAAATTTGGGCCGAACTGATCGAATCAACTCGCCCTAAACCGAACCAATCGGTTTTTAACCGAACCGATGTACTGTTCTACTTGGGTCGGTTGGATGTTTTTAATAACCGAACGGTTTAGTAAGGTCAATGAATTAATAATATCAAAAATCGATGAAACCGAACCAAACCGATCAACCGGTGGACCTTATGTATTTTCACTATTTTGCTTTATTATTTGTTATTTTTAAACTTTTTTTTTTCATTATCGGAGATAGAATGATGAAAATGAGCTATTGTGTTTGTTAGAGATGAAATGATAAAATGATGAAAATGAATTATTAGCAAACATGTGGCAAATGATTGCTCAAAATATTTAATTTTTTTGTTGATTTTAAATATGTTGTGTTCAAATACAAAACCGACCAGCCGAGCCAAGCCTACAACAAAATAATTTCGGTTTGACTGGTGTTGTGACCAAATAGGTCAACCACCGACTGATGCACAACCCTACATTGTACTATAGCCTAGAATATTTTGAACGAGCAGAAATTTCAAAGGAGAAAATTGCGAAATTTTTTCTTGTTTTTAAAAAAAATGTGTGAAGATGCAAGGAGGAAGGGGTACTTCATGAAGTGCATATATTTATAGTAATAGAAGTAGAAGTGCATATATTTATAGTAATAGAAGTACACGTCAACAAGAATGACAACTAATCAACAAGAATTCTATGAGGGAAACATATATTCTGAGGCTTGTGCCTCAGAAATTTATGCTCAGGATAACGAAGTTTGATAAAATTACGTAGGAATACCAAAGTTTGAAAAATACAAGGAGTGATATAGAACGTCGATTATTACTAATGGCGGTATGAGTGCAGTATGAGTGCATGCACTCGTACCTATCTCATTTCATACGGACAGTCTCGCAACCATACCACCATTATGAAATGACATAGGTATGAGCGCAAGCACTCATACCGTCATGCACCCATACCAGTATGGTTGCGAGACCACCACTATGAAATGAGATAGGTACAAGTGCATGCACTCATACCGCCAACAGTAATGATAGTTTCGCAACCATACTGTCATTGCTAATGGCGGGATGAACGCATGCACTCATACCGCCAACAGTAACGGTGTTTTGTATCTCTCCTTGCAATTCTTAAATTTTGGTATCCCTACGTAATTTGGTCAAACTTCGTTATCCCAAGCATAAATTTCTGTTAATTTATCTCACAAAAAGGAATAAAAATTTTAACGACAATAAGAGATTTCATTGCTAGGGTAAAAGCAAAATTATGCCAGTTATGAGGCTACATACCCATGAAACTTGTTCAGGTAGATAACTGGGTTGCATAACCTATACAACTTTCCTGATCGTTGCACTCCTCCAGCTTAAGGAATAGTTTTGGTGAGGATCTGCTATTACTGAGACTTCTGCAAAGTGCAAGAGAGGATGGTTAAGTATATCAAAATTTAAAAGAGAGAACTGACAAGGACCAAGAGAATGCAAATGATAATGGAAATGATAATACACATGGAAATCATAAAATGATAGATGCACATAATAAAGTGCCTAGGCAATGTGATTTCATTCTAAGCAGTGTGCACTCTAGAACTAACTTTAGAACTGATGAACAGAAATATCTGGAAAAAAAAATTGGAAGTAATAATGAAGTTGGAACTCCCAGCACCCAAATTTTAACTCATTATAAATTCCTACTTAATAAAGGAAATATTAAAAAAAAAAATCCAAGAAGCCTCTCCCGAAGTCCTCTTCAAGGACAAACACATTTTTTTTTCTTTTACCAATTTTACGAAATTTAAACTACTCATGACTCCAATGGAGGGGTAGCCACGTTGGTCATCTACTAGTAGCAGGCTAGCCTGTTGACAACATATTTAGCTTTTGCCTCTAGTACATCACTAACTCGTAAATTGACCAACGGATTCAATCTTTCAATAGACTTAAAACACAACTGGAAAGACAAAGTATAGCAAGAACAGGTGGATGTCAAACTCCAAAACAATAAAAGTTTTTTAGGTGGAGTAACTTCAGCAACAAACAATTAGCTAGATTTTACATGGAGCTTGACAAGTTCTACTAAAAAAGTATTCAGAGTTAAATGAATTCATCAAAAATGCAAACTCAAAGTTTAAAGGAAGCCATACCAGTATTAACTCTCCAGCAAATCTTCACCATTTTCTCCCGCAAAATGTAAAAGCTTTATCCCAATTATGTGGGCATCTATTTGAATTCTCTTCTTCCATTCTGTTAACGGCCAATTCCTCTCTAACATTAGCAAATACTATGTTCTTTTTTACATATTTAATCCAAATTCGCCAAGACAAGCCTACCCCTAATTACGACAGCTCCTTTAACAAAAATATGTTGCAGATGTCCGAACCACCTCAGATGATGCCCCCTCATGTTATCTTAAGTTGCCACTTCAACAGTAATCTGCAGGAACAACATCCTTCACTGAAAAGGTGGAACCTTACAGCATCCTAACCTCAGTTGAAGTATCCAACTTACATCCATCATACATCTTTGTTAGCAAGACAATTTCCAAGATTCTTCGAATGTGTATCTATCAAATATATGTTTTGCAGTCAGAAAACCTTCTCTCTCCATGGATCCTGCAAGCACCAAGCAGAGCTTGGCAGACTTCAGCACTTGGTTAAATATGATGTCTATCATCTCCTTTACCTCTCCATCCAAGAAAACCCAGTCGGGGCTAAAAGATCAACCATGCAAGCCATAATACAAAATGTCAGGAGAATTTTATAAATGTTAGTCATGGAATCGAAGTAATGATTCCCTTCAGATACAAGTCCACCATGACTACAGCCCAATATAACTGCAACATAGTTAATATAATCAGGTGTTATGGCATTCTGCAAGCATACCCTCGAGGATTTCTATCACTACCCTTTATTGACTGTGTTGAGCATATAAGTGGCACAACTCCAAAGGCCACCCAGTCTAACTTAATCCTTTTCAGCCAAAATATCGGTATTGGATTCAGGTTTGGATCACTGTCAAAGAACGAGAAAATAAATTAAAATAAGTTAAATTTCCATATGGGAATAAAGGTGAAGCAAAACTTAACAATAATTTCTTGAAAATATTTTTTTCCTCTCTCGTTGTTGCAGTTGAGTGCTTACCATTTGCAAAAAACTTCATGTTATTGATGCTAAAAGGAATTTGTCCTTTTCCTCCACTTCATGGTAACAAGTATCTATAACAACACAAAAAATACAAATCACCAAGAAATGTGGTTAGCAAAACCTTCCATTTTACGGTAAATAACAGAACAGGCGATTTATTATGAGAATGTTTCAGCAACAATCTCAGTCAGAAGAGCATATGTGCGTTCAACAAAATGAAGATAAAGTTTGATTGCAAAAACTCCATTCTCGAGGTGAAAGGCCAAGATAATCTGCAACTCGGTTCGATCTATGGAAATACAACCTCTTAACGTCTCATATTATAAATAATTACAATCAACATAATTGTAGGCTATCTTTATTGTTGGAAAATGGTAGATCCTTCTATGTTTGTTATCGTGTATTTTTACTTTTTAGTTCTTGTGTTATCTTGTATAGCTAGAAACCACATATAATTTTATCCAAATGGATGTCTTAGATTTGTTTTATAGAACAATATAAATCCACATTTAACATAAATAGAACTGTAAAGATCTTCATCTATGTAAAGGTGGCTCCGGGATTATGAACTTGATATCCACTATACAGAAGATTATCTATTTTTCAAAATTCTAGATGGGGTCATGGTACCTGAATGTCCATAGTCCATACCTCCCTTTGACTCGAGTCCACTAGCAGTTTCAAGATAGTGATGCATGTTTAAATGTAGTCCTATCAATTTTCACCCTTTCTTTGGGAAATTATGCTTCAAATAGCGCATACCATATTACCATGTATATAACTCTAAAAAATTAAACTAACTGTTCAGGCTTGGTTTGGTATAACTCAACAATTATACTTTAAAACAACTAAATAACTAAATGTAATTCCATACAATGATGCTTAACAATGATTACTGGGTTTACCATTACAAAAATTTAGCAGTGTAGTTGGTATAGCATATGGTGAAGTTTCTTTGGCTGGCTTGGTACAAAATTACTTTAGCTGCTGCTACTTATTTTTCCTAAAAGTAGCAACAAAGTGTATTTTGTAGACCATATTACCGTTTCTGCTTTATTATGAAAATTTAACGTTTTTAAGCTATTTTTGAAAGTTAGGGGGACTGCTTTCAAAAGTTGCTTCTTCTTATGATTTTTTACAAGCTTAAGCAATACCAAACCCAGCCTTAGTTGTATTGTACCCAACTAGAGAGAATAACCATTAAGACCACGTCCACCTCTAAAGAGGATGGCAGGAGTACTAAACAAATTTAGGTGTAAATGGTAATGCATTATGCATATGCCTAGTATTTTCTTAGTTCTAACTACCTGGAGAGAATTAATGATATACTAAGAACTAATCCAAGGGGGAAGTGGGAAAAGGATAATTGGTCAGCCTCCTCTCGACTAATTAAGGAGTTAGATTATGAACCACTGAATGGCTGGTTGAACTGACTTGGTCACAGGCATGATGTTCATGTCTATTTGCTAGAATTATGAAAAGCAGACAAAGTTTTCAATCCAGATGCAAAACATGTCCTACATGTCACGACCCGATCCCAATAATCTGGGTCCAGTCGGATCATGCCCAGCCTGCACCGTTGTGAGACGGCGGCAGTAAGCTGTATCAATCCGTAGTAACACACAGACATCTAGAATACATGAAGGAAATTCAATTTTATTGCTAAGTCCGAAAGAGAAATTCTTTTACAAGCAATTATCAAGCAAAACATGGTCCAGGGTTATTACTTCAACCCTGATTATTACAACTTGGAATTTAAAGGGAAACAACTAAACATCGGCCTCCTGGCTAGGTTCAGCTAGACCTTCAGTACTCTGGTCCGGACCATAAAATGTGTCATACGCCTCGTCGTCACCGTAATCACCTAAAATGTTAATCTCCAGTCAGGAGGGAGCAAGAACATATATCCAATTCCAGCATTTTAATGATAATTAAAATGATGCAATAAAATAGTTTTGAACAATATTTATATTTTGTATGAAACAAATATGAGACAAGAACAGTAAATGTCGATGAAGCAATTGATGACAAACTACAATCACTAAAAGTGTTTTGAGAAAGGTAGCGTCCCGTGGCCGGTTGGGGTTGGAGGCAATATGTGTTCTAGTGAACACGGTCCGGCGTCAGTCCAGTGAGGTTGGACTTCAGCTATCCACAAAGAGGCAATAAGGGGGCTTTGACCACGGGTGCTAACTTTACTCCCCAGTTCCCAAGGCAATAATCAATGAGTCAATGAGTCAATGAGTCAATAAGTCAATCAATCAGTCAATCAGTCGGTTCCGTGAATCAAGTGTCGTCACAATATATCTATATGACATGCAACATATTTAATTACAACTAAAATACAGGTTTGAATTATATGAAACTTGTCTGGATTTGGTTGGTGACGCGGGTAAGATGTCGCGACGGTCTCAACCTTAGTTACAGGAACCTACATTTATTAATAATCTGATTTTAGAATTAAATCAAAGGGTTTTAATCTGACTTGATTAGCTAACTAAGTTAATGATTTAATCCAACGATCGATTTTTTTAATAATAATTTGTAATAGCAATTTAGTAAAACAAAAACAATTTTAATAATAAAACTTATTTATTATTTTATCGTAGAAAATATTACATTTTATTTTAAGGTAAAATATCGTATTTCTGTTTTTAATAAGGTAAATAAACGGTTTTCTATTTTATTAAAAGAAATAGCATTTATTTATATTTGTTTCGTTTAAACACTAATCTTTGGTAAAAAGAAATAAAGATGCGAATACGCGAAAATTAATGAATACGTTTTAGATATACTTATTTAAAATATTATACTAATATTTTAAAAAAATCATTTTGTTTCTAATAAGATAAAATAGGAAAGTACTTAGTTATTTTATAACGATTATAATAAAATAATATCATTTGTTTTAGCAATCAATTTATTTCTAATAAACTAGGCTTAAGGGAAAAATATTACTTAATTTTATTTTGGTAATATTACAAATCAATTTGTAAGAGAATAATATTTTGGAAAACTTATTTTAAATACTAACGTATTATATTTTGAATACAAAAAATCATTTTAGAAATATATACAAAATAATTACTAATCTACGTAATATTTAATAAGGTTTTTATTATATATATAACTAATATATGTATTGAAGATCGTTATATCAAATCGTTAATTAATTAACAAACCAATAACTAAACTAACATTAATCTACTTAATTAACTTTAAACCTATCAATTTCTAAGCTATCCCGGGATTGACAGGGCTTTATTCCGTCAGTCCCGGTCGGACAGGAGAATGGTTTTGGAAGGAACAGTACGTTCTGATAGTGGCACCTACCGGGAAGTTGATGGAGGAGCACCGAGGGGAGGCCTCGGACTCGGGATCGGGCACAGACGGAATCGGGGACGGACGCGGGGGAGTGCCGGGACACGCGGAGAAGCCGCGCGGGGAGGCGCGCGGGGCGCTGGCCGGCCGGGGAGGCCGCGCAGGGGTGTGTGGAGCTGGAGCGGAGCGGCCGCAGAGGGGCGCCGGGGCCGCGGGCTGGCGCCGGCTCGGGGGTGAGAAGGAGGAGGGAGGAAGAAGAAGAAGAGGAAGAAAATGTGAGGTTCTGAGAAAAAGTTCTCTGGGAGTGGGAATAAGTACGTGAGGGGGAGGTAGTTTCCAGATCCGGGAGTGGGGGAGGAATTACGGGGGTTGGTTCTGACTTAGTCTAGTGGGTATGGGTTTGGATATTGGGCTTTGGGTCTAAAAAGAAAAGGGTTTTTAATATAACTTATGGGTTTTACAACCTTCCCTCCTTAAAGAATTTCGTCCTCGAAATTAACTACAATTGAAGGGAAAACAAGGGTAAACATACCTTAAAACAGATGAGGGTACTTCTGTCTCATCTCAGCCTCTCGTTCCCAGGTGAATTCGCCTAGGGAGTGGAACAGACTCTAGAAACAATTAGAACACTTAGAATTCTTGAGAAAATTTCAATCTGTCACATCATAAGACCAAAATTCTTCTATCTATACATATATACAATTATTTTTGCTTGCTTATAGAACATAGGTTACCTTGCTTATGCTTGCTTCCTAAATCTTCCAGAAGATGGCACGAGGAAAGACAACCCGTTCCGGCCCAGCCGAAGAAGAGGCTTCGTCTTCTGAGCACACCCCAACTCAAGCTCAGTCCGACCCCTCTCCGTTGCAGCACACAGATCGCCCCCATGCTGCAAGAGCTCCCCGCGCTGCCTACACTTCAGTAGTGCATGCAGCCCCACCCATTCCTCCCAGGACCACATCAATTCCAGCCGATGTGACTCCTCCTGTTGCACCACCTGTGCCAGTGGACCCCGCTGAACTCGTAGGCCTGCTACGAGGAGTTCTTGAAGCCCAGAGGGTCCAAGCTGAAGCAAATCGCGAGCAGACCGCGATTATGAAAGAGGGCATGGAGAACGCCCATAATGTAGCCATGGCAGCGCTAGGAACATCCCAGTCAGAACAGAAGCCTGCCAAGGTAAAGGTTGGAACTGTGGAAAATTTTAAGAAGTTGGACCCGCGTCCCTTCAAGGGGACCGAAGGCATCATCTACGCAGACGAGTGGCTAGATGATATGGAGCGACTCCTCAGCGTCGCTCGACTCCCAGACGACCTCATGGTTGAGGCCGTAGCACTCCAGCTGAGAGATTTGGCTAACATTTGGTACCGCAACGAGCCAAGATTTCGAGCTGGAGGGATTTCCTGGCGGCTATTCAAGAAGCAGTTCAAGCGGAAGTTCTTTCCAGAGGCTGCCCTCGAAGCTATGGGAGGACAGTTTCAAGATCTGAAGCAAGGAGACCGCACAATTGAAGAATATGCGGCTGAGTTCAACAGGCTTGGCAGGTTTGCAAGTCACCTGGTGGACAACCCTGTGGAACGTGCTAAGAAGTTCCGGCACGGACTACGTGAAGAGATCCGCACCTTAGTAGCTGCTAACGGTGCGAAGACTTATGACAAGATGTTGAAGGTGGCCCAAGATGTAGAGGCCAGTTCACCTGCCCGACCCAAGAGGGAGCATCCAGGGTCAAGCAACAACTATCAGGGCAACAACAAGAGGCACAGCAACAACAACAATAGGCCCTCCTATCCCCAGCAGTCCCAGCAACAACAGCCAGCAGCGGCCAACAAAGCGCCTCAGTACAACCAACAAAAGGCGGTCAACTGCGCCTACTGCAAAAGGCCAGGTCATACCGCAGAGATCTGCAGGAAGAAATTGGGACACTGCCTTGCTTGTGGATCTGCCACCCATCAAGTGAAGGACTGCCCCACAGCATTCAACAAAACTGGAGCTGGACAGCAGAGAGGTCCACTGCCTACCCAGCAGCAGCGCTACAACCAGCACAGAGCCGGGCAAGCTTTTGCCTTGGCTGTGGAAGAGCCAGAAGCTGAACCCGAGACAGAAGGAGATGTCATCGCAGGTTCCATTCTACTTCATTCGCACCCTGCCTTAGCATTATTTGATTCTGGAGCATCACCCAGTTTTATATCTGCAAACTTCATTTCTGTACACCATCTAGTTACTGGCATAAGTAAGATGATTTGTAGAGTTATGACTGGCGGAGGACCAATACCCATTAGTGAGACTTGTAGCTGCCCAGTCACTATCTCAGAACATGAGTTTCAGACTCAGTTCCTAATAATGCCTCTGCCAAACTATGACGTAGTCTTGGGCATGGATTGGCTTAGTCAGCATCATGCTCTGATAGACTGTCGAGAAGGCTGCGTAACTCTAGACCCACCTAGAGGACCTAAACTCAAAGTGATTCGAGCACCTGAAGGCGTGGAGTGTGTGTCCTACACATCCATCACTGAAGAAACCGGACCCCCTCATCCTCTCATAGCAGAATTTATAGACGTCTTCCCAGACAATCTTCCAGGGCTACCCCCTGATCGAGATGTGGAATTCTCGATCGATCTTGTACCAAGCGCAGCACCAATCACCCAACGCTGCTACCGAGTGAATCCCAAGGAGTCCAAGGAGATGAAAGACCAGATTGACGAGCTTCAGGCGCAAGGATTCATCAGGACCGGTGCCTCATCCTGGGGTGCACCAGTCTTGTTTGTACCCAAGAAGGATGGGACAGTCAGAATGTGCATAGACTACCGGGCATTGAACAACATCACTATCAAGAACAAGTACCCGCTGCCCCGGATCGACGACCTCTTCGACCAGCTGAGTGGAGCTAAGGTTTTCTCGAAGATAGACCTCAGATCGGGTTACCATCAAATCAAGGTGAGGAAGGAAGACATTCCAAAGACGGCATTCAACACCAAGTATGGACAATTTGAATTCTTGGTCATGCCCTTTGGTCTTACAAATGCCCCAGCAGTGTTCATGAATCTCATGAACAAGGTCTTCCACAAATACCTGGACCAGTTTGTCGTTGTCTTCATTGACGACATTCTGATCTATTCGAAGACCAAGGAAGAACACGAGCAGCATTTGAGGATAGTTTTGGAAATCCTCAGAAAGGAGAAGCTATATGGAAAACTGTCCAAGTGTGAATTCTTCTTAGACAAGGTGGACTTTCTCGGCCACGTTGTCACAGGAGAAGGCATATCAGTGGACCCCAAGAAGATAGCTGCCGTGGAGACATGGAATACCCCCAGTTCAGTTGCAGAGATCAGAAGCTTCTTGGGCTTAGCTGGATATTACAGGAAATTCGTGAAGGACTTTGCAAGGATTGCTGAGCCCATGACCAAGCTAACCAGGAAGAATGAAGAGTTCGTCTGGACCGAAGCGTGCCAGGCGTCATTTGAAGAGCTGAAGAGAAGGCTAACAACAGCACCGATCTTGTCGCTACCCTCAGGATCAGGAGGATTCTCAATTTATAGCGACGCGTCCGGCAAAGGATTAGGATGTGTGCTCCAGCAACATGGAAAGGTAATTGCTTATGCTTCCCGGCAATTACGGACTCATGAGAAGAACTACCCGACGCATGACCTGGAGCTAGCAGCAGTCATCTTCGCCTTGAAGCTGTGGAAGCACTACCTGTACGGCGAAAGAGTAGAGATATACACGGACCACAAAAGTCTCAAGTATGTCTTTACACAGAAGGAGCTCAACATGTGTCAGAGACGATGGTTGGAGCTCATGAAGGACTTTGATATCAGCCTGCAGTACCATCCCGGAAAGGCTAATGTGGTCGCCGACGCACTTAGTCGATATCCGATGGCGATGTTCTTGACGACAGACCGGTACCTACTGGAGGACATGGAGAAGCTGGGACTAGAACTCGTATTGCCTGCAGAAGAAATGAAGAAGCTTGGACGGGAAGCAATAGTACCCGGCGCCGACTTCCCCATGATGCATTTGCAAGTGCAGTCTAGCTTGATGGACAAAATCAAGGAGACTCAATTCGAGGACGGAGCATTGTGCAAGCTCAGGGACCAGGTGTTAGCTGGCACACTGGAGGGATTCTCTATTTCAGACGGCGGAACACTGAGGAATGGCACCAGACTTTGTGTACCTGCTGGTGATTTGAGGGAACAGCTGATGCAGGAAGCTCATCACTCACAGTATTCCATCCACCCTGGAGCAAATAAGATGTACCGAGATATACGGGAGCACGTATGGTGGTATGGAATGAAGAAGGATGTCTCAAAATTCGTTGCCAGATGCTTGATCTGCCAGCAGGTGAAAGCAGATAGACAAAGACCAGCAGGACTTCTTCAGCCGCTGCCCATTCCAGAATGGAAATGGGAGCACATCACTATGGATTTTGTGTCAGGATTGCCTCGATCCCAAGGAGGGAAGGACGCTATTTGGGTGATCGTAGACAGATTGACTAAGTCTGCCCACTTCATTCCCTTCAAGGTTGGTTTATCCACCGAGAAGTTAGCTGCCCTATACATGAGGCAAATCGTCCGGATACATGGAGTTCCTGTGAGCATTGTATCAGACCGAGACAGCCGCTTTACTTCTCACTTCTGGAAGAGCTTGCAAGAGAGTCTGGGGACCCAACTGAAGTTCAGCACTGCATATCACCCACAGACCGACGGACAGTCAGAGAGAACCATCCAGACGTTAGAGGATATGCTGAGATCTTGCGTCCTGGATTTTGGAGGGTCATGGGAGGACCACCTACACTTGGTAGAGTTTGCTTACAACAACAGCTACCAGGCCAGCATCGGCATAACTCCTTTTGAGGCTCTGTATGGACGTCGTTGCCGCACTCCCTTGGCTTGGGACGACGTAGGAGAACGAGTCATGCTGGGACCTGAGATGATTACAGATGCGGCTGAAAAAGTCAAGGTGATCAGAGACAGACTTCGGGTGGCTCAAGATCGTCAGAAGCATTGGGCGGACAGCCGTCGCCGACTTGTGGAGTTCGAAGCAGGTGATAGTGTCTTCGTCAAGATCTCCCCCACCAGAGGAACTATCCGTTTTGGCAGAGCTGGGAAACTGAGTCCCAGGTATATCGGCCCATTCGAGATATTGAGCAGAGTTGGAGAGGTGGCATACAGAGTGGCGTTACCACCTAATCTTGAAGGCGTGCACAACGTCTTCCATGTATCGCAGCTGAGGCGTTACATTCCGGACCCGAGCCACATCCTGGATCATTCAGAGTTGGAGATTGGACCAAGTCTTACAGTACCAGAGCAGCCAGTAAGGATCGTAGACCGTATGGAGAAGCAGTTGCGGAACATCGTGATTCCACTGGTCAAGGTTCAGTGGCTTCACCACTCCCCAGGCGAATCCACCTGGGAACGAGAGGCTGAGATGAGGCAGAAGTACCCTCATTTGTTTTAAGGTATGTTTACCCTTGTTTTTCCTTCAATTGTAGTTAATTTCGAGAACGAAATTCTTTAAGGAGGGAAGGTTGTAAAACCCATAAGTTATATTAAAAACCCTTTTCTTTTTAGACCCAAAGCCCAATATCCAAACCCATACCCACTAGACTAAGTCAGAACCAACCCCCGTAATTCCTCTCCCACTCCCGGATCTGGAAACTACCTCCCCCTCACGTACTTATTCCCACTCCCAGAGAACTTTTTCTCAGAACCTCACATTTTCTTCCTCTTCTTCTTCTTCTTCCTCCCTCCTCCTTCTCACCCCGACCGGCCATCCCCGCGCGAGCACCCCCTTCGGCCAGCAGCCGGCTGCGCATCCCGCGCGGTTCCGGCGACCCCCGAGCCGGCGCCAGCCCGCGGCCCCGGCGCCCCTCTGCGGCCGCTCCGCTCCAGCACCACACACCCCTGCGCGGCCTCCCCGGCCGGCCAGCGCCCCGCGCGCCTCCCCGCGCGGCTTCTCCGCGTGTCCCGGCACTCCCCCGCGTCCGTCCCCGATCCCGTCTGTGCCCGATCCCGAGTCCGAGGCCTCCCCTCGGTGCTCCTCCATCAACTTCCCGGTAGGTGCCACTATCAGAACGTACTGTTCCTTCCAAAACCATTCTCCTGTCCGACCGGGACTGACAGAATAAAGCCCTGTCAATCCCGGGATAGCTTAAAAATTGATAGGTTTAAAGTTAATTAAGTAGATTAATGTTAGTTTAGTTATTGGTTTGTTAATTAATTAACGATTTGATATAACGATCTTCAATACATATATTAGTTATATATATAATAAAAACCTTATTAAATATTACGTAGATTAGTAATTATTTTGTATATATTTCTAAAATAATTTTTTGTATTCAAAATATAATACGTTAGTATTTAAAATAAGTTTTCCAAAATATTATTCTCTTACAAATTGATTTGTAATATTACCAAAATAAAATTAAGTAATATTTTTACCTTAAGCCTAGTTTATTAGAAATAAATTGATTGCTAAAACAAATGATATTATTTTATTATAATCGTTATAAAATAACTAAGTAATTTCCTATTTTATCTTATTAGAAACAAAATGATTTTTTTAAAATATTAGTATAATATTTTAAATAAGTATATCTAAAACGTATTCATTAATTTTCGCGTATTCGCATCTTTATTTCTTTTTACCAAAGATTAGTGTTTAAACGAAACAAATATAAATAAATGCTATTTCTTTTAATAAAATAGAAAACCGTTTATTTACCTTATTAAAAACAGAAATACGATATTTTACCTTAAAATAAAATGTAATATTTTCTACGATAAAATAATAAATAAGTTTTATTATTAAAATTGTTTTTGTTTTACTAAATTGCTATTACAAATTATTATTAAAAAAATCGATCGTTGGATTAAATCATTAACTTAGTTAACTAATCAAGTCAGATTAAAACCCTTTGATTTAATTCTAAAATCAGATTATTAATAAATGTAGGTTCCTGTAACTAAGGTTGAGACCGTCGCGACATCTTACCCGCGTCACCAACCAAATCCAGGCAAGTTTCATATAATTCAAACCTGTATTTTAGTTGTAATTAAATACGTTGCATGTCATATAGATATATTGTGACGACACTTGATTCACGGAACCGACTGATTGACTGATTGATTGACTTATTGACTCATTGACTCATTGACTCATTGATTATTGCCTTGGGAACTGGGGAGTAAAGTTAGCACCCGTGGTCAAAGCCCCCTTATTGCCTCATTGTGGATAGCTGAAGTCCAACCTCACTGGACTGACGCCGGACCGTGTTCACTAGAACACATATTGCCTCCAACCCCAACCGGCCACGGGACGCTACCTTTCTCAAAACACTTTTAGTGATTGTAGTTTGTCATCAATTGCTTCATCGACATTTACTGTTCTTGTCTCATATTTGTTTCATACAAAATATAAATATTGTTCAAAACTATTTTATTGCATCATTTTAATTATCATTAAAATGCTGGAATTGGATATATGTTCTTGCTCCCTCCTGACTGGAGATTAACATTTTAGGTGATTACGGTGACGACGAGGCGTATGACACATTTTATGGTCCGGACCAGAGTACTGAAGGTCTAGCTGAACCTAGCCAGGAGGCCGATGTTTAGTTGTTTCCCTTTAAATTCCAAGTTGTAATAATCAGGGTTGAAGTAATAACCCTGGACCATGTTTTGCTTGATAATTGCTTGTAAAAGAATTTCTCTTTCGGACTTAGCAATAAAATTGAATTTCCTTCATGTATTCTAGATGTCTGTGTGTTACTACGGATTGATACAGCTTACTGCCGCCGTCTCACAACGGTGCAGGCTGGGCATGATCCGACTGGACCCAGATTATTGGGATCGGGTCGTGACATGTTTTAAGTGGTGGCCCATGCAGGTCTAGTTTACAACCTTTGGTCTAGTCAACTTAGGCTAGCCAAACAAACCGACTTGCCTTTGACTTTAGGTTTAGTATGACTTTAGGAAAACAGACTCTAGAAACAATTAGAACACTTAGAATTCTTGAGAAAATTTCAATCTGTCACATCATAAGACCAAAATTCTTCTATCTATACATATATACAATTATTTTTGCTTGCTTATAGAACATAGGTTACCTTGCTTATGCTTGCTTCCTAAACCTTCCAGAAGATGGCACGAGGAAAGACAACCCGTTCCGGCCCAGCCGAAGAAGAGGCTTCGTCTTCTGAGCACACCCCAACTCAAGCTCAGTCCGACCCCTCTCCGTTGCAGCTCACAGATCGCCCCCATGCTGCAAGAGCTCCCCGCGCTGCCTACACTTCAGTAGTGCATGCAGCCCCACCCATTCCTCCCAGGACCACATCAATTCCAGCCGATGTGACTCCTCCTGTTGCACCACCTGTGCCAGTGGACCCCGCTGAACTCGTAGGCCTGCTACGAGGAGTTCTTGAAGCCCAGAGGGTCCAAGCTGAAGCAAATCGCGAGCAGACCGCGATTATGAAAGAGGGCATGGAGAACGCCCATAATGTAGCCATGGCAGCGCTAGGAACATCCCAGTCAGAACAGAAGCCTGCCAAGGTAAAGGTTGGAACTGTGGAAAATTTTAAGAAGTTGGACCCGCGTCCCTTCAAGGGGACCGAAGGCATCATCTACGCAGACGAGTGGCTAGATGATATGGAGCGACTCCTCAGCGTCGCTCGACTCCCAGACGACCTCATGGTTGAGGCCGTAGCACTCCAGCTGAGAGATTTGGCTAACATTTGGTACCGCAACGAGCCAAGATTTCGAGCTGGAGGGATTTCCTGGCGGCTATTCAAGAAGCAGTTCAAGCGGAAGTTCTTTCCAGAGGCTGCCCTCGAAGCTATGGGAGGACTGTTTCAAGATCTGAAGCAAGGAGACCGCACAATTGAAGAATATGCGGCTGAGTTCAACAGGCTTGGCAGGTTTGCAAGTCACCTGGTGGACAACCCTGTGGAACGTGCTAAGAAGTTCCGGCACGGACTACGTGAAGAGATCCGCACCTTAGTAGCTGCTAACGGTGCGAAGACTTATGACAAGATGTTGAAGGTGGCCCAAGATGTAGAGGCCAGTTCACCTGCCCGACCCAAGAGGGAGCATCCAGGGTCAAGCAACAACTATCAGGGCAACAACAAGAGACACAGCAACAACAACAATAGGCCCTCCTATCCCCAGCAGTCCCAGCAACAACAGCCAGCAGCGGCCAACAAAGCGCCTCAGTACAACCAACAAAGGCAGTCAACTGCGCCTACTGCAAAAGGCCAGGTCATACCGCAGAGATCTGCAGGAAGAAATTGGGACACTGCCTTGCTTGTGGATCTGCCACCCATCAAGTGAAGGACTGCCCCACAGCATTCAACAAAACTGGAGCTGGACAGCAGAGAGGTCCACTGCCTACCCAGCAGCAGCGCTACAACCAGCACAGAGCCGGGCAAGCTTTTGCCTTGGCTGTGGAAGAGCCAGAAGCTGAACCCGAGACAGAAGGAGATGTCATCGCAGGTTCCATTCTACTTCATTCGCACCATGCCTTAGCATTATTTGATTCTGGAGCATCACACAGTTTTATATCTGCAAACTTCATTTCTGCACACCATCTAGTTACTGGCATAAGTAAGATGATTTGTAGAGTTATGACTGGCGGAGGACCAATACCCATTAGTGAGACTTGTAGCTGCCCAGTCACTATCTCAGAACATGAGTTTCAGACTCAGTTCCTAATAATGCCTCTGCCAAACTATGACGTAGTCTTGGGCATGGATTGGCTTAGTCAGCATCATGCTCTGATAGACTGTCGAGAAGGCTGCGTAACTCTAGACCCACCTGGAGGACCTAAACTCAAAGTGATTCGAGCACCTGAAGGCGTGGAGTGTGTGTCCTACACATCCATCACTGAAGAAACCGGACCCCCTCATCCTCTCATAGCAGAATTTATAGACGTCTTCCCAGACAATCTTCCAGGGCTATCCCCTGATCGAGATGTGGAATTCTCGATCGATCTTGTACCAGGCGCAGCACCAATCACCCAACGCTGCTACCGAGTGAATCCCAAGGAGTCCAAGGAGATGAAAGACCAGATTGACGAGCTTCAGGCGCAAGGATTCATCAGGACCGGTGCCTCATCCTGGGGTGCACCAGTCTTGTTTGTACCCAAGAAGGATGGGACAGTCAGAATGTGCATAGACTACCGGGCATTGAACAACATCACTATCAAGAACAAGTACCCGCTGCCCCGGATCGACGACCTCTTCGACCAGCTGAGTGGAGCTAAGGTTTTCTCGAAGATAGACCTCAGATCGGGTTACCATCAAATCAAGGTGAGGAAGGAAGACATTCCAAAGACGACATTCAACACCAAGTATGGACAATTTGAATTCTTGGTCATGCCCTTTGGTCTTACAAATGCCCCAGCAGTGTTCATGAATCTCATGAACAAGGTCTTCCACAAATACCTGGACCAGTTTGTCGTTGTCTTCATTGACGACATTCTGATCTATTCGAAGACCAAGGAAGAACACGAGCAGCATTTGAGGATAGTTTTGGAAACCCTCAGAAAGGAGAAGCTATATGGAAAACTGTCCAAGTGTGAATTCTTCTTAGACAAGGTGGACTTTCTCGGCCACGTTGTCACAGGAGAAGGCATATCAGTGGACCCCAAGAAGATAGCTGCCGTGGAGACATGGAATACCCCCAGTTCAGTTGCAGAGATCAGAAGCTTCTTGGGCTTAGCTGGATATTACAGGAAATTCGTGAAGGACTTTGCAAGGATTGCTGAGCCCATGACCAAGCTAACCAGGAAGAATGAAGAGTTCGTCTGGACCGAAGCGTGCCAGGCGTCATTTGAAGAGCTGAAGAGAAGGCTAACAACAGCACCGATCTTGTCGCTACCCTCAGGATCAGGAGGATTCTCAATTTATAGCGACGCGTCCGGCAAATGATTAGGATGTGTGCTCCAGCAACATGGAAAGGTAATTGCTTATGCTTCCCGGCAATTACGGACTCATGAGAAGAACTACCCGACGCATGACCTGGAGCTAGCAGCAGTCATCTTCGCCTTGAAGCTGTGGAAGCACTACCTGTACGGCGAAAGAGTAGAGATATACACGGACCACAAAAGTCTCAAGTATGTCTTTACACAGAAGGAGCTCAACATGCGTCAGAGACGATGGTTGGAGCTCATGAAGGACTTTGATATCAGCCTGCAGTACCATCCCGGAAAGGCTAATGTGGTCGCCGACGCACTTAGTCGATATCCGATGGCGATGTTCTTGACGACAGACCGGTACCTACTGGAGGACATGGAGAAGCTGGGACTAGAACTCGTATTGCCTGCAGAAGAAATGAAGAAGCTTGGACAGGAAGCAATAGTACCCGGCGCCGACTTCCCCATGATGCATTTGCAAGTGCAGTCTAGCTTGATGGACAAAATCAAGGAGACTCAATTCGAGGACGGAGCATTGTGCAAGCTCAGGGACCAGGTGTTAGCTGGCACACTGGAGGGATTCTCTATTTCAGACGGCGGAACACTGAGGAATGGCACCAGACTTTGTGTACCTGCTGGTGATTTGAGGGAACAGCTGATGCAGGAAGCTCATCACTCACAGTATTCCATCCACCCTGGAGCAAATAAGATGTACCGAGATATACGGGAGCACGTATGGTGGTATGGAATGAAGAAGGATGTCTCAAAATTCGTTGCCAGATGCTTGATCTGCCAGCAGGTGAAAGCAGATAGACAAAGACCAGCAGGACTTCTTCAGCCGCTGCCCATTCCAGAATGGAAATGGGAGCACATCACTATGGATTTTGTGTCAGGATTGCCTCGATCCCAAGGAGGGAAGGACACTATTTGGGTGATTGTAGACAGATTGACTAAGTCTGCCCACTTCATTCCCTTCAAGGTTGGTTTATCCACCGAGAAGTTAGCTGCCCTATACATGAGACAAATCGTCCGGATACATGGAGTTCCTGTGAGCATTGTATCAGACCGAGACAGCCGCTTTACTTCTCACTTTTGGAAGAGCTTGCAAGAGAGTCTGGGGACCCAACTGAAGTTCAGCACTGCATATCACCCACAGACCGACGGACAGTCAGAGAGAACCATCCAGACGTTAGAGGATATGCTGAGATCTTGCGTCCTGGATTTTGGAGGGTCATGGGAGGACCACCTACACTTGGTAGAGTTTGCTTACAACAACAGCTACCAGGCCAGCATCGGCATAACTCCTTTTGAGGCTCTGTATGGACGTCGTTGCCGCACTCTCTTGGCTTGGGACGACGTAGGAGAACGAGTCATGCTGGGACCTGAGATGATTACAGATGCGGCTGAAAAAGTCAAGGTGATCAGAGACAGACTTCGGGTGGCTCAAGATCGTCAGAAGCATTGGGCGGACAGCCGTCGCCGACTTGTGGAGTTCGAAGCAGGTGATAGTGTCTTCGTCAAGATCTCCCCCACCAGAGGAACTATCCGTTTTGGCAGAGCTGGGAAACTGAGTCCCAGGTATATCGGCCCATTCGAGATATTGAGCAGAGTTGGAGAGGTGGCATACAGAGTGGCGTTACCACCTAATCTTGAAGGCGTGCACAACGTCTTCCATGTATCGCAGCTGAGGCGTTACATTCCGGACCCGAGCCACATCCTGGATCATTCAGAGTTGGAGATTGGACCAAGTCTTACAGTACCAGAGCAGCCAGTAAGGATCGTAGACCGTATGGAGAAGCAGTTGCGGAACATCGTGATTCCACTGGTCAAGGTTCAGTGGCTTCACCACTCCCCAGACGAATCCACCTGGGAACGAGAGGCTGAGATGAGGCAGAAGTACCCTCATCTGTTTTAAGGTATGTTTACCCTTGTTTTCCCTTCAATTGTAGTTAATTTCGAGGACGAAATTCTTTAAGGAGGGAAGGTTGTAAAACCCATAAGTTATATTAAAAACCCTTTTCTTTTTAGACCCAAAGCCCAATATCCAAACCCATACCCACTAGACTAAGTCAGAACCAACCCCCGTAATTCCTCCCCCACTCCCGGATCTAGAAACTACCTCCCCCTCACGTACTTATTCCCACTCCCAGAGAACTTTTTCTCAGAACCTCACATTTTCTTCCTCTTCTTCTTCTTCCTCCCTCCTCCTTCTCACCCCCGAGCCGGCGCCAGCCCGCGGCCCCGTCGCCCCTCTGCGGCCGCTCCGCTCCAGCACCACACACCCCTGCGCGGCCTCCCCGGCCGGCCAGCGCCCCGCGCGCCTCCCCGCGCGGCTTCTCCGCGTGTCCCGGCACTCCCCCGCGTCCGTCCCCGATTCCGTCTGTGCCCGATCCCGAGTCCGAGGCCTCCCCTCGGTGCTCCTCCATCAACTTCCCGGTAGGTGCCACTATCAGAACGTACTGTTCCTTCCAAAACCATTCTCCTGTCCGACCGGGACTGACAGAATAAAGCCCTGTCAATCCCGGGATAGCTTAGAAATTGATAGGTTTAAAGTTAATTAAGTAGATTAATGTTAGTTTAGTTATTGGTTTGTTAATTAATTAACGATTTGATATAACGATCTTCAATACATATATTAGTTATATATATAATAAAAACCTTATTAAATATTACGTAGATTAGTAATTATTTTGTATATATTTCTAAAATGATTTTTTTGTATTCAAAATATAATACGTTAGTATTTAAAATAAGTTTTCCAAAATATTATTCTCTTACAAATTGATTTGTAATATTACCAAAATAAAATTAAGTAATATTTTTTCCTTAAGCCTAGTTTATTAGAAATAAATTGATTGCTAAAACAAATGATATTATTTTATTATAATCGTTATAAAATAACTAAGTACTTTCCTATTTTATCTTATTAGAAACAAAATGATTTTTTTAAAATATTAGTATAATATTTTAAATAAGTATATCTAAAACGTATTCATTAATTTTCGCGTATTCGCATCTTTATTTCTTTTTACCAAAGATTAGTGTTTAAACGAAACAAATATAAATAAATGCTATTTCTTTTAATAAAATAGAAAACCGTTTATTTACCTTATTAAAAACAGAAATACGATATTTTACCTTAAAATAAAATGTAATATTTTCTACGATAAAATAATAAATAAGTTTTATTATTAAAATTGTTTTTGTTTTACTAAATTGCTATTACAAATTATTATTAAAAAAATCGATCGTTGGATTAAATCATTAACTTAGTTAACTAATCAAGTCAGATTAAAACCCTTTGATTTAATTCTAAAATCAGATTATTAATAAATGTAGGTTCCTGTAACTAAGGTTGAGACCGTCGCGACATCTTACCCGCGTCACCAACCAAATCCAGGCAAGTTTCATATAATTCAAACCTGTATTTTAGTTGTAATTAAATATGTTGCATGTCATATAGATATATTGTGACGACACTTGATTCACGGAACCGACTGATTTACTGATTGATTGACTTATTGACTCATTGACTCATTGATTATTGCCTTGGGAACTGGGGAGTAAAGTTAGCACCCGTGGTCAAAGCCCCCTTATTGCCTCATTGTGGATAGCTGAAGTCCAACCTCACTGGACTGACGCCGGACCGTGTTCACTAGAACACATATTGCCTCCAACCCCAACCGGCCACGGGACGCTACCTTTCTCAAAACACTTTTAGTGATTGTAGTTTGTCATCAATTGCTTCATCGACATTTACTGTTCTTGTCTCATATTTGTTTCATACAAAATATAAATATTGTTCAAAACTATTTTATTGCATCATTTTAATTATCATTAAAATGCTGGAATTGGATATATGTTCTTGCTCCCTCCTGACTGGAGATTAACATTTTAGGTGATTACGGTGACGACGAGACGTATGACACATTTTATGGTCCGGACCAGAGTACTGAAGGTCTAGCTGAACCTAGCCAGGAGGCCGATGTTTAGTTGTTTCCCTTTAAATTCCAAGTTGTAATAATCAGGGTTGAAGTAATAACCCTGGACCATGTTTTGCTTGATAATTGCTTGTAAAAGAATTTCTCTTTCGGACAGCAATAAAATTGAATTTTCTTCATGTATTCTAGATGTCTGTGTGTTACTACGGATTGATACAGCTTACTGCCGCCGTCTCACAACGGTGCAGGCTGGGCATGATCCGACTGGACCCAGATTATTGGGATCGGGTCGTGACATGTTTTAAGTGGTTCACGACCCGATCCCAATAATCTGGGTCCAGTCGGATCATGCCCAGCCTGCACCGTTGTGAGACGGCGGCAGTAAGCTGTATCAATCCGTAGTAACACACAGACATCTAGAATACATGAAGAAAATTCAATTTTATTGCTAAGTCCGAAAGAGAAATTCTTTTACAAGCAATTATCAAGCAAAACATGGTCCAGGGTTATTACTTCAACCCTGATTATTACAACTTGGAATTTAAAGGGAAACAACTAAACATCGGCCTCCTGGCTAGGTTCAGCTAGACCTTCAGTACTCTGGTCCGGACCATAAAATGTGTCATACGTCTCGTCGTCACCGTAATCACCTAAAATGTTAATCTCCAGTCAGGAGGGAGCAAGAACATATATCCAATTCCAGCATTTTAATGATAATTAAAATGATGCAATAAAATAGTTTTGAACAATATTTATATTTTGTATGAAACAAATATGAGACAAGAACAGTAAATGTCGATGAAGCAATTGATGACAAACTACAATCACTAAAAGTGTTTTGAGTAAAGTTAGCACCCGTGGTCAAAGCCCCCTTATTGCCTCATTGTGGATAGCTGAAGTCCAACCTCACTGGACTGACGCCGGACCGTGTTCACTAGAACACATATTGCCTCCAACCCATGACCTCATATTAGCTCCGTTAGTGGTCCAACACAATTGCAACATTACGTGCAATCACGAATCAAATTCATTATGATGGAATCATGTATGTATAGAGGTGACTTCCATTCAAGATTCACAATATCAGTTTCGGTATCAGTTTTGGACCCAATAGTTTCAGAGTTCTCAGTTCTCGAAAGCCAAGTAATAATATGTTTATTTAAAAACTAGAAAAATATTTGATACATTTAGACATAATTTTATGTATTATCTATTGTTTTTTGTTAGTTTTGAAACGGAATAATATTCAACATTGTTGAATCATACATCACAACAGATATTGTTTTTGTGTTTACTTGCTTTTAGACAAATTTCCCACACAAGAGAGAGTTTTGAATAGTATAATTCTAAGATGGATGAATGTTGTAAAGTTATAAATATACATCGCTAAATAGAAAGGTTACACTGTCGATAATGAATATCATCAACATAAGATAGCATTCGGCCTTCGACAGACTGAAATCATTGTCGACATTGATTTTTCCCACAGTTATCTTTTTCTTTACTTCTTCCTACATGTTTCTTCTTTTTCTTTAACATGTATACCCTAATTTCAAAGGGTGATGAAAAAGGGGGCATGGAATATCGGAAGTTAGAGCATACATGGCATTCCATGGCACCCAGCAGCCAAGTGGAGCAATTAAAGGACTCAACTAATTCACCCATGACCCACTTTACCAATCGGCCAACCTCGTACTGCAGTAACTGCACTAGATCACATTGTTAGTTGCTCGCTTCACTTTTGTAGACTAGGATCTAGCTCAGATTTGCCAATCTGTCAACCTCATACGAATTTTGGTGTGGTTCTGGATTCTATATTTATTGATTTGGGTTAGGCTTTACAAAATGAGACCGGGTTTGAGTAAGGATTAGCCTAGACCTAGCTTGATCCAGTTCTAACCTTATGTTGAATCCTTCGCACAATTCTTTGTTGAGTAAGTTTGATAACCCAACCTCCAATAATCCCAAAGCTCTGAAGCTAATTGACTGTTATAATAGAGCAGCAATAGAGCAGCTTGAAGAATCTGTAGCAACTTCGTTTTGGGAATTGGAGGGGTATATGAATGGTCCAAGTCGGAAAATTGTGCAAGACAAAGAAGGTTTGGGACTGATGAGGGTTGAAGTTATTAGAGATGAGGGACTGCCAGCGATAAGAAGATTAGAAAGTGGTAGTTGTACCACTCTTTAGTTTAATCCTAGAAAGAACAGGGAAGTGCCATCGATATGCGAAAATGTGGAAGTTTGTAGAAAACAAGAAAGCTGGGATTGCTAAATGGTTGCAGGTTTCTCTCAGTTTCAACATGAAGTAGAGGCAATCATGTTCAACTAAGGGAGTAAGATTTTTGGAGATGGAAAAGTAGTAATCGCACATTAATATTTGATTCCGCTAGGGAGTTTATCAGATCAGAAAGACAGCAAGTAGAGTATAATATGTCTTCTGGTGTCTATAAGGCAATATCGATTATTATCAAGGGAACAAGGTTGTGAAGTTTGGATGTGCAGGTAGAACAAGTTTTAGGCTGGGTTTGGATTCTGGAATTGCTTATTGGGGGCTGCTTTTTTTTTTCCTTGGAAAGCGGTCCAAGCTGTTTGGTTACAACAGCTTATAAAAAAAAACTTTTCAAAAGTCGGTTCAACTTTGGGCAGCTTTTGACAGCAGCCTCCCACCTCCTGTCAAAATCAGCTTCTGCTGCTATGCCATTTTTTGAAAAGTAGCAGCAATTCCAAACCAAGTGTTAGTACTGCAATACGAACAGGCTGAGGATAGGCAACCCTTTTACTTCTCTTATTCTTAGATTGCATATATTCAATGCACAAAACCTGAATATGTTGCCCAGGAAAAGATGGCAGTCTCATTTCTAGGTAGCTGATACTCAGAAAATTCAGCGAGAGGAACCATGTATTCCAGATTAGCAAGGCAAGCAATGTACTAAAATAGAATATTTAGAACAAGAGGAACTTAATGGAAAAATATGAGTATAATTTTGCAGTTTAGACGAATATATGAAGAGGTAAGGATACTCATTAGGTGCATGTATTTAGAATTGTTAAAGACCCTGCTATTACACAAAAATTTCATAGCTGTGGTGAGGGTTGAGGGTTAATTCCCCACCAGGTAAAAGAGCAATATATAGGTTGAGAGTTGGATTCACACAGCTGTATATTTATAAAATCCACTTAAAATGTGTGCTGGGAGGGATTTGAACTTCGGTTGCTATGCTACCATGTCAAAGTTCATGCCACTACACCAAAAGTCAAGGGTTGTGGTGTGATGGTTGAGGGTTAAATATTTATATATTCCAACAACAGTAATGGCGAGCAATTCAATAGGAATGAAATCATATGTTGAAGGACGAGCATGACAAACTATGAAACTAATCAATAAGAATTCATGAGGTAAACCTGTAAGACAGTTACTCAAGTTTATGCTTAATTAATCTAACAGAAGGAATGTTTTAGGTCAAACTAATTAGAATTGGAGCAAATGGACAAACAAAAATCAATTACGAATCTGTACAGAACCATGATGTCAAAAGTGGTTTGAGTGAAATGCACATGTTATTTGGACAAGAAAATAAACTTTGGCAGAGAAAAAGGGGCTTTCTGATCTGTGTCAATTTTTGACAACGATAAGAAATTTCATTCCTAGGGCCAAGAAAAACATGGAAGTTGACATTTTCTAACATACAAATATTCCGAATCTAATAAATTCATCATGATGGAAACTCAAAGTACAGAGTAAGAAAACCGTACCAATAGTAGGTCCCCAGCAATCTCCAATGCAATCTTCTCCGTAAACAACAATGAGACCTTTATCCCAAGATTATGGGATCTGCTATTTGAATCCTTTTCTTCCATTATGTTCTGTTAAGGGCCATTTCCTCTCTAACCTTACCAAATACAAGATCCTTTTTTCACATCCTCAACTTGACTACTAAGCTGTCAATCCTCCTAAATGGTGCATCTGTTGGTCTGCGCTGCACATATCCAAACCACCTCAGACGATGCTCCCTCGTATTATCCTAAAGTGGAACCACTTCACCAATAATCTCTGCAGGAACAATATCCTTCTCTGAAATGGTGGAACCTTACGGAATCCCTAACCACCAACTCCCTTGTTTCAGCTAGAGATATAAGTTTAAGCACGGTATGACAGTCACCACATATACGGAGATTCTTCATTACATACACTGGTACATATGATGGCAGGCTGAGAAGGCCGAAAGCCACAGCCAGTTTCTCACTATGAAGGATTTGAGACCCTGAATTAGTACTTCCATTCGCATATCCCAAACCTCCAATCTTCTTAATCAACTCATGAAGAAATCTAAGAACATCAATAACCTGCGGATGCTTTGCATCATCAGCAGTGAACACATGAGTTTTGTTGTTTACCTCGATCCAACTACAACCTGGACTCTTCTTGATTCCCTTTTCCCTCATAAGCCTCCTCACCTCAGCAGAACTATCCAACTTACCTCCATCAGCATACATCTTTGCTAGCAAGACATAATTTCCAGGATCCTTTGAGTCCATTTCAAATATATGCTTTGCAGCAAACTCAGCAAGCCTTGTATCCCCATAGATCTTGCAAGCACCGAGCAGGGCTCCCCATACTTCGGCAGATGGTTTAATAGGCATTGTATCTATCATCTCCTTCGCCTCCCCAAGAAACCCAGCCCTGCCAAGAAGATCCACCATGCAAGCATAATGATCAATGCCAGGAGAAATTTTATAAACTTTAAGCATGGAATCGAAGTAATGTTTCCCTTCAGATACAAGTCCAGAATGACTGCAGCCCGATAGAACTGCAACATAGCTAATATAATCAGGTGTCATGGCATTTTGCAGCATCCTCTCAAAGATTTCTATCGCTTCCCTCCCTTGACCATGTTGAGCATATGACGTGATCATGGCATTCCAAGAAACCAAATCCTTTCCACAAATGGAGTCAAAAGCCTCTCTTGCCTCTCCAATTCTTCCGCATTTCGAATACATTGTGATAATCCCATTAGATACAGAAGTATTAAAGACTAGCCCGTTTTTTATTGCATGAACAATCAATTGTTTACCAAGCCTGATTGCCGCAGTGTCAGCACAAGCAATAATAAGTTTCACAAAGGTAACCCAGTCTGGTCTTACTTTACCCTCTTTCAGCATCAAGACGTACAACCTGAGCCCCTCTTCTTCGTGGCCTTGTTGTGTATAAGTGTCTAACATCTCATTCCACGCGACCACATTCCTTGAGGTCATACCATCAAAGAATTCGCGAGCTTTACTAACGTTACCCAACTGAGAATATGCGGTGATCATGCTGGTCCACGATATTACATCCCTCGAAGGCATCAAATGGAAAATCTGCTCCGCATTCTCAACATTTCCACACTTTGAATACATTGTCAAAAGAGCATTGGACACCGGAATTGACAGTAAGAGTCCTGTCTTTACAGAAAGGCAATGCAGCTGCCTCCCAAGACGTTCATCCAATATACTATAACTAGCGCTCAGGACTGTCGCGAGAGTGAACTGATCGAAATCTACCGGCACGGATCTCATGTCACCGAACAACTTCAATGCTTCTTCTACAAGCCCAGACTGCGAGAATCCACCAATGAGAGCAGTCCATAATACAGCATTAGTATTATTACCCTCAGCCAGGGAGTCAAAAATCTTTGTCGCGACTTTTAGGCAGCCGCATTTCGCGTACATATCGACAAGAGAGCTTCCGACAAACACATCGATGCTCAGTTGGGATTTCACAATGTGCCCGTGCAGATGCCTCCCCCACTCCAAATCAAGAACCCTCGTGGCGGCGCTGAGAACACTAGCATAAGTTGCCGACCTCAGCTTATGTCCTTGCCGAAACATCTCTACTGCCATCGACATGGTCTCTACGGCACGTCCGTCCTGAGACAGTATTGAGATCACCGTGTTCCAAGAAACGGTATTCCGCTCCCTCATCGAGCGAAACATCCGAACCGCAGGTTCGACTCCGCGCAGTCTCCAGTAGCACAGGATCACACGGTTCCTAGCGAAGACATTCGCGTTTGCGGACGTCTCGAACACGCGAATGGCTGCATTGTCGGACCCGCATTTCACATACATTGTGACCAGCGACGAGACGGCTCGCGGGTCGGCGCCAAAACCGGATTTTGACGCCAGCCCGTGGAGCTGGGCGGCCAGAGGCCCGCACCGGAGCTCGCCGCAGGCCTTGGCGGCGCACACGAAGGCGAACGGACTCGGGCGGGAGCGCGGGTCGCGGAGGATGGAGACGAAGGTGTCAAACGTTTGTTGCGGCGACACCGAGGAGGAGGGGCGTGGAGTCGGCATTTCGTCGGACACCTTGCGGGCGTCATCGGAGGCTGGGTGGGATAAGGGAAGGGAGGAGAGGAGGCCGGTAATGATGGAGTGGGCAATGGGGAATTGGGTTGTTATTGTAGAGGAAGAAGAGTCAGTTGCGGAGTGAACGCCATGAGAACAGTTCTTGAGAGAACGACATGGCCACGGGAGCTTGATCATTTCATTCCATAGGAAAAGGAAGAAAAAGTAGTGGATTTTTTTTACTAATTTTGTAGTTTTTAAATTTTTTATTTTTTTTGGGCACTGCAATTCTTACTCGGGCTTCCAAATTTTTTTGAAATGACTATCAATTTTTTTTGACAGTCCTAAAATAGACATACTGTCTTTGACAGAGCTATCTATTGAAAAGACTTCAAATATTTTGATAGTATGTCCATTTAATAGCATTTGGACTGTCAAATATTTTGACAATTCTACATATTAGTGTCACGCCCCAGTCCCAAAATACGTAGGATCAGGAATACGTGACACGCCAGCTACGCATTCGACCAGACTCTGGTCTGAATCGAATACGTATAAGCTGTAATATAAAAGGCACTATCTAGATATTCCATAAATGTAAACCTCTATGTCTCAATCCACAATGTACATCAGTATATAAGAAAGAGCTATATGTTCTAAGGTCGGCCGCCCAATAACACACTAACTCGAATAGACTCGAGAAGAAGTATGGGTCTACAAAACTAGGCTACAACAGCAGATGAATAATCAATCTAAAATAACTATAATGCCGGTAAATATAATGTGAGTACCTGGTACCATGCTCGCAAGATATGCCACTCCATCAGTATCTCCAAGTGCTCCGTAATCGTCTATGCTGCAAAACTGGCAGGGAACCAGGTCCTCAGAGGGACGTAAAAAGGTACAGAAATATAGCATGCCAAGTAAACAGAAAAGTACAAGTGCACGACAGGGTACTCTAACATAACCAAACAAGTGTGACACAGTTTAAAGACAACGTTCGACGCGTGGGCCGTCCAAAGTAAAATCGTAGCTCCGGACACGGAAACACACGGCACGTACCGCAGCTCCGGGCAAAGAGTCACACGGGTGAAACAGCTACACTAGATACAGGTATCACTACAAAATACTACATATATATAAGCGCGTGCAGAGTAGCCCAAACGTCTAGTAACTGTCTTCCCCTTCCCAAGCGGTCAACGATTGTGCGTTGAACCTGAACCTCTATCTACAGTCTCGACACAAGGAATTTAACTCAACAGACGCGACCCTAAGGTCGTCCCAGTCTCTGGTCATGATGTCAGTATCAGGATACAGGAATCTGGCACGATCACAGTGTATGAGTGTGTCCTGGGGTATCGATGTACTCAGGTACGTGCATCGAGGTGCTATGAAGCATATAGTAATTATTCTAAGACGTTAAGTCGAATGTCAACACCCGGTTGTGAACCGGACACGGAGTATCGAACATCAACATAAATACGCGCACAAGTACATAAAGAGCAACAATATCTGTAAACTGAAATATAGGGTGGCAAGGTACACTTGCCTGCGTGCGGCTGCTGATGACAGGGATCTGGTGCCGCGTCCAAGTCCTCTGGTCCCGCAGTACCTAGAGATGAGATACAAACCAATAATTAATAATCTATTCCACGACAGGCAGGGTTGCGTCACTCATCTACACCTAAACTCAGTCTCCAACTCAAATAGTTACTACCAATATCACAGTCCTCAATTTCTGATCCTTGATCCGAATAATACCTATCTCCAAATCATTCGCCCGTACAATATCATCAAATATTAGCTCTACAAATAACCACTGCTTTGTTATCACTGCATCTTTTTACTACCATTTAACCTGTTCCTCAATTAACCGTCAATTGCTTGGAACAATCATATCAGCCCCTAAAACTTGATACACACATAACCCTCATTTATCCATATCCTCGCCAACCATATATAACCTAAATTAAACCTAATTATCAACCCTGCAGTTATCCATCAATTCCCTATTGTAATCCCCCTGATTTTCAAAGAATTTTAAAATTTGATTTTTCTGAATTTTCTGAAATTTTCTTGGAATTTTTCTGTAATTTAAATCAGTTGTTTTAATTTTTAAAGGATTTTTAAATGTTAATAATTAATATTAAAATATTATAAAAATAATATTTTATGGTGTAAAATAGAAAATCAGACATATGGTAATTTTTCAGGAATTTATTGGACCCCGGATGAATTTTAAAAGCCCTAAATACTAATTGAATTATTAAACCAAATATAAACCGGTTTTTTATTAAATAAACCAAACCAAATAAAACTGAACCAAACCAAACCGGTTTATTTTTAAACCAATTCCTATTGGGTCGGATCCGGGTTCAATCCAGACCCGACCCAATAACCCGTGACCCGACCCGCCTATTGATTTTCGGATCGGGCCGGATCCCTAGACCCGACCCGTCCGCCCGTTAGCCCGCAACCCGCAACCCGCATCCCCTCATCTCCCCAACCCACTCAGCACCCGACCGTCCGCCTCCCTCCGGCCGGCCGCGCCCCTCCGGATTCCCTAACGGCCGCCGCCGACCGATCTCCCTTCCACTCCCTCCACCAGTCGCCTCCTCCCCTACTCCTAACCGTCGACCATCCGCCTCCTCCTCTGGTTCCTATATAACCCTAAGATCTCCGCCGCCTCGCCCTCCAGCTCCACCCTCCTCCAGACCCCGCCTTGACGAGCTCCCGCACCAGCACCGGCTGCCCCGCCTTTCCGGACCTCGCCGTCGTCTTCCCCGACCCTCCCTCCTTTCTCCTCCACCTCTCCTCGACTCCAGCAACCCCACATCCCGCAGCTCGAGCCGCTCGAGCGCCGCCGCAGCACTCCGCCTCCGACGCCGCATCCTTCCGACGATGCCCTAGCACCCCTCCGGCGAGGACTCGACACAGCAGGACACAGCTAAAGACTCGACCGGACACAGGACTGGACCCGACACAGAGAATTCGACACAGGAGCACAGTAAACCCTAACCCTAGTTTTGGACTCGTGTCGGACACAACTCGAGACACGAGGAATTCGGTTTTTGAAGCCCACTTCAGGTATTCATAACTTTTTGCTCGTAGCTCAGAATTCGATTCCGTAAATTGTATCGCGAAGCCTGTGTGACCCTCTCGGTGCTCGTACAAACCGCTCGGGGCATCGCGTCCTGTGGTGATCGTGAACCGCGATCCAAAAACAGGAAAACCAACGCCCTATTTTACCCCGGAACCGAGTATGCCCCGCCAAACGGGACGACTTGGTCGCGTGCAGTCTTCACAGATACGTGCGCGTCGTTGATACGGACGTGTGGGATTTCGCAGAAACTGATTTGGATGTGCGTGCACACCGGGATCAGTGCGTATCCGCGGACACCGCTCAGTATTCGTACTTTCTATTTCTAGCTGTAACTTAGTGTACACAAGTCAGATCGAGACAAAACTTGTGCCATTGGACTAGTGGCAATACACTGGTCCTGTGAGCCAAGTTTGGTTCGATTCTGAGAACGTTGACAAAATCGTGTGTCGTGGGCCCCACAGGCTCCACCCGACGGGCGATTTTGAGAACGGCTCATCGGAATCCAATTCTGGAAGTTCCGTTGAGTTCGTATCATCGTTCTTGACCTGTTGACACTAAGTTGGACTATTTTTGAGACCTTTGACCCTGGCACATTTTTCGGTGCAAAGCGGCCCACATTTGGACCCCGTCTTGACCCAAAATTGACGTTTTTGCCCTTGTCTCCAAATTGGACTCAAGGACAGGCGTTCCTAGCTGATTAATATTTTCTGGACCTGATGGTGATGTCTGTTACAGCAACCGGAGTACTGCCTGCAATCCCCGCTGACGTCAGAGCTACAATTAGAGACAAAACCCAGGCAAGTATACCTTGCCAAATCCTGCAGCTTTGATACTTATCTCCTGGATTTATTTTCATTGTCTTGCAAAATAGTTGTACAATATTTGCATGTTTCTCTTTGCAATTGTTACTTTCTTATAATTCTTGAAGCTTGCTGATTTATTCCTGCTGCTCTAGTTTTAATTACTCGTTTTGCGTGCATGTACATTAATTGCTCTTTTCTTGGATCACTACTTGTTCCATAGACATATTGTGATGGTATATGTGTACTCTACATTCCTGGAGTTGACTTGACTGATTTCTTAGTCCCTGGATGAAGTTATTGGACATTGACTACACTTGAGCAATCCCGATTGTGAGTACACAATGTACTGCAATAGAGAATTGTTCATTTGACTACCTCCTTCGTGAGCTCCCGATGAGCTGCAAAAGAGCCATACTATATACTGTGAGTCCCCGTTGGACTGCTTTCTATAGGATCGTGATCTCCCATTGAGATGCGGTTACCCCGATTTCTTGTAGTCATGTTTGATAGCGTCACTGGCATACCACTGTCTTAGATATAGTGATTTCTCGTGTCTTATTTGCTTGAGTTTATTTTCTTCTCTATCCTGCATGTCATTTATTGTATTTGGCTCGTATTCTTTTGTATCTTGCTATGTCCCCTGAGGACCTGGTTTTGTTCTCCAGATTTAGCAGACGAGGAGTACCGCAGCTTACGGACCAGCACCAGACGAGAGTTTGATTGCAGTTGATGGCCCTGCTTTTTAGTTACTTTCTAGCATGTTTTAGTTATCTCTTTCTTATCTTTATTTTCTTGTTTGTCGGTAGTGGATTTGTCTCCACCCGACTTAGTATTATTTCTTGCTGAATATTCGTCTGTACAGCATTTAATTCTGTTTTGTTTTAGTTCATGCTGTTCTGTGGATGAGATAGTAAACCCTGCCTAATATAATACAGCTTAAGTACACTCCGAAGGATCCATTAAATTGGGTTTGTCCATCGGTGTGTGCTGCTGGCCATTGCCACATGTCCAGTCCCTCGTTAATTTGGGACTGGGGCGTGACATAGTTTTTGTGGTGGCTCATGCAGGTCAACGACTAAATTGTTCGGTTTCAACTTAGGGACCGAACAGGCCTGCAATAAAGATAGGATAAGTTTTAGGATCTCATCCACTTGCTTAAAACGTTCTTGATATCTATATCGGATTCGAATCAATTTCTTGAATTGCATCCTGCCTTGATTCCTGAGCGCCTCTCATTGTTTATTTTGGTTGCAGAGTTATGGATTCACGAACAAATGACGAGACTCCTGCAATATCACCACGAGATGTTGTGGTAACCAACGAAGATGAAGCGACACCAGTTGATGAAGGACGATCAGCTTAACAAGCAAGTCATCATGCTACGAGAATCTAGCAAAATGACATTCCACCACCGACGCAATTGCCCGTAATTCCACCAGGGCAGGCTATGGACGGGCAGCAGATGTTTCAAATGATCTATGCAATAGTGCAAGCTCAACAAGAGGCTTGGAGTCGCAGCCTAGTAACCATACTAGAGCAGGCACGACGGCCAACGACGGGTTCTATCGCCGATTTTTGCCAGCTGAAGCCCCGTACCTTCTCAGGAAAAGAAGAACCCACAGAAGTTCATGAGTGGCTCACCAACATACAACATCAACTAGAAGCAGCTGAGCTTCCAAGGGAACATTGGATGACTGCCGTCAGAATGCAGTTGACGGACAATGCTCATCACTGGTGGCTATCTGAAGAGACCCGGCTCGGACCAGACCGAGTCACTTGGGAAGCGTTCTCTCGACTCTTTCTGGAGATGTACATTCCAGCCATTGCTCGATCAGAACTTCGGAACAAGTTTAATCGCCTCACTCAGGATGCTATGACTGTGGAAGAGTACAACGCTGAATTTATTCGTCTAAGTCGCTTCGCCCCAACACTGATCCCAACAGAAGAAGAGAAGGCCGAGAAGTTCTTCGATGGACTAAACTTCGAGTTACAAAAACTGATTGGATCCGTTGCGCCTACATCCTACCCGGACGTCCTTGCTGCAGCCCGACGTATGGAGCGCATCATCAGGAGAGAAACCAGTCTGAAGCGATCATCCACATCAGCACCCGCCGGAGCACCACAAGAAGAAGCTACAAAAAGACCTCACATACACCAGCCATCGGGAGCATCTCCACAGACACTACCTGTCTGTCCATATTGTCGCAAGCGAGGCTATACTGAGAACGAGTGCAGGCGAAAGAAGAAATTATGCATAGTTTGCGGGTCCAGTCAGCATTTATTAAAGGAATGCCCTGAGCGTCGAGAAGGAGCACCAAGAGCAAACCAACAAGCACTACCAGCACCAAGGCCAGCCTCTCCAGCATTAAAAATACTGCAAACGGAAGCCGAAGGAATTCTACCACATGCCCCAGGAGAAAATCAGCCGAGGCCACCCTTGGTACTTCAAACAGCACCCTACCAGCAAGTCCAGCAACAGCAGAGAGCACCATCTCAAGGACGCGGCCAAGTTTTCACGATGACTGTGGGAGATGCGCAGAACCAAGGAGTAGCTAGTGCGAGTAAGTCTTTATAGATGTTCCGTTTCTAGCATTTCTGTAGCTGTGTCTGCTGGTTCGTGACCCCAGACTTGACCTAATAACCTTGACTTGATAACTTTAACCTGTTAATAATTGATAACCTGATAATTTTGAACTTGATAATAACCTAGACTGTTTTATAAATGTTAACCTGATAAGTTTTGAAAGATAACCTGGTTTTTCTAAAACTGTAATTTTCTAGATTTCCCACATTTGGGAAATTGCATAACTTTTAATGCTTAGGAAAATAATTTTTCCTAGGTGCTCCTTAATTTTGATATGCTTAGAACAATGGTTACAACCGTGTCATCTTTGTTGACCGGTTAATCTTTGATTGAGAGGACGCAATCCTCTTAAGGGGGGTATATTGTAATCCCCCTGATTTTCAAAGAATTTTAAAATTTGATTTTTCTGAATTTTCTGGAATTTTCTTGGAATTTTTCTATAATTTAAATCAGTTGTTTTAATTTTTAAAGGATTTTTAAATATTAATAATTAATATTAAAATATTATAAAAATAATATTTTATGGTGTAAAATAGAAAATCAGACATATGGTAATTTTCCGGGAATTTATTGGACCCCGGATGAATTTTAAAAGCCCTAAATACTAATTGAATTATTAAACCAAATATAAACCGATTTTTTATTAAATAAACCAAACCAAATAAAACTGAACCAAACCAAACCGGTTTATTTTTAAACCAATTCCTATTGGGTCGGATCCGGGTTCAATCCAGACCCGACCCAATAACCCGTGACCCGACCCGCCTATTGATTTTCGGATCGGGCCGGATCCCTAGACCCGACCCGTCCGCCCGTTAGCCCGCAACCCGCATCCCCTCATCTCCCCAACCCGCTCAGCACCCGACCGTCCGCCTCCCTCCGGCCGGCCGCGCCCCTCCGGATTCCCTAACGGCCGCCGCCGACCGATCTCCCTTCCACTCCCTCCACCAGTCGCCTCCTCCCCTACTCCTAACCGTCGACCATCCGCCTCCTCCTCTGGTTCCTATATAACCCTAAGATCTCCGCCGCCTCGCCCTCCAGCTCCACCCTCCTCCAGACCCCGCCTCGACGAGCTCCCGCACCAGCACCGGCTGCCCCGCCTTCCCGGACCTCGCCGTCGTCTTCCCCGACCCTCCCTCCTTTCTCCTCCGCCTCTCCTCGACTCCAGCAACCCCACATCCCGCAGCTCGAGCCGCTCGAGCGCCGCCGCAGCACTCCGCCTCCGACGTCGCATCCTTCCGACGATGCCCTAGCACCCCTCTGGCGAGGACTCGACACAGCAGGACACAGCTAAAGACTCGGCCGGACACAGGACTGGACCCGACACAGAGAATTCGACACAGGAGCACAGTAAACCCTAACCCTAGTTTTGGACTCGTGTCGAACACAACTCGAGACACGAGGAATTCGGTTTTTAAAACCCACTTCAGGTATTCATAACTTTTTGCTCGTAGCTCGGAATTTGATTTCGTAAATTGCATCGCGAAGCCTGTGTGACCCTCTCGGTGCCCGTGCAAACCGCTCGGGGCATCGCGTCCTGTGGTGATCGTGAATCGCGATCCAAAAACAGGAAAACCAACGCCCTATTTTACCCCGGAACCGAGTATGCCCCGCCAAACGGGACGACTTGGTCGCGTGTAGTCTTCACAGATACATGCGCGTCGTTGATACGGACGTGTGGGATTTCGCAGAAGCTGATTTGGATGTGCGTGCACACCGGGATCAGTGCGTATCCGCGGACACCGCTCAGTATCCGTACTTTCTGTTTCTAGCTGTAACTTAGTGTACACAAGTCAGATCGAGACAAAACTTGCGCCATTGGACTCATGGCAATACACTGGTCCTGTGAGCCAAGTTTGGTTCGATTCTGAGAACGTTGACAAAATCGTGTGTCGTGGGCCCCACAGGCTCCACCCGACGGGCGATTTTGAGAACGGCTCATCGGAATCCAATTCTGGAAGTTCCGTTGAGTTCGTATCATCGTTCCTGACCTGTTGACACTAAGTTGGACTATTTTTGAGACCTTTGACCCTAGCGCATTTTTCGGTGCAAAGCGGCCCACATTTGGACCCCGTCTTGACCCAAAATTGACGTTTTTGCCCTTGTCTCCAAATTAGACTCAAGGACAAGCGTTCCTAGCTGATTCATATTTTCTGGACCTGATGGTGATGTCTGTTACAGCAACCAGAGTACTGCCTGCAATCCCCGCTGACGTCAGAGCTACAATTAGAGACAAAACCCAGGCAAGTATACCTTGCCAAATCCTGCAGCTTTGATACTTATCTCCTGGATTTATTTTCATTGTCTTGCAAAATAGTTGTACAATATTTGCATGTTTCTCTTTGCAATTGTTACTTTCTTATAATTCTTGAAGCTTGCTGATTTATTCCTGCTGCTCTAGTTTTAATTACTCGTTTTGCGTGCATGTACATTAATTGCTCTTTCCTTGGATCACTACTTGTTCCATAGACATATTATGATGGTATATGTATACTCTACATTCCTGGAGTTGACTTGACTGATTTCTTAGTCCCTGGATGAAGTTATTAGACATTGACTACACTTGAGCAATCCCGATTGTGAGTACACAATGTACTGCAATAGAGAATTGTTCATTTGACTACCTCCTTCGTGAGCTCCCGATGAGCTGCAAAAGAGCCATACTATAGACTGTGAGTCCCCGTTGGACTGCTTTCTATAGGATCGTGATCTCCCATTGAGATGCGGTTACCCCAATTTCTTGTAGTCATGTTTGATAGCGTCACTGGCATACCACTGTCTTAGATATAGTGATTTCTCGTGTCTTATTTGCTTGAGTTTACTTTCTTCTCTATCCTGCATGTCATTTATTGTATTTGGCTCGTATTCTTTTGTATCTTGCTATGTCCCCTGAGGACCTGGTTTTGTTCTCCAGATTTAGCAGACGAGGAGTACCGCAGCTTACGGACCAGCACCAGACGAGAGTTTGATTGCAGTTGATGGCCCTGCTTTTTAGTTACTTTCTAGCATGTTTTAGTTATCTCTTTCTTATCTTTATTTTCTTGTTTGTCGGTAGTGGATTTGTCTCCACCCGACTTAGTATTATTTCTTGCTGAATATTCGTCTGTAACTTTACTTTCAGCATTTAATTCTATTTTGTTTTAGTTCATGCTGTTCTGTGGATGAGATAGTAAACCCTGCCTAATATAATACAGCTTAAGTATACTCCGAAGGATCCATTAAATTGGGTTTGTCCATCGGTGTGTGCTGCTGGCCATTGCCACGTGTCCAGTCCCTCGTTAATTTGGGACTGGGGCGTGACATGGTTTTTGTGGTGGCCCATGCAGGTCAACGACTAAATTGTTCGGTTTCAACTTAGGGACCGAACAGGCCTGCAATAAAGATAGGATAAGTTTTAGGATCTCATCCACTTGCTTAAAACGTTCTTGATATCTATATCGGATTCGAATCAATTTCTTGAATTGCATCCTGCCTTGATTCCTGAGCGCCTCTCATTGTTTATTTTGGTTGCAGAGTTATGGATTCACGAACAAATGACGAGACTCCTGCAATATCACCACGAGATGTTATGGTAACCAACGAAGATGAAGCGACACCAGTTGATGAAGGACGATCAGCTCAACAAGCAAGTCATCATGCTACGAGAATCCAGCAAAATGACATTCCACCACCGATGCAATTGCCCGTAATTCTACCAGGGCAGGCTATGGACGGGCAGCAGATGTTTCAAATGATCTATGCAATAGTGCAAGCTCAACAAGAGGCTTGGAGTCGCAGCCTAGTAACCATACTAGAGCAGGCACGATGGCCAACGATGGGTTCTATCGTCGATTTTTGCCAGATGAAGCCCCGTACCTTCTCAGGAAAAGAAGAACCCACAGAAGTTCATGAGTGGCTCACCAACATACAACATCAACTAGAAGCAGCTGAGCTTCCAAGGGAACGTTGGATGACTGCCGTCAGAATGCAGTTGACGGACAATGCTCATCACTGGTGGCTATCTGAAGAGACCCGGCTCGGACCAGACCGAGTCACTTGGGAAGCGTTCTCTCGACTCTTTCTGGAGATGTACATTCCAGCCATTGCTCGATCAGAACTTCGGAACAAGTTTAATCGCCTCACTCAGGATGCTATGACTGTGGAAGAGTACAACGCTGAATTTATTCGTCTAAGTCGCTTCGCCCCAACACTGATCCCAACAGAAGAAGAGAAGGCCGAGAAGTTCTTCGATGGACTAAACTTCGAGTTACAGAAACTGATTGGATCCGTTGCGCCTACATCCTACCCGGACGTCCTTGCTGCAGCCCGACGTATAGAGCACGTCATCAGGAGAGAAACCAGTCTGAAGCGATCATCCACATCAGCACCCGCCGGAGCACCACAAGAAGAAGCTACAAAAAGACCTCACATACACCAGCCATCGAGAGCATCTCCACAGACACTACCTGTCTGTCCATATTGTCGCAAGCGAGGCCATACTGAGAATGAGTGCAGGCGAAAGAAGAAATTATGCATAGTTTGCGGGTCCAGTCAGCATTTATTAAAGGAATGCCCTGAGCGTCGAGAAGGAGCACCAAGAGCAAACCAACAAGCACTACCAGCACCAAGGCCAGCCTCTCCAGCATTAAAAATACTGCAAACGGAAGCCGAAGGAATTCTACCACATGCCCCAGGAGAAAATCAGCCGAGGCCACCCTTGGTACTTCAAACAGCACCCTACCAGCAAGTCCAGCAACAGCAGAGAGCACCATCTCAAGGACGCGGCCAAGTTTTCACGATGACTGTGGGAGATGCGCAGAACCAAGGAGTAGCTAGTGCGAGTAAGTCTTTATAGATGTTCCATTTCTAGCATTTTTGTAGCTGTGTCTGCTGGTTCGTGACCCCAGACTTGACCTAATAACCTTGACTTGATAACTTTAACCTGTTAATAATTGATAACCTGATAATTTTGAACTTGATAATAACCTAGACTGTTTTATAAATGTTAACCTGATAAGTTTTGAAAGATAACCTGGTTTTTCTAAAACTGTAATTTTCTAGATTTCTCACATTTGGGAAATTGCATAACTTTTAATGCTTAGGAAAATAATTTTTCCTAGGTGCTCCTTAATTTTGATATGCTTCGAATAATGGTTACAACCGTGTCATCTTTGTTGACCGGTTAATCTTTGATTGCGGGGACGCAATCCTCTTAAGGGGGGTATATTGTAATCCCCCTGATTTTCAAAGAATTTTAAAATTTGATTTTTCTGAATTTTCTGGAATTTTCTTGGAATGTTTCTGTAATTTAAATCAGTTATTTTAATTTTTAAAGGATTTTTAAATGTTAATAATTAATATTAAAATATTATGAAAATAATATTTTATGGTGTAAAATAGAAAATCAGACATATGGTAATTTTCCGGGAATTTATTGGACCCCGGATGAATTTTAAAAGCCCTAAATACTAATTGAATTATTAAACCAAATATAAACCGGTTTTTTATTAAATAAACCAAACCAAATAAAACTGAACCAAACCAAACCGGTTTATTTTTAAACCAATTCCTATTGGGTCGGATCCGTGTTCAATCCAGACCCGACCCAATAACCCGTGACCCGACCCGCCTATTGATTTTCGGATCGGGCCGGATCCCTAGACCCGACCCGTCCGCCCGTTAGCCCTCAACCCGCATCCCCTCATCTCCCCAACCCGCTCAGCACCCGACCGTCCGCCTCCCTCCGGCCGGCCGCGCCCCTCCGGATTCCCTAACGGCCGCCGTCGACCGATCTCCCTTCCACTCCCTCCACCAGTCGCCTCCTCCCCTACTCCTAACCGTCGACCATCCGCCTCCTCCTCTGGTTCCTATATAACCCTAAGATCTCCGCCGCTCGCCCTCCAGCTCCACCCTCCTCCAGACCTCGCCTCGACGAGCTCCCGCACCAGCACCGGCTGCCCCGCCTTCCCGGACCTCGTCGTCGTCTTCCCCGACCCTCCCTCCTTTCTCCTCCGCCTCTCCTCGACTCCAGCAAACCCACATCCCGCAGCTCGAGCCGCTCGAGCGCCGCCGCAGCACTCCGCCTCCGACGCCGCATCCTTCCGACGATGCCCTAGCACCCCTCCGGCGAGGACTCGATACAGCAGGACACAGCTAAAGACTCGGCCGGACACAGGACTGGACCCGACACAGAGAATTCGACACAGGAGCACAGTAAACCCTAACCCTAGTTTTGGACTCGTGTCGTACACAACTCGAGACACGAGGAATTCGGTTTTTGAAGCCCACTTCAGGTATTCATAACTTTTTGTTCGTAGCTCGGAATTCGATTCCGTAAATTGCATCGCGAAGCCTGTGTGACCCTCTCGGTGCCCGTGCAAACTGCTCGGGGCATCGCGTCCTGTGGTGATCGTGAACCGCGATCCAAAAACAGAAAAACCAACGCCCTATTTCACCCCAGAACCGAGTACGCCCCGCCAAACGGGACGACTTGGTCGTGTGCAGTCTTCACAGATACGTGCGCGTCGTTGATACGGACGTGTGAGATTTCGCAGAAACTGATTTGGATGTGCGTGCACACCGGGATCAGTGCGTATCCGCGGACACCGCTCAGTATCCGTACTTTCTGTTTCTAGCTGTAACTTAGTGTACACAAGTCAGATCGAGACAAAACTTACGCCATTGGACTCGTGGAAATACACTGGTCCTGTGAGCCAAGTTTGGTTCGATTCTGAGAACGTTGACAAAATCGTGTGTCGTAGGCCCCACAGGCTCCACCCGACGGGCGATTTTGAGAACGGCTCATCGAAATCCAATTCTGGAAGTTCCGTTGAGTTCGTATCATCGTTCCTGACCTGTTGACACTAAGTTGGACTATTTTTGAGACCTTTGACCCTGGCGCATTTTTCGGTGCAAAGCGGCCCATATTTGGACCCCGCCTTGACCCGAAATTGACGTTTTTGCCCTTGTCTCCAAATTGGACTCAAGGACAGGCGTTCCTAGCTGATTAATATTTTCTGGACCTGATGGTGATGTCTGTTACAGCAACCGGAGTACTGCCTGCAATCCCCGCTGACGTCAGAGCTACAATTAGAGACAAAATCCAGGCAAGTATACCTTGCCAAATCCTGCAGCTTTGATACTTATCTCCTGGATTTATTTTCATTGTCTTGCAAAATAGTTGTACAATATTTGCATGTTTCTCTTTGCAATTGTTACTTTCTTATAATTCTTGAAGCTTGCTGATTTATTCCTGCTGCTCTAGTTTTAATTACTCGTTTTGCGTGCATGTACATTAATTGCTCTTTCCTTGGATCACTACTTGTTCCATAGACATATTGTGATGGTATATGTGTACTCTACATTCCTGGAGTTGACTTGACTGATTTCTTAGTCCCTGGATGAAGTTATTGGACATTGACTACACTTGAGCAATCCCGATTGTGAGTACACAATGTACTGCAATAGAGAATTGTTCATTTGACTACCTCCTTCGTGAGCTCCCGATGAGCTGCGAAAGAGCCATACTATAGACTGTGAGTCCCCGTTGGACTGCTTTCTATAGGATCGTGATCTCCCATTGAGATGCGGTTACCCCGATTTCTTGTAGTCATGTTTGATAGCGTCACTGGCATACCACTGTCTTAGATATAGTGATTTCTCGTGTCTTATTTGCTTGAGTTTACTTTCTTCTCTATCCTGCATGTCATTTATTGTATTTAGCTCGTATTCTTTTGTATCTTGCTATGTCCCCTGAGGACCTGGTTTTGTTCTCCAGATTTAGCAGACGAGGAGTACCGTAGCTTACGGACCAGCACCAGACGAGAGTTTGATTGCAGTTGATGGCCCTGCTTTTTAGTTACTTTCTAGCATGTTTTAGTTATCTCTTTCTTATCTTTATTTTCTTGTTTGTCGGTAGTGGATTTGTTTCCACCCGACTTAGTATTATTTCTTACTGAATATTCGTCTGTAACTTTACTTTCAGCATTTAATTCTGTTTTGTTTTAGTTCATGCTGTTCTGTGGATGAGATAGTAAACCCTGCCTAATATAATACAGCTTAAGTACACTCCGAAGGATCCATTAAATTGGGTTTGTCCATCGGTGTGTGCTGCTGGCCATTGCCACGTGTCCAGTCCCTCGTTAATATGGGACTGGGGCGTGACACCTATTATGACATGTAAAACAACTCCTTAAACAAACGTTATTAAACACATGGTTCATTGTCTTACTACACTACCTAAACACTAAATTATATTAAACCTCATTAAACCAACCTCAAGTCATTTAAGATCCACATTCCATTATTCCTCATTAGCCTTAACCATTGTTAACCCTAGTCATAAAGTTCAAGTACTACATTAGCCATATGTATCAACATGATATACACAACCCTAGCTAGTATTCCCATCTCCATAAATATAAATAACAATCCATTAAATACGATATTAAAAATCTGGAATTAACACAAGAGAGGGAGAGATTCGACCTCGACGAGATGGGTCGCTGGCCGGTGGAGGGTGGTGGTAGACGAACAGCGGGGGAGGGAACTGCACAGTGCCGGAGCGAGACGCACGCGGCGGTACAGCGGGCCGGTCGCACAGCGGGAGCCGTACGCTGCGGTGGCAGCGGCCGGAGCTGCTCAGGCCGCACGGGTTGGGAGCAGCTCAGTGCGGCTGGGAACCCCTCAGTCCGGTCGGGGGTCGGGATATCACAGGCCGGGTGGTGGTGGTGATGGTGTTGAGGGTGGTCGGTCGGGAAACTCTGGCCGGCGGAGGAAGTCACACAGGCGAGACCGGAGCGGTACAGTCCGGCGACGGGGGGAGATCCTCAGTGCCGGAGCGTCGGGGTGACTCAGCCGTGGGATTAGCACAGTGGGGGATGATCCACAGCGCCGGCGGAACAACTTCAGCGAGGGAGGGATCGACAGCGCCGGCGGGGACGCACGGGAGCGGGGGTCGGATCGACAACGCCAGAGTGACGGCGGCGCCTGGCCGGAGTCGGGCCGGAGAGGCCGTCGGGTCTTCCCTGGGAGGGAACTCTAATGAAGAAGAAAGAGGCTAAGGAAGAAGGAGAAGAAAAATAATGGAGGGAATGAAGCTTTGCATGGGAAGAAATATGGAGGAGGAGAGAGAGATGTATTGGGATTAGGGCCGGTGGGTTTATGTGTTGAGGGTGGGGAAAGGAGCTACTTTATAGGGAAGTGTGTGGAGGAGATGGGTGGTTGGGATCAATCCATTTAAAATGGATGGATGGGATTAAACATGAAGAGGAGAGGGTTTCTTCATGAGGGTGAATGAGTGGGTGAGAATGGGACCCTATTTTGGGACCCTCTCAATTGTTCATGTCCAATAGGATGATGCCACACAATTCAATAATTGCAACTTAGCCCCATAAATTTGGAAAATTGCATGGACACATAAAATAACACAAAAATTGCGGAGAAAAATATATTTGGAAATTTCCATGGTGAGGGGGGATTGTGCGTTAGGCACGGGTTTAATTAGGAAGACATTGGGATTAAATTAAGGATTGAAATGGGATTTACAAAGTCAGTATCCCAGATTTAAATAGAAACAAAGCGTCCCGCGAATTTAATTTAATTGGGGCACTTGGGGTCAAAATCTGGAAATGACGCAAAGGCCAAAAATGGTGGGAGCTTGGAGTCAGTCTTGGACCCTTTAGTTGGCCCGGCTCAACGGGTTAAGTTGGTAGCCCAAAATTTAGGGTAACGACACAAGTGTCCGACACAAAATTAAATATGTGTTACAATTTTGGAATGTTGCACAATTAATTTAGAGCACACAACAATTAATTTTAAAAGACGGAAAAGTCTAATGCCTAATTTGGCGGGTCAGGTCAGAAGTACAAAAATTGAACGGAATTTATGGGCTGATATTGGGCTCCGAAAAAATTAGAAAATGATGGGGCACGCCAAGGGTTTAAATAAATTAAATTAAATTACAGATAAATTATCTCTACGCTAAACCTCAACATCTGCTATCAAAATTTTCCAAAACCACTCTAACTATCTACAGAATAAATTGAGGGGGTTTTCATTCTTCCCAACTTAGAAAAATTTTGTCCCCAAAATTAAAAGTAAAGCACGATAATATCTAACAGAATTTTAAAACAATTAGTAATTAATTGCCGTACGTAAATTTGTACCTTGCTCCTCAAATAAGTAAGGAAACCGCTGCCGAATAGAATCCTCGCGCTCCCAAGTAGACTCGCCTGGCGAATGGTGCTTCCATGCCACTCTGACCAGTCGAATCGTCTGCCCTCTCAAAGTCTTCTCGCTGCGATCGAGGATCTCAACTGGCTACTCTACGTAAGTCAGACTAGGCCCGACTGTAATCTCCGAATGATCAAGCACTTGGCTAGGGTCTGCGATATATCTCCTCAGCTGCGATACGTAAAATACGTCATGTACTCCCTCTAATGATGGAGGTAATGCAAGACGGTAAGCCACTTCGCCAACTCGTTCAAGAATATCAAAAGGTCCGATGTACCTCGGACTCAGCTTGCCTCTGCCTTCGAATCTGATGGTACCACGAGTGAACGATATCCTCAAAAATACGTGGTCATCCTCCTTGAACTCCAATGGTCTGCGGTGCGCATCTGCCCAGTATTTTTGTCTGTCATGTGCTGCACGCAGGTGGCTCTGAATCTGCTTGACATTCTCTACTGTCTGTGTCACCAACTCTGGACCAAGTATCTGACGCTCTCCCACGTTACTCCAACAAACTGGCGACCTACATTTCCTGTCGTACAGTGCCTCATAAGGTGCCATCTGTATGCTGGCCTGGTAACTGTTATTGTAGGAGAATTCCACCAAGTTTAGGTGGTCCTCCCAAGATCCTCCAAAATCAATCATGCACGCTCTCAACATATCCTCTAATATCTGTATCGTGCGCTCTGACTGTTCATTAGTCTGTGGATGATACGCAGTGCTGAACTTGAGACGAGTTTCTAGGCTCTCCTGCATACTTCGCCAAAAATGTGACATAAATCTGGAATCACGATCCGATACGATGCTGACAGGTACTCCATGTAATCGTACTATCTGCCTCATATACATGTCAGCTAGTATCTCTGTGGATTGCCCAACTCTGAAGGGCAAGAAATGTGCAGACTTGGTGAGTCTGTCTATGACAACCCAAACCGCATTCTTTCCGCTAGGGCTTCGCGGGAATCCTGTGACGAAGTCCATGGTAATGTGTTCCCATTTCCACTCGAGAATGGGGAGTGGCTGCAATAATCCTGCAGTCCTCTGATGTTCAACCTTGACTTGCTGATAAACTAAACACTTCGCCACAAATCTTGTAATTTCTTTCTTCATCCCATGCCACCAAAAATGCTGTCCCAAGTCTCGGTACATCTTCGTACCCCCGGGATGAATGGAATAAATCGAGCTATGAGCCTCGGTCATCAACTCTTGGCGTAGCTCGCCACTCGAAACATATAGGCGATCTCCACACCTCAATGTTCCGTCTTCATGAATCTTGAATCTCGTTTGCATGTCGGCCTCTGTCCTTTCTCGCAGTCGTCTAAATCTCGTGTCTGTAGGCAATGCTGCTTTGATCCCCTCAACCAAAGTAGACTGAACCTCAAGACTGGCCATCTGTCCATCCATGCCTGGCAATACAATCTCAATCATGAGTTCCTGAAAATCCTCTAACAACTGGCGATGAGTCATAAACTACATTCGTCTTGCCAGAGTGGTTCTGCAACTCGATATTATAATCTGTCATAAATTTTAGCCAATGCCTTTGTCTTATGTTGAGTTCCTTCTGCGTGTAGGCATTCTTCAGACTTTTTGTGTTTTGTATAAATCTCAACACGCTCACCAAAAAGGTAATGTCTCCATAACTTTAGTGCAAATATTACTGCAGCTAGCTCCAAGTCGTGCGTCGGATAGTTCTTCTCATGAACTCTCAGCTGTCTCGATGCGTAGGCTATCACTTTGCCGTGTTGCATCAGTACACATCCCAATCGGCTCCCTGACGCATCACTATACACTACAAATCCTCCTGATCCGGAAGGTAGTGTCAAAATCGGTACTGATGTCAGACGCTTCTTCAGCTCATCGAAAGCCGCCTGACACTCGTCGGTCCAGATAAACTCTTCGCCTTTACGCGTCAATCGCGTCATAGGCGCAACTATCCTCGAAAAGTTTTCCACAAACCTCCGATAATATCCGGCAAGTCCGAGGAAGCTCCTAACCTCTGTAACTAATGTAGGGGTAGGCCAGGTCTCTACTGCAGCTATCTTCTCCGGGTCAACTGATAGTCCATCTCCGGTGATTATGTGCCCCAGAAATGGTACTCTATCCCAACAGAACTCACATTTGCTGAGTTTGGCGTACAGCCTCTCATGTCTCAGCGTCTTCAACACGATCTTGAGATGTCTCTCATGCTCCTCCTGGCTCTTGGAATATATCAAGATATCGTCTATAAATACCACCACGAACTTATCTAAGTACTGGTGGAAGACATTGTTCATCAAACACATGAATACTGCTGGCGCATTGGTTAAACCAAACGGCATAACTAAAAACTCATAGTGGCCATACTTCGTCCGAAAGACCGTCTTCTGGATGTCCTCTTTCCGTACCTTGATCTGATGATAACCGGATCTGAGATCGATCTCTGTGAGTACAAAATGCGCTGCTAAGCTAATCAAGTAAATCATTATTGCGTAGCATAAGGTACTTGTTCCTTATCGTTACAGCACTTAACGCCCTGTAATCGATACGCAACGTACCGTCCCTTCCTTCTTCGGTACAATATGATGGGTACTCCCCATTAAGAAACACTAGCCCGACTGAAACTCTTGTCTAAGAGATCCTCTACTATGGACCTTCAACTTAACCAACTCTATCGGTGCTAGTCTGAAGACGGGAAAATATCCGGCTCGGCTCTTGGAGTCAACTTTATAGCAAACTCTCTCTCTCTGTCAGGTTGCAAGCCTAAAAGATTCTCTGGAAACACATCTTCAAACTCTGGTATAATGCGGGGTACACTGGTTCCCCTTCTGCAATGTGTGCCTCTAAGGTAGATGGGCACCCTGCTCCCGGGCTCCCAGAAGTAGCTCAAACTCAGGGTAATCTGGTGGTCCTAAATAATGTAATCACGTCGACAAATTCGCGTCGCGTGGTATTGGCTCAATCAATCCATGTCTAGGATAAGGTCATAGTCTAGACTAAACCTCAAAATAATTTCTCCCGTTCTGTTTCCAACATCAATCCTCAAGAGAGAAAATATTCCTTGCCTAATGTATAATTTCTTTTCTCCTTAAATTTATTCCTATATTTGTATTCTTCAAATTTCTTTCCTTGTCATTTATCTCTCCAAGTCACATAGTACGTTAATGGTATTCCTCAAGCCCACACTAGAATTCCTGGAATCAGATTATTATCTTCCAAGTGAGAGCCTGAAATTTTATCTCCTCTAGCTCATAATCATCGTTCCTAGCATTGCTATCATATGCAACTACTAGTTTCCATTATCAGGCTATGCATTTCCCTAAATTATTCTAGGTCATGATCAACAATCCTTCCAGCTCTTAATACTTCCAAGGCCACTGCTACCCCAAGTACGGGTAGGGTACTACTAGGTCCAACTCTCTTGCCAACCTTCCACACTAGTTCTAGAATCCAAAGAACCCACCAATCTATCCTGATAAGGTAACAATCTTTTCCGAGAAAGGTATACGAATTCTGTCTCCTGTCGTCTGGTCTTCGATCTTCTTCTGGAGGGAAATCATCAGTCACAAGCATTCGTCTCCCCGAACAATAGGGGACGAGAAACAAGGATATCGATATTGACGAAGATTGAACGAATGCAAAGTGGAAGTCCAAGGGCGATAATCACATACAAGGAGTTTTAAAATCGATTATGGATTGAGATCCTATTCAATAATCATAACATCTATTCCTAATTTGCAGGCTCGCTTGGCACAGTCAGGTGACCAAGACGATTTAAATCGGACCTGCATGGGCCACCACAAAAACATGTCACGCCCCAGTCCCAAAATACTGTCACGACCCGCACCCGGTATAGGGGTACGAGAGCGTGGGTACGTCCAGCCTACGCCGCAGCATCGGCGGTAGAACACTGTCTAGGTCAAGCACTATCTAAACGATATCGCACTAGTATCCAACTCCATAAGGAGACACGGATAACAATATAAAAGAACAACATACTCAATCACATAACTACAGCACGATAAGAAATCGAAGAAAAGAAATAAGAATACAACACAAGTCTAAACTGTAAATAATCTAACTCAACATAAACTAAGTCTCAACAAAATGCCGGAGACAAATCCGGTACCAAATAAACTACTGAAAGAAACTAACTAGATATCTAGTGATTTCGGCTAGACCTCCCAGAATCACTACTACACTACTAAATCCAAGTCTCAGCTACTCACCCTGTGGTCCATCAGTGTCAGATACCAGTCCTCTAGGCATAGTTTAAAAAATATTTTCCAGTCAGGAAGGAGCAAAGTACATCTCTAAATAGCAGTTCTATATCAATGATATAAACTATGTAGCAGTTCTAGATGGAAATATACGAGATGCATGTATAGGTACGAGAAATGTACAAAAGGAAATACTGGAAATACTATAAGTAAATGCAGGAAAAGAAACAATATGTCAATGAGCAAGAATCCTATGACTAAGTGTGTGAGTACTAGCTTTAACATGTGATCGGCTTGGGAACTTGATCAGGCTGGTTATATATGATTAGCTATGATTCATGTAAGGTCAGGCTAACCGTTGGTTAGCTATGATGCATGTAGAGGTCAGGCTAATCACACGTAACAGCTATGAAGCATGTAAATGGTCAGGCCGCACCCGACGTGAGATGTGCGGTGAGCTATGATGCATGTAAAGTTGGGTATGATCACATATCTATACTAAAATACTCCCCACCCCGACTGGTATAGTAGATCCAACCATGGTACGCTATGGCACGGGATTTTCTAGGGAGGTAGCAAATCTCTCCGAAAATTAGTGTCTGTACATGTACAAGATAACAATGAAACAAGACTTGTACAAGCTACACCATGAACAAGGAATAATATCTCATGACGAGATCCGTATATACCAGTCCGTGTAACCATCGTGTCAAGAGCATGGATATTTACACTAGATATACAGTGAACATAGGAGATATCATAATTAAGAAACTAATCAGAGAATGTACTCGCCTTGGGTCCTTAGCTGGTGAATACCGATGTCCTGTCCCTGAGTATCGTCTAGAGGATCCAACAGTCCTATACACATATAATAATATCACTTGTATCAGATGCTACACTAACACACAATTGAAATACACTGGCCTCAGGGCTATGTCAGGCATGGCTCTAGTCAACTAGGGTCATCTAGTAGGAATACGTATATAAATACACATTTACACTCAGAGTATACCAATAAAAATGTATATAATATATATATATATATATATATATATATATACATATATATATATATATATATATATATATATATATATATATATATATATACATATATATATATATATATATATATATATATATATATATATATATATATATATATATATATATATATATAAGTGTCTATTAGTAATTGTACAAAATACGTATATGTGTATATACACTAAATAGATGTATATAAATATATATTTATATACCAAAATATATATTTGTATCTATACCAATCAAATATTTATATATATATATTAACTAATCAGAGAATGTATATAATGCCACACTTCTCAAGGTGATCTCAAATGAAGTAGCAGTTAGTTCCAATGAGTCCGGAGCAGTCCAAATAGCTAGAAACTATATAAAGAAGTCCAAGATCGGAGTTCGACACGATAATCGAGATAAGGATACCAGGTCCGCAATACATAGAGAAAACATACAGGGGTTAGCTAAGATTAAGATTAACAAGTTTAGCTAAAAAGAGAAAATGGTCGATTGTTTGTTATTAAGGTAACACCTTAGTTTATGAAAATTATTTTGAAATTATTTTGAACAATAATTGTTAAAACTTTTCTTTCGAACATAATTACAATTAAAAGTTTATTTATAAACTTTAGAATTTATGTAAAAGCCAATATATATTTACCTATAGTAGAATCGGTTACCAGCCCAAATAACTGATTTTAAACTAAGCTTAATGTTGAAACCATTACCTAATTAATATTACAACCCAAACTTATTATATATTCACATAACCAAAATCCTTATATATATAACATAACTTAACTTTACATATAATAAATAACTAAATTCATACATTATAAACAATAAAACTAATTATATTCTAATTAACTAAACTCTTAAAAATAACTTAACTAATACAGTGTGAAACACTGAAACAAAGAAAGAGGGAAGAGGGAAGACGGAGAGAGGGAGCTCACGTTGGGGGTCTCGGCGTCGACGCGGTGGAGTTCCGTCGAGGTCAGCCCGGAGTTGCTGGCGTCGCTCACCGGAAAAGTGCCGACGCGGTGGATCTGGAGGCGCAGGGTAGCAGCGAAGCTCGGCGACGGCTGGATCGATCGGCTCGACGCACACGGAGGGAGGGGACGGCTCGATCTGGTGGCGCGGGGCGGCCACAGGCGAGCTCGACGCCGAGGAGGAGGTCCCGCAGCCACAGGCGATAGGTCAAAATTAGGGTTAGGGTTTTGAATTTCTGATGTGTCAGGGTTGTTGGATCATGTCCGGAGCTGGACACGATGGTAGTGTTGTACTGTGGTATGTGGGGTGGATGTGTCCGAGTGTTGGATACAGGGATTTGATGTTTGCACAGTGGTGGTTGTGTCCAGATGGTGTCGGACACGAAAATCTTATTGTAATGTTGTAATAACTGGACACAGGAATGAAGGGATACGATAGGACACCCGAGGTCGGACCCGAGGCCAACACGGCTGACACGGTAAAGTTGGACACACGGATACGAGCACACAAAACAAATGGTGATGGCTGTTGGCTTGTGGGAATTTGTGAGGGCTAGCCTAGGTTTTGGGGATTAGGGCTTCTTGGGAAGGGTGTGGGTGTGTGACTTTAAATAGGGAGAGAGGGTGTGTGAATGAAGGGTGAGGATTGGCCCAATTAATGAATGGCCAAGATTAGACATGAATGAGTTCTTCATGTGGGAATGAGGGTGTGGACTAGTCAATGGGAGATGGTAAACTTGTAAATTTTTAAAAGAAAAAGATTACAATTTAAGAAAATATTGTAAGAAGCTTCCAAGGCTAACTGATTCCCAATTAGCTACTAATTAAACCCACATTCCAAAACCTTAGAAAGTATGTAATTTATTTACTATCCCAAATGGATATAAAAATTTATTATAAAATATCAACTAGTCCTTCAAATAATTTTTATTAAATAAATAATTTCATGATTTCAAGCCAATAAATATTCGAAGCTAGAGTATTATATTTACATATTATTTATTTATTTATTGTATAATAAATCGACATTTAGGAAAAATGATTTTTATAAAAGATTTTAAATCACCTTCTAAAATCAACCATTGTTCAAAAATCTAATACTAAAAATTCAAGGAGAAAATATTTTATAAACTTGATATTTAAAATAAATTAAAATCTAAATATTTTGGAAATTTGGAAATCGGAGGTTACAAGTCTATCCACCTTAGAAAAATTTCGTCCTCGAAATTTAAGATCCTCAATAATTGCATTTACTCATTATGTTATTTCTATCAAAATTTAAATTTCAAACCAAATAATCATGAAGAAATTCTATATTGTTATTTCACAACCTTTCAAAAATTCTGTAACATCATATTCCTGAAAATCTTCAAGTTTAAAATCAAATTCAATTTTTTTATCATAATCTCCTCCAAAATTTAAGTTCGTATCTAAATACTCAAGGATTTTAATATCCAATCCTCCAATTGAAATCCAATCAATGCATATTTATAAAATTTTAAAAAAAATCGTATCCCAAAATTTGAATTTAAACACTAATCCATTAATCATCTTACTCCTCTAACTCAAATTCAATTGATGCTTATTCAAAATCTAAATCCTCATTCCGAGAATTGAATTCGACACTATTCCATTAACGATTTTATTTCCTGCTTTCCTTTTTCCTCAAAATACTCAATGATGCGATACTTACGGAATCTTCAATGCAACATTCATAATATAAAATTTTAAATTTCTATCTTGCAATCAAATAGATATAATGATAATTTTCCTAATTTTCTCAAATTTTAATAACCAATTCAATCATATCAAGACCTTCCTAAAATTAATAAATCCTCAATTTTGTCCTGTGAATTTCTTAACTCTCTATTTAAGTTAATGTTTATCCTCGAATTTCAATCATACCTCAATTTTCGTAAAGTCAATGATCCATCACATTCTGTTATAACAACCCCTTAATTCTTTATTTAAATTAATGCTTATCCACAAATTTAATTATCTTGTCCCTTTTTGTCAGTCATAACCTTGTCATAGATCTTTGCTATGGTCAAAACCCTAATGATCATGGTTTAAGAAAATTCTGCCTACAGCCATGCAATCTAAGAAAATATATAGGTCATGTGTCTTTTGTCATGGTACTGCAGTCTCTGTTAGGGTGTACTACCAATTTTATTCTAACAAGAAATCATGCATACGAACTACAGTACTAGGAAAATCAATCAATCGAAAGACGAAAAAAGGAACATTAAGAAGGAAAGAAAGAACCTGCTAACATATTACTTGTAGTATCTCCTATCTCTAACAAACACTTAACTCTAGCACATTCACTAACTAATTCCTATCCCTGTACACTGGTACCTATATCAACTAATCATTAATCCACAAGATCCATGAATATTTCAATATTGCACACACCTGTCTATTAATACCAAAATCTGATACCAAGAACCTCTAACACGATTATAGGTCAATTGGTGCATGTAAAGTTTGATACCTCTATCTCTTTAGGTACCCTTGTTCTACTTTAGTACACCCACTGCTAGTTCTCGTTCCTACTACAATTGTTCATACTATTTGTTCTTATCACTCAAGTGCATACCAAGTGTAACACACCATACTAAGTGCTAAACTCTTTCTAATACAACTCTAGATGGACACCCAAGTTTGTCTGCGGTACCATCTCAACCATGTCTAAGTCATCAGATCCTTACACATGTATATCATCTACTCAAATATTAATATTCATATCTCTCATCTACCATAAAATTAATCCTCAAAATAATCGTCAAGGTTTAACTTTTCGATCAACTTAAAAATAAATTGCATATACCTCCTCAAAGTCAGATACTCAACATCGGAATAAAATTTTTAATCACTTCTAAAATCTTTGTAGCCTTGACCATGTTTATTGAATCAATATTTAAAATCCTCAAAATTTTAATGACACAATCTCAACTCCTCAATAATTCTCAAAGTTAAAATTTATTTCCACTCTTTAATTTATATATCCACAAATATACATATAAGTGCTCACGGTCTCTAATACTCGAGGTGCACTCAATACCTCTATTGTCTACAACTGTGTACTAAATTTTTTTTTTTTTACTGCCCGAATCACTTGCACTATTACCTCCAATGATCAAAGTTATCATCACCTGTATTTTCTTTCATAATTTTTAATCTATGTCAACTGGTATATCATCTAATTATCATCATACAGAGTGCTTACTGTTATTAACGTTATTCTCGACTAATCCTCGATATAGAATCATTAGAACTCTTGGTATTATATCACTAGCTTCATTAATGGATCATCTCATCAAGCTTATTGGAACTCATGATTACCTGTACCTTCTATAATACTCATGTTTCTTTACTCTCATGGGCAAGTATATGGTTCTCATCTCAATTGATGTATATGTATTTCTCTTTAACCTTTTATAGCCTGTTAAACTAATCTGTGATACGCTTCACCATTTTCCTTTCTAATTTCGATATTTCTCTACTCATGACACCTCATTATAACTCTTCATGCATATAAATTTATTTACCTTTAACACACCCGATATCAATCATCAAATTGAACGTCATGCTCCATTAATCCTTAACACAATTCCTTGATACCTAATTGTTTTCATAGATCATCCAATTATATAATCATGATTATCCAGGACGGGTATGTTGGCTCTGATACTAACTCTAGGAACTATCACTGATACTCTATATTCTCCTTCTACTCACAGTCTCTAATGACACTTATCCTAGAATCATTGTTACAAGGTACTATGCTATGGGTTAACTCTAGATTAAGGCCTACTGCTCACATGTCCAACTAGGAAACACTTACAACTCACTAGCAACACTAAGTCAATACTAATACTCAAGACACAGACATAATTACAAGTCACTAATTATCATACTTAATAAGAAATCCTCAAAGAATAGGAGCTCAAAAAGTCTGGATCGAGGACTGAAGGTGTTTCTACTGCTAGCAACCAAAAGAAACAATGGAATAAAGTCTTGTATAACAGAAATAGATAAGTGTTGAGATGACACTTTAAGAACAAATTTAGGACACAACCTGATAATCATACACGTCGGTCAGAAATCATGACGCTGAGAATCCTCGCCATGCTAGTAAGCATAGGTGCGGTAAACGACAGGTTCCGTAATTAAAGTACGCAACCCTATAATCATGACATCTAGAATTTTTGCCACGCCAACCGGTACGGCTGCGATGAACTCTAGGTTTCATAACCAAAACAGACGTTTCACCTTTCTCACTGTTCTCGTCAATATATGTCATCAGATGATATCATAAAATTTAGTCCGTAAAATTCATCTCGGCATAAAATCAAACTCTACAATGAAACCAAGATCCTAATTTAATAATTGATCAACAGGAATCAAACTCAATATCAACGAGTGAGGACGGACGGAAACAAGGCGAAGGATTTAAAATTAGAAATTACAATAAGATTCTCAAGGGGTCGTCCCAGGAATCTCTCAAGAATTTATGATTGAGTATCCTCTCTCATCCTAGTATCCTATGTCCTATATTCTATAGCAGGCACCTAGTAGTACAACTATGACGTCGCACTACCACGACATCGCACAACTTGCGAAGTCTGACCTGCATGGGCCACCACTAAAAATGTGTCATGACCCGCACCCGGTATAGGGGTACGAGAGCGTGGGTACATCCAGCCTACGCCGCAGCATCGGCGGTAGAACGCTGTCTAGGTCAAGCACTATCTAAACGATCTCGCACTAGTATCCAACTCCATAAGGAGACACGGATAATAATATAAAAGAACAACATACTCAATCACATAACTATAATACGATAAAAAATCGAAGAAAAGAAATAAGAATACAACACAAGTCTAAACTGTAAATAATCTAACTCAACATAAACCAAGTCTCAACAAAATGCCGGAGACAAATCCGGTACCAAATAAACTACTGAAAGAAACTAACTAGATATCTAGTGATTCCGGCTAGACCTCCCGGAATCACTACTACACTACTAAATCCAAGTCTCAGCTACTCACCCTGTGGTCCATCAGTGTCAGATACCAGTCCTCTAGGCATAGTCTGAAAAATGTTTTCCAGTCAGGAAGGAGCAAAGCACATCTCTAAATAGCAGTTCTATATCAATGATATAAACTATGTAGCAGTTCTAGATGGAAATATAAGAGATGCATGTATAGGTACGAGAAATATACAAAAGGAAATACTGGAAATACTGTAAGTAAATGCAAAAAAAGAAACAATATGTCAATGAGCAAGAATCCTATAACTAAGTGTGTGAGTACTAGCTTTAACATATGATAGGCTTGGGAACTTGATCAGGCTGGTCACATGTGATTAGCTATGATTCATGTAAGGTCAGGCTAACCGTTGGTTAGCTATGATGCATGTAGAGGTCAGGCTAATCACACGTAACAGCTATGAAGCATGTAAATGATCAGGCCGCACCCGACGTGAGATGTGGGGTGAGCTATGATGCATGTAAAGTTGGGTATGATCACATATCTATACTAAAATACTCCCCACCCCCGACTGGTATAGTAGATCCAACCATGGTACGCTATGGCACGGGATTTCCTAGGGAGGTAGCAAATCTCCCCGAAAATTAGTGTCTGTACATGTACAAGATAACAATGAAACAAGACTTGTACAAGCTACACCATGAACAAGGAATAACATCTCATGACGAGATCCGTATATACCAGTCCGTGTAACCATCGTGTCAAGAGCATGGATATTTACACTAGATATACAGTGAACATAGGGGATATCATAATTAAAAAACTAATCAGAGAATGTACTCGCCTTGGGTCCTTAGCTGGTGAATACCGATGTCCTGTCCCTGAGTATCGTCTAGAGGATCCAACAGTCCTATACACATATAATAATATCACTTGTATCAGATGCTACACTAACACACAATAGAAATACACTGGCCTCAGGGCTATGTCAGGCATGGCTCTAGTCAACTAGGGTCATCTAGTAGGAATACGTATATAAATACACATTTACACTCAGAGTATACCAATAAAAATGTATATAATATATATATATATATATATATATATATATAAGTGTCTATTAGTAATTGTACAAAATACGTATATGTGTATATACACTAAATAGATGTATATAAATATATATTTATATACCAAAATACATATTTGTATCTATACCAATCAAATATTTATATATATATATATATTAACTAATCAAAGAATGTATATAATGCCACACTTCTCAAGGTGATCTCAAATAAAGTAGCAGTTAGTTCCAATGAGTCCGGAGCAGTCCAAATAGCTAGAAACTATATAAAGAAGTCCAAGATCGGAGTTCGGCACGATAATCGAGATAAGGATACCAGGTCCGTAATACATAGAGAAAACATACAGGGGTTAGCTAAGATTAAGATTAACAAGTTTAGCTAAAAAGAGAAAAGGGTCGATTGTTTGTTATTAAGGTAACACCTTAGTTTATGAAAATCATTTCGAAATTATTTTGAACAATAATTGTTAAAACTTTTCTTTCGAACATAATTACAATTAAAAGTTTATTTATAAACTTTGGAATTTATGTAAAGGCCAATATATATTTACCTATAGTAGAATCGGTTACCAGCCCAAATAACTGATTTTAAACTAAGCTTAATGTTGAAACCATTACCTAATTAATATTACAACCCAAACTTATTATATATTCACATAACCAAAATCCTTATATATATAACATAACTTAACTTTACATATAATAAATAACTAAATTCATACATTATAAACAATAAAACTAATTATATTCTAATTAACTAAACTCTTAAAAATAACTTAACTAATACAGTGTGAAACACTGAAACAAAGAAAGAGGGAAGAGGGAAGACGGAGAGAGGGAGCTCACGTTGGGGGTCTCGGCGTCGACGCGGTGGAGTTCCGTCGAGGTCAGCCCGGAGTTGCTGGCGTCGCTCACCGGAAAAGTGCCGACGCGATGGATCTGGAGGCGCAGGGTAGCAGCGAAGCTCGGCGGCGGCTGGATCGATCGGCTCGACGCACGCGGAGGGAGGGGACGGCTCGATCTGGTGGGGCGGGGCGGCCACAGGCGAGCTCGACGTCGAGGAGGAGGTCCCGCAGCCACAGGCGATAGGTCAAAATTAGGGTTAGGGTTTTAAATTTCTGATGTGTCAGGGTTGTTGGATCATGTCCGGAGCTGGACACGATGGTGGTGTTGTACTGTGGTATGGGGGATGGATGTGTCCGAGTGTTGGACACAGGGATTTGATGTTTGCACAGTGGTGGTTGTGTCCAGATGGTGTCGGACACGAAAATCTTATTGTAATATTGTAATAACTGGACACAGGAATGAAGTGATACGATAAGACACCCGGGGTCGGACCCGAGGCCAACACGGCTGACACGGTAAAGTTGGACACACGGACACGAGCACACAAAACAAATGGTGATGGTTGTTGGCTTGTGGGAATTTGTGAGGGCTAGCCTAGGTTTTGGGGATTAGGGCTTCTTGGGAAGGGTGTGGGTGTGTGACTTTAAATAGGGAGAGAGGGTGTGTGAATGAAGGGTGAGGATTGGCCCAATTAATGAATGGCCAAGATTAGACATGAATGAGTTCTTCATGTGGGAATGAGGGTGTGGACTAGTCAATGGGAGATGGTAAACTTGTAAATTTTTAAAAGAAAAAGATTACAATTTAAGAAAATATTGTAAGAAGCTTCCAAGGCTAACTGATTCCCAATTAGCTACTAATTAAACCCACATTCCAAAACCTTAGAAAGTATGTAATTTATTTACTATCCCAAATGGATATAAAAATTTAATATGAAATATCAACTAGTCCTTCAAATAATTTTTATTAAATAAATAATTTCATGATTTCTAGCCAATAAATATTCAAAGCTAGAGTATTATATTTACATATTATTTATTTATTTATTGTATAATAAATCGACATTTAGGAAAAATGATTTTTATAAAAGATTTTAAATCACCTTCTAAAATCAACCATTGTTCAAAAATCTAATACTAAAAATTCAAGGAGAAAATATTTTATAAACTTGATATTTAAAATAAATTAAAATCTAAATATTTCAGAAATTTGGAAATCGGAGGTTACGAGTCTATCCACCTTAGAAAAATTTCGTCCTCGAAATTTAAGATCCTCAATAATTGCATTTACTCATTATGTTATTTCTATCAAAATTTAAATTTTAAACCAAATAATCATGAAGAAATTCCATATTGTTATTTTATAACCTTTCAAAAATTCTGTAACATCATATTCCTGAAAATCTTCAAGTTTAAAATAATTCATGAAGAAATTCCATAATTGCGGTGGCAGCGGCCGGAGCTGTTCAGGCCGCGCGGGTCGGGAGCAGCTCAGTGCGGCTGGGAACCCCTCAGTCCGGTCGGGGGTCGGGATATCATAGGCCGGGTGGTGGTGATGGTGTTAGACTGATGGTGGTGGTGATGGTGTTGAGGGTGGTCGGTCGGGAAACTCTGGCCGGCGGAGGAAGTCACACAGGCGAGACCGGAGCGGTGCAGTCCGGCGACGGGGGGAGATCCTCAGTGTCGGAGCGTCGGGGTGACTCAGCCGCGGGGTGAGCACAGTGGGGGATGATCCACAGCGTCGGCGGAATAACTTCAGCGAGGGAGGGATCGACAACGCCGGCGGGGACGCACGGGAGCGGGGGTCGGATCGACAGCGTCGGAGTGACGGCGGCGCCTGGCCGGAGTCGGGCCGGAGAGGCCGGCGGGTCTTCCCTGGGAGGGAACTCTAATGAAGAAGAAAGAGGCTAAGGAAGAAGGAGAAGAAAAATAATGGAGGGAATGAAGCTTTGCATGGGAAGAAATATGGAGGAGGAGAGAGAGAGATGTATTGGGATTAGGGCCGGTGGGTTTATGTGTTGAGGGTGGAGAAATGAGCTACTTTATAGGGAAGTGTGTGGAGGAGATGGGTGGTTGGGATCAATCCATTTAAAATGGATGGATGGGATTAAACATAAAGAGGAGAGGGTTTCTTCATGAGGGTGAATGAGTGGGTGAGAATGGGACCCTATTTTGGGACCCTCTCAATTGTTCATGTCCAATAGGATGATGCCACACAATTCAATAATTGTAACTTAGCCCCATAAATTCGGGAAATTGCATGGACACATAAAATGACACAAAAATTGCGGAGAAAAATATATTTGGAAATTTCCATGGTGAGGGGGGATTGTGCGTTAGGCACGGGTTTAATTAGGAAGACATTGGGATTAAATTAAGGATTGAAATGGGATTTACAAAGTCAGTATCCCAGATTTAAATAGAAACAAAGCGTCCCGCGAATTTAATTTAATTGGGGTACTTGGGGTCAAAATCCGGAAATGACGCAAGGCCAAAAATGGTGGGGGCTTGGAGTCAGTCTTGGACCCTTTAGTTGGCCCGGCTCAACGGGTTAAGTTGGTAACCCAAAATTTAGAGTAACGACACAAGTGTCCGACACGGAATTAAATATGGGTTACAATTTTGGAATATTGCGCAATTAATTTAGAGCACACAACAATTAATTTTAAAAGACGAAAAAGTCCAATGCCTAATTTGGCGGGTCAGGTCAGAAGTACAAAAATTGAACGGAATTTATGGGCTGATATTGGGCTTCGAAAAAATCAAAAAATGATGGGACACGCCAAGGGTTTAAATAAATTGAATTAAATTCCAGATAAATTATCTCTACGCTAAACCTCAACATCTGCTATCAAAATTTTCCAAAACCACTCTAACTATCTAGAGAATAAATTGAGGGGGTTTACAATTAGAGGACTGTAAATTTGACAATTCTAAAAAAAAAAAAACCCTCAGACATCATCGAATAATTTTTGTATTACCCCCTAAAAAAAATCCAAAAATCAAGGTTCTTGATAAAGGCACTGCAAAGATGACTCGGGTTGCCCCAAACTTTTTTTTCTAAATTTTTCACTTAAAATTTTACTCATGGCTAGTCCAAAAATTTATTTAGGACCGTCAATTTTTTGACAGTCCTTCCAATAATTTGGACTGACAAAAACTTTTAGGTAAATAAATTTTTGGACTAGTCCCGAGTAAAATTTTAAGTAAAAAATTTAGAAAAAAAAATTTGGACCAGTCTAAGTGTAGTTTGTAGTACTTTTATCATCATCGAAAATCAAATACAATACCATTTTTTTTCTTTTACACATTTAGGCATGTTCAATATATTCGATGGCTATGGAATGTGGTCTACATAACTATATCGACAAATTGTTGCAGCAATCTGTCTATTTACATGGATTTGATTCGAATTTTTGGGAGATTGATACTAATTTTAGAAGAACTCTCGTCTCAAAAGCCTAGAGAGCCAACAATGTTATCAACTCATATCGAGTTTTCCATAAAACAATGTAGGTATAGGATCGGAACATTCCATCAGACTCGTAATTCTCCAATGGTGTAAGGAATGATGTAATCTTTTCATCTTCTTGGTGCATCTTGATTTGGTTGCATCCGAAGAAGTCATCCATGAAAGACATTCGTATGATTCCGCAAGTATTGTCGATTATGACATTCGTAAATGGCAATGGGAATTTGCTTTTCGGGCATTCAAATTCTGGAAGACGATGCAGGCTTAGAACTTTCCATTCTTTTTAAGTATGGAGACCATTGTCCGTCCAATCAGGTGTTGTTGATCATGACGTCCATAATTGTGGTTTGTGTGACTGTGTTGCATGTATGATATAGAGGGTAGGATAGTTGAGGGTATGCATATATTAAGTACTAGGTTAAGGTCAGCATATATTGCCTTTAGCTGCATTTAAGTTTCTCAAAAATATCAGTGGGTAGTTAGATTTAAGAATTTTAAGAAGATAGTTGACCTATATAATAATTTGGATTGTTAAGTTGAACCACTATTCTGAGAAATTCTAAATGAAGCAAATATTGCGAATAGAAAAAGTCAAGAGTGGTATGCATGGCTAATATTTGATTCGTAACCAAGAGGATTAAGACTAGAAAGTTAAATATCAAATATGAAGATTTTAGATGTTTGATAGAAGATGTGTTCGAAGCTAAATTTATTAGGCTAAGGATTAGAAGGATTCGTCGATAACCTAGCCTTGGAGACTACTCAAGTTGAAGTGGAAAATAAATAAAAAGAAAAAGATAGTGGAAAAGTAGTATACCAGGAATGGCATGCTAAATTTTCAATAATAGCATTAGTGATCGTGGATTTCCAAAATGGTTATGAACAAGTTGATTTATCATTGTGGTTAAGAAATATTTAGGCTAAAGAAATTAATGAGAGGCTTAAGGCATGCTTCAATTATGATAGGTTATGATACAACATTATTGATGATTAATGGATTGAGGAATGGTAAGGCAAATTCTTAAAGATTAGCATTATGGAACGTTGTTAAAAAAATCAATATGAAGAAGGGAACTCGTAATTGATTAAGGAAGATTGGAGACATAAATTATTGTGAAAGTTAAGGTATAATTCATTTGTGATAGATTTGCACGATATTACTTTTATTAAGGATTAGTGATTTAGTAGTGTCTTGAGGACAAGGCAGAAAAAAGGGGGTAGGTTCTAAATATATTTTTTAGCTGAATTATTGCTTGAGAAAAATAGATGGTGCGATAGTGGTTATTGTGAAGAAGTGATAGAAGATAATATTCTAGATATTTTATTCATCATGATATTACATATATATACATCCACATATCAACTTAGGGCCTAAGTCACATGGCCAATCACCATAAATATAATTTAACACAATTTACCCCAATCATCATATATAGCCAACCAATCACCATATGTAGATAATCACCATAAATGCAATTTAATGATACAATTTAATCCTAATATCCCCCTCAAGTTGGAGCATGCAAGTCATAAATGCCCAACTTGCGCAAAAAAAACTCAAATTATCGTTTGTTCAATGCTTTTGTGAAAATATCCGTCAGTTGCCCATCCGTTGAAACATGAGATGTGCGAATAACTCTAGCAAGAATATAATCCCTCAAAAAATGACAATCCACCTCAATGTATTTTGTGCGATCATGAAAAACTGGGTTCTACGCAAGATGTAAAGTAGATTGACTATCACAAAATAAATCCATAGTACACGAATGTTGTACCCCCAAACTGCCAAGCAACCCCTTAAGCAACTTAAGCTCATACGTGACCGCCGCCATCGCACGGTACTCCATTTTGGCCGAAGAATGGGACACCGTCACTTGTTTCTTCATCTTCTAAGAGATGGACGAATCACCAAGAAAAACAAACCAACCAGACCAAGAGCGTCGTGTGATGGGACAACTCGCCCAATCAGAATCACACCACCCCTGGAACCGCAAATCACAGTCAGAGCGAAGAAGAATATCTTAATCGGGACAACCCTTCAAATATCTAACAACCCTCAAAACTGTATCCCAATGATCACGCCGGGGCTCATGCATAAACTGCGACAAGATGTGAACATCATAAGTCAAATCCGGCCAAGTAAACAAAAGATAAATCAGCCATCCCACAAGCCATCAATATGCTTTCCCATCAGACAAAAGTGGACTTGTAGAGCGTGCTAGTTGATGCTGTTGTTCCATGGAAAAGCTTGCGGATTTCTTTCCCAACAATCCTGTCTCAAAGATAATATCAAGTGTATATTTTCGTTGACAAAGAAAAATACCTTCCATACTTTGAGCTGCCTCAACACCAAGAATAAACTTCAATGCCCCAAGGTACTTCATGTGAAAGCATGTACTCAAATAATTATTAAAGGCAGTAAGAGCAGCAGAATTATTGCCAGAAAGAATCAAATCATCGACATACACAAGAATATTTATCTGAACATCGCCCTTATGAAGAGTAAAAAGCGAATAGTCATAGTACGATTGGAAAAATCTTTACTCCCGCAAAGAAGATGACAACTTCGCAAACCAACAACGAGGCGCCTGTTTAAGCCCATAAAGAGATTTTTGAAGCAGACATACCTGACCAGGGTGTTTGGTTTGGAAACCATGTGGTAGTTTCATATACACTTCTTCGGTAAGGTCTCCATGTAGGAAGCCATTGTGAACATCCATCTGATGTAGTTCCAATTCTTTGCTGCAGCTACAGCTACAGCTAAAAAGGCACGAACAGTAACCATTTTTGCAACTGGAGCAAAAGTATCAGTGTAATCAATCCCTTCAACCTGATGATTTCCAAAAACTACCAAACGGGCTTTAAGCCGTTCAACACTCCCATCAGAGTTATACTTTATCTTGTACACCTACCGGCTACCCAGAGCACGTTTTCCAGTCGGAAGTATCTCCATGGTCCATATACCACTATCCTCCAACGCCCGTATCTCCTTCTGCATAGCTTCTCGCCACCTTGTATCTTTAACCGCCTCTTTAAAGGAGGTCGGTTATGTACCTGCAATTACAGCTGCAAGAAAATTCTTGTATCCCAGAGAAAATCGGTCACAATTCAAAAAATGTGCTATAGGATAAAGAGTACCTAAGGAGTGATTGGACGTGGTAGAACGTTGGGAGGGAGGACTATGAGATAACTTTTGTATTATATTTGTAACAAGTCACGGAGCTTCACAGACAAAATCTTGGTACGCATGCCACGTCCCAGTGCACCCTCACCATTCGACACCACCACCGCCGTCTCATCCTCTGCTGTCGCAGCCGCCACGGCTGCCTCCGTCACGACGGCCTCCGTTGTCGCATCTTCTACGGTGGCATCGACCATTACCGTGCTATCCTCTACGACGGCCTCAGCCTCTACGACCGCCATTCTATCCATATGAGGTAGATCAAACCCCAAAGCATCATCGTCCAAGACAAGGGGCACAAGGTTAGGAGGAGCCATATCACCCCGATCATCTTCAACATAATAGGGAAACTTATTCTCATAAAATTTAACATCTCGAGAGAAAAAAATCACCAGTAGCTAGAACATACAATTTCCAACTCTTCTTGCCATGGGGGGTTTCCACAAAAATACACTTTCGACTGCGAGGAGCAAACTTATACATCTTAGCTTTTTGGTTGTGGGCAAAACAAAGACAACCAAAAACACGTAATTCATCATAAGAAGGAGGAGCACCAAATAATATTTTATAGGGAATTTTTAAAACCAAGAAGGCTCGAAGGAGTTCGATTGATCAAATAACCAGCCGCCAAAATACACTCACCCAAAAAAAATGACAAATTTCCTGAAAACGTAAAGCACGTGCCACATTCAAAATATGTCTATATTTTCGTTCGACCCTCTCATTCTGCTGAGGTGTACCTACACAAGATGTTGAAATAAAATACCATTTTGTGCAAAGTAGTCGCTCAGGCAATTAAACTCAGTACCATTATCACTTCGCACAATACGAACTTTGGAATTAAATTGCAGCTCAATCATAGAAAAAATGACAATACGAGAAAATCCAAACAATACGAGAAAATTCATCCACAATCGTCAAAAAATATCGAGTTCCACACGAAGAAGGCGTAGGATACAACCCACAAAGATCATAATGTATCAAATCAAAAATTGCAACAGCACGAGAGTCACTGACAGTAAAGATACCTCGAGTTTGCTTGGTCTGATGGCAAACTTCATATGCCTTATTCACTGAACTACTAGAGCTACTGACAACAGGAAGTGACTTTACTACTTTATAAGAATGATGCCCAAGTCGCCGATGCCAAATGTCCAGAGAAGTTGTCCCAGTCACTGCCAAGACCTGAGTCTTCGGTACAATACGAAAGTAGTAGAGTCTGTCCCATCGTTCACCGACGCCAATCAGGGTTCTCAAACTGGGGTCCTGTATCACGCACAATTTTTTTAGTGAATTGTACAACACAATTTATATCATTAATAAGATGGGCCACAGAAATTAAATTACAATGTAATTGAGGTACAAATAGAACATTCGTGAGAACCACGCCTGGTGCAAGAGCAACACGCCCGCAACACGAGGCAATCGCAGTCCGTCCGTCCGGGAGTCCAACCGGAAACTCCTCCATTGTCGTCACCCCCGACAATAAATTAAAATTCCCCGTAACATGATTCAAAGTGCCTGTATGAATCCAAGGTGTAATAGACTTACCCACCAGACGATCCTCCGGAGATTTGGTTGAAGAATTAACAAGCATAGAAATAAGTTGTTACCATTGGTCCGGAGTCAATCCCGGCAAACCACCGTCGCTTGCACCATCATCTTCCATCTGCGGTTGTACAACAATGAAGCCACGTCCTGCCACCGCCGTACGCACTTTCGTACCCCGTCCACGTCCACCACCAGCCGCATGTCCGCTAAATCGGACATTGAGCGAATTATACAGTAGTTTTGCCTTCTCAAAGTATGGTATTGTCTTCTTCACCGAAGCGTCGATAGTATGCAAAATCTACTGCACAAGCATCGATTAGACGTAATACCAATCCTCCAATTGATCCTTCCCAGAAGGTTTATTGATAGGCCCATCAACAAACCCAAATTTTTGTCGAGCCTGTAGAGAAAGTCGAATAGATCTCGACCATTCATCATAATTCTCCCTATGAAATACCACTTTCGTAACTGTATTACCGGATTGTCATTAGAACCAAGGTAATACAGGGATGTGGGATTGATCAGCGATGCCACCGGCGTAGAAGTTCTGCCGCCGCCGTCGCTAGTCTTGTCGTTGTCGCCGTCGCCGCTCGACATACCGCCACCGTCGCAGATCCAGAATACTGGAGAGCCGTTAGGCTCTGATACCATGCAAAAAAGTGATAGGAGATAATATTCTAAGTATTGCTTTCATCATGATATTACATATATATATATATACATCCACATATCAACTTGGGGCCTAAGTTACATGGACAATCACTATAAATATAATTTAATCCCAATACCCCAATCACCATATATAGCCAGCCAATCACCATATATAGCTAATCACCATAAATATAATTTAATGATACAATTTAATCCCAATAGGTATATACGATTAGTGCTTAGGTTAGAGGACCTAACAATTTATCGAATAACTACATATTAAAATCATGGATAAAAGGGGATTTTGTAATTTCATCTTTAGGACTAAGCATATTTTGGTAAATAAGTAATGACGAGTTATATCCATTTCTTCGAGATTACATAAAAGGATTAAGTTTAAGGATTAAAAACTTCATTGTGGGGGAAAGAAAGTTTTGAATAAGATAGATAAAAGAAAATATCCTGATTGTGATATAGTCAAATGTAAACACCCGAATTTTTTCAGAAATTTAAAAATAAATTTTTGGAAATTTTCTTTGATTTTTAACTAATTAAAATCAATGTTTTCTGGAATTAAATTAATTTTGTGATTTTAATTAAATATTAAAATATTATAAAAATAATATTTTTGAGTGTAAAATGAAGAATTAGTCATAGTATAATTTTTCTGGAATTTATTGGGCCCAGAAACTATTTTTAATAGCTAAAAACACAAGTTTTAAATAAACCAAAACAAACTAACCTGAACCAACCTGAATCGGATTGAACCAACCAATATAAACTGAACCGTACCCAGAGTAAACCAACCCAAACAGTAACGGGTCGGATTCGGATCCGTACCCGTCGACCCAATACCCGAAACCCGACCCGTTATCCTTATTGCTACAGTAACCGTAGATTGAATCCCTAACCCCCGACTGTTCTTCTCCGCTGTAGCCGCCGCCGGCTGTTTTCCCAGCCACGACCTGTCACGACCCGCACCCAAAAAATCGGGCATGAGTCGTGGGTACGTCCAGCCTATGCTGCAGAATTGGCGGTAGAACGCTGTAAAGGTTCGTTCTAGGTCACAATCTATATATCTCACAAAACCTGTCAATATAACCTCTCCAAAAGGAGGGCAACTACGCAATATATATTTGTCTCAATCACAATAACTAGAAGAAGAGTAAAAGTACGATAAGATATCACAAAGAAACAAAGAAAAGAAGAGCAAGACAATATCCAAAATATACAGTCCAAGTCTAAAGTCTACAACATCTCACAGAAGCAACAAAATAATAAATACAGTCATCCAGAAAAGCAACTGGGAACAACCCAGGAAACCCACCTAGCTAACTAGGATGCTAACGGCGTCTCCTCGACGGGCTCCTCCTCAGTCTCCGGGTCACAACACTCCTCGACGCCCGGCCCGTAGAATGTCGGGCAAAAATTCTCAGGATCCTCTGGTGTAAACCCCCTGATTTTTCAAGAAATTTTAATTTGGAATTTTTCACAATTTTCTGTAAATTTCTGGGATTTTTCTGTAATTAAAACTAAGGTATTTTAATTTTAAAAGATTTTTAATTGATGTTAAATAATATTAACATATTATGTAAATAATATTTTCTGGTGTAAAATAAAAAACTAGACATAAGGTAATTTTCTGGGAATTTATTGGACCCCAGAAGCATTTTTAAAGCCCTAAAAACAAATTAAGAATTAAACCAAAATAAACCTAGAAATAAACCTGGTTTATTTGAAATAAACCAAACCGAACCAACCCAAACTGGACCGGTTTAATAAACCCAACCCTAGCGGGTCGGATCCGGGTCTAACCCGCGACCCGAAACCCGCTAGACCCGTACCCGCAATTTTGTTGTTGGATCGGGCCGGATCTGCCCGACCCGACCCGTCACCGACCCGACCCGAAACCCCTCATCTCCCCGACCGCTCAGCCCCGCACCCGCGCCGCTCCTGCTTCTTGCAACCGCCGCCGCCTGCTGTCACGCCCCAATCCCGAAAGGGTCAATCGTCCTCGCCGGATCCTTTACGGAACCGATTCGTCCTTGTTTGGGGCGTGATGCCGTACGAGCCTGGAGTTGCGCTCGCACCAGGCAAGAACTTACAGTTTTAGGAACCCATTTTGAAACACAATTTATAAAACACATTCATAGAGATTTGAACATAAATACGGAAGAAACATGCTTTTCATTGATAATTCAGAGTAATTTACATAGAGTTTACATTGATGCTCCTTCTCGGCTATTGAATTGCATTACAAAAGAATAACTCAAAATGCAGGGCACACTTCGTCAGATAGTCCACGTCGTTTGTACATTACGCCCTTGTATAGATTGAAGTCTCTGCCTCCAAAAATGAACTGACTCCAGCTATACTTCAAAATAGAGGTGCTCCTAACGCCTCCTCGCTATGCTCTAGCGTTGCACCGCCTGAGTGCCTGAAATAGTTGCCCACAACGTGGGTCAATACTCAACTTATACTGGTGAGCGGGATGAACCCACTCGACTAAATCGACACTAGCTTGTTAGGGGCGAGCATGCATTAAGATAGCTTCTATAAGGAAGCAAGTGAAATTAATTCATATCAGTTGCATGTTTTGATAGGAATGAAAATAGTATCGAATCCAACCAGTACACCGATTGCTTACTCAATCGATGCACGCCTTCCCTGAAACAAAACACAAGTATACTTACCATCTGCACAAGACAATAAGTTAGCATGCGTTCTATTCTATGCGGTCATTGGTGTGATCGACACCTTAGGGACATATTTCAAGCATTAGCGGCGCGCCCTATCAGCCCGAGAAGTAAGCCCTGCTGGAGGTCCCACTATGCATCGTGACGAGCATGAATCAAATATTTTCCTCTGGATCGATACGGTTCCAGTGCCCCGGAGAGCCGTTTCGAGGAAATGCCAAACCCTGTGCACAAGTTGTCCCAGACCATGCAAATGCATGAATAATTCATATTACATACAATACATCTTAATAAACAAAAGAAGTAAAGCAGCAACATATATATATCTCATACAACAGTTCATATTTTCTCAAGCGGTATTTCGATTCAGTTATCCCATAAGTCCAAACTCTATCCGAGGCACCAGGCCGCCACCAACAACAAACTTTCCTTATAAACAAGCTCAAATTATAAGGTGTGCAAGCATATGATAAATTAGTCTACAATTTCCATGTTCCTTTCTTAGTGGCTGGCATGCCTGTGGCTAAGGATTTTCTAGGCGTCCAACCGGGCATCATCGAGTGAATGATTAAAACTTAGAGATGTTGGCATGAAGAAGTAGGAAAGAAGGGACCAAACCACTCACTGGTTAAGGGAAAAGAGGCTGAAACTAGGAATCCCTCTAGCGACGATCAAACATCAGTTACGCGGACCTGAAATAGCACAAGCACCGAGTTAGAAATTTTACCTATCCTTCCTTGCCGAACTCTCCAAAATCCAAGCTCCAAACGATAAAACCAGCAGCAAAAACCAAGCAAATCAAAAGCAACACCAAATCAAAATCCCAAAGCGGCAATCAAGAAAACCAAGCAACCAAAACACGAAAACTATTGGACTCATTTCAATAGAGGCCTTTCCATGAGTTGGAAAGGATCATTGCATTTCGTCCGTGGCAAGAAGATGCCGAGATCTAAGTTACGACTCAGATGGACTAGTCACAAGCCCAATTACATAGTGCTTATCCCGGTCGGATCAGGATTTGAGGCACTACATAATATACCACTAAGAAAAAGTTTTGACCCAAAACTTAAGAACAAGCCCTACCTCCGACTGAAAGAACAATGAAGGATACTTCTCCTTCATCTCCGATTCCATCTTCCAAGTTGATTCCCCAACTGTATGGTTCCGCCACAGCATACGAACCAAGGACATCGTACGGTTGTGAAGTACTTTTTCTTTACGATCCAGGATCTGCACCGGCTCCTCTGAGTATGACAAATCCATGCGCAATTCTAGCTGTTCGAAGCTAACTACATGACTCGAGTCATGCACATACTTCCGTAGTTGAGAAACGTAGAATACGTTGTACACTCCAGCCAAGGCGGGAGGTAGTGCAATTCGGTACGCCACAGCTGCTACCCGTTCTAGTATTTCAAAGGGCCCGACAAACCTGGGACTCAGTTTGCCCTTCACGCCGAAACGCATCACTCTACGCATCGGCGTCACTTTTAAGAAGACATGATCCCCGAACATGAACTCCAAGGGCCTACGATGAGTATCGGCATAGCTTTTCTGTCGGCTCTGCGCAGTGCGGAGTCTTTCCCGAATCAAACAAACTTTCTCGACTACCTGCTCCACCAGCTCTGGCCCGAGTACCTGCCGCTCGCTGACTTCGTCCCAACATATTGGAGATCGACACTTGCGCCCATAGAGTGCTTCGTACGGTGCCATCTGGATGCTCGATTGGTAGCTGTTGTTGTACGCAAACTCCGCCAACGGAAGGTGCGTGTCCCAACTAGTCTTTAAATCGATCGCACACAGCCGTAACATATCTTCAAGAATCTGATTTGTCCTCTCTGTTTGGCCATCAGTCTGGGGGTGGTATGCGGTACTGAACTGTAGCTTGGTTCCCAAAGCAGACTGTAGGCTAGTCCAGAAACGAGATAAGAAACGTCCGTCACGGTCAGAGACGATAGAAGCAGGCACTCCGTGTAATCGAACAATCTCATCTATGTAAATATGTGCTAACCGATCGACGCTCCAAGCAACTTTTATGGAAAGAAAGTGGGCTGATTTGGTCAAACGATCAACTATGACCCAAATCGTATCATGCCCCCGTGGCATCTTCGGAAATCCCACAATGAAGTCCATAGTGATGTTGTCCCATTTCCACTCGGGAATAGCGAGTTTTTGCATCTCCCCGCCGGGCCTCTGTTGTTCAGCTTTCACCTGTTGACAGGTCATGCACTGTGACACAAAGGTCGCCACATCCTGCTTCATACCTTGCCACCAGAAGGTACCGTGTAAGTCCTTGTACATCTTAGTGCTCCCCGGATGCAAAGAATACTTCGCGTAGTGTGCTTCTGCCATAATTTCCCTTCGGAGTTCAGGGTCGCTAGGGACGCATAGCCTTCCTTTCATTTGTAAGGCCCCATCTTCGCCTGCCACAAAGTCAGACGTCTTCCCCGCCGAGATCAATCCGCGTACCTTCGCTAGGAATTGATCGCCATCCTGAGCTGATTTGATTCTACCACGTAAACTCGGTTCAAGATGGAGTGGTGCCAGCTGCACTCCTTGATGCCGAACTCGAAACTCGATGCCCATCGCCTCAAGATCTCGAAGTAAATGGTTGTTTATAGATAACGAGCCCACGTGCTTTCGACTCATAGCATCAGCAACGATGTTTCCCTTGCCTGGAGTATAAGCGATCGTTAGATCATAGTCCTTAATAAGTTCTAGCCAACGCTGCTGCCGGAGGTTCAATTCCCGTTGGGTGAATAGATACTTAAGGCTCTTGTGATCTGTAAAGATTTTGCAAGCAACACCATAAAGATAATGCCTCCACAACTTTAATGCAAATACAATCGCCGCCAATTCCAAATCGTGTGTCGGGTAGTTTTTCTCGTGCGGCTTCAGTTGCCTGGAGGCGTACGATATTACCTTGTCCCGTTGCATGAGTACACATCCCAATCCGAGTCCTGAAGCGTCACTGTATATCTGAAACTCTTCTACCCCATCTGGAAGTGCAAGAATTGGAGCTGAAACAAGACGCCGCTTAAGTTCCTGAAAGCTGGCTTCGCATTCATCACTCCATTTGTATACAATCCCTTTCTGAGTAAGACGAGTCAAAGGCGAGGCCAGTTTAGAGAAATCTTTTATGAACCTACGGTAGTATCCTGCTAGGCCGAGAAAGCTTCGAATTTCGCTGGCTGACGTAGGTTGTTTCCAGTCCACCACCGCCTCTATTTTTTTCGGGTCTACGGTGACGCCTTCTGCCGAGACGATATGACCAAGGAATGCCACGCGGTTCAACCAGAACTCATACTTGCTGAGCTTAGCGAACAACTTATGTTCTTGTAATATCTGCAACACGATCTTCAGGTGTTCCTTGTGTTCTGCCTCATTCTTGGAATATATCAGAATGTTGTTGATGAACACGACGACAAACTTGTCTACGTACGGCCGAAACACGCGGTTCATCAGATCCATGAAAGCTGCAGGGGCGTTCGTTAAGCCGAACGACATCACAAGAAACTCATAGTGTCCGTAACGGGTTCTGAACGCAGATTTTTGAATATCTTCTGGTTTGATTTTCAACTGGTGATACCCTGACCTGAGATCAACTTTAGAGAAAACTGTTGCACCTTGCAGTTGATCAAATAAGTCATCTATCCTTGGCAAAGGATACTGATTCCAAACGGTCGCCTTATTTAATTCTCGGTAGTCAATACACAGCCGCATGGATCCATCTTTCTTCTTCACGAACAGTACCGGAGCACCCCACGGAGAAATACTTGGACGTATATATCCTCGGTCCAACAGATCTTGCAACTGAACCTTAAGTTCTTTCAGCTCTGCTGGGGCCATTCGATAAGGTGCCTTTGATATCGGTCGCACATCCGGAAATGTGTCGATGCTGAATTCAATCTCACGATCAAGAGGCATTCCAGGCAGCTCGTCCGAGAATACGTCGAGGAAATCTGCTATAACATCAGCCTGAGCTGTATTTGCACTTTCCTGCCGGGTGTCTCGAACAGAAGCTAAGTACCCTTCACAACCCGAATGCAGCATATGCCTAGCCGAAATTGCTAATATCACCATTGTCGTCTTCGGGGCAGCGCTGCACGAATAGTAGAAGTCTGCCTCACCGGGTAGACAAAATACGACTCGCTTCTTCGCGCACTCGATTGTTGCATGGCAAGCACCCAACCAGTCCATCCCGAGAATAATATCGTAATCCTTAATGTCTAGTACAATGACATCTAAGGAAAGCTTTCTCCCTCCGATGCAAATATAACCATCCCTACAGATCGTATGGGCGGGCATGTCGACTCCCGAAGGTGTGCTTACGCAAAGATTCATAGTTAAGGGAGTAGAAGCTAATTTATGCTCAACAGTAAAATCAGTAGATATGAAACTATGCGTAGCACCTGAATCAAATAAGACTCTAGCGGACAATTCTTTGAAAAGTAATGTACCTGTCACGACCGTTTCAGAGACAGATGCCTCATCCCGAGTCAAGGCATAGACTCGGCCTTGAGCACCCTGACGTTGCGAGTTTACTGGCACGGCATTGGCATCACTTGCTGAAGGCCCCTTATTCTGATTCCCGTTGTTCTGATTCGGCTTACCCTTCCGGCAGTTAAATTGTTTATGGACCAGACGACCATATTTGAAACATCCAGTAACCCGACATTCGTTTACTCGATGCCCTGATTTGCCGCACCTGCTACAGTTCGGTGCCTGAGATTGACCCCTGTGATCAGACGTGTGTGGACGCTTTTGTGCTCCAGACCCTCCCGTTTCCTGAGGTCATTTATTGTTGTTGGTACGGGGGGTTTGCACTTCGACCTTTGGGGGAAAGCGTCCAAAGATTCGCTCGTTGCCCAGGGCTGTTCGTAGCATTCCCTGTAGGTTTGACATTTCTGATTGATGATGTCCCTACGCAACTCATCATTCAAACCTTTTTGAAAGCGATAGCACCACGCCTGCTGGTTAGACAGAAAGTGCCCAGAAAACTTTGCTAGTTTAGCAAACACCGAATCATAATCATCCACAGACAAACTTCCTTGCACCAGATTGCTGAAGTCATCTTCTTTTTGTTGACGCACGTCCCTGGGAATATATTATTCAATGAAGGCTGATTTGAACATTTCCCAAGTGATTTTGCAGTTGGGATTGGCATCGTAAATCCCTTGCTTAGTTGCCTCCCACCAATCATGCGCACGCAGTTCTAGCTGAACCGATGCACAGGCTACTCGCTTGGATCCCCGGATGCCAACCAGGTTGAAGAGTCCCTCCAGTTTAGCAATCCATCCCAACACCACGTCCGGTTCCGCTCGTCCGTTGAACGTAGGTGGATGCATTTTTGTGAACTCTACTGCTCGGCAGGTGTTCCTAGCTGAAGGCTGAGTTTCTTCTGACTCATCCTCTACCGTCACGGCCGACGGCGTGGCAGGAGTCACAGTGGCAGTCTCGTTGCTTGGTACCAAGGATGCAATCAGTTGCATCATGGTATCCATCTGCTTTTGCTGAGAAGCAAATTGTGCCTGTTGTGTAACGGCTTGTTGTTGCTGCACCTCCATGAGATGCATAAGCCGTTCCGCCATACCGGTTGAACCCGCTCCTCCGGATTCTCCAGAACTTGTCGGATCGCTCTGAATAGGCTGAGCACTGCTTGCAGCGGCAGTATTTTTCTTAGCCATTGCTACAAAAGAGAGTAGCTTGTTAACACTCCAAAATCGATAGATTTTATATCTATGGGCTCATTGTATAGGCGACTCATCTGATGCAGCTGACGCCGAATGCAACTCAATTGAGAGACGCATCAAACTCCTTTATATTTCTTTGAAATCCCAAGGAAGTACAGCCGTGCTCTGATACCAATATGTCATGCCCCGATCCCGAAAGGGTCAATCGTCCTCGCCGGATCCTTTACGGAACCGATTCGTCCTCGCTTGGGGCGTGATGCCGTGCGAGCCTGGAGTTGTGCTCCCACCAGGCAAGAACTTGTAGTTTTAGGAACCCATTTTGAAACACAATTTATAAAACACATTCACAGAGATTTGAACACAAATACGGAAGAAACATGCTTTTCATTGATAATTCAGAGTAATTTACATAGAGTTTACATTGATGTGCCTTCTCGGCTATTGAATTGCATTACAAAAAGATAACTCAAAATACAGGGCAGGCTCCATCAGATAGTCCACGTCGTTTGTACATTACGCCCTTGTATAGATTGAAGTCTCTGCCTCCAAAAATGAACTGACTCCAGCTATACTTCAAAATAGAGGTGCTCATAACGCCTCCTCGCTATGCTCTAGCGTTGCACCACCTGAGTGCCTGAAATAGTTGCCCATAATGTGGGTCAGTACTCAACTTGTACTGGTGAGCGGGATGAACCCACTCGACTAAATAGACACTAGCTTGTTAGGGGCGAGCATGCATTAAGATAGCTTCTATAAGGAAGCAAGTGAAATCAATTCATATCAGTTGCATGTTTTGATAGGAATAAAAATAGTATCGAATCCAACCAGTACACCGATTGCTTACTCAATCGATGCACGCCTTCCCTAAAATGAAACACAAGTATACTTACCATCTGTACAAGACAATAAGTTAGCATGCGTTCTATTCTATGCGGTCATTGGTGTGATCGACACCTTAGGGACATATTTCAAGCATTAGCGGCGGGCCCTATCAGCCCGGGTAGCAAGCCCTGTTGGAGGTCCCGCTATGCATCGTGACGAGCATGAATCAAATATTTTCCTCCGGATCGATACGGTTCCAGTGCCCCGGAGAGCCATTTCGAAGAAATGCCAAACCTTGTGCACAAGTTGTCCCAGACCATGCAAATGCATGAATAATTCATATTACATACAATGCATCTAAATAAACAGAAGAAGTAAAGCAGCAACATATATATATCTCATGTAACAGTTCATATTTTTTCAAGCGGTATTCCGATTCAGTTATCCCATAAGTCCAAACTCTATCCGAGGCACCAGGCCGCCACCAACAACAAACTTTCCTTATAAACAAGCTCAAATTATAAGGTGTGCAAGCATATGATAAATTAGTCTATAATTCCCATGTTCCTTTCTTAGTGGCTGGCATGCCTGTGGCTAAGGATTTCCTAGGCGTCCAACCGGGCATCATCGAGTGAACGATTGAAACTTAGAGATGTTGGCATGAAGAAGTAGGAAAGAAGGGACCAAACCACTCACTGGTTAAGGGAAAAAAGGCTAAAACTAGGAATCTCGCTAGCGACGATCAAACGTCAGTTACGCGGACCTGAAACAGCACAAGCACCGAGTTAGAAATCTTGCCTATCCTTCCTTGCCGAACTCCCCAAAATCCAAGCTCCAAACGATAAAACCAGCAGCGAAAACCAAGCAAATCGAAAGCAACACCAAATCAAAATCCTAAAGCGGCAATCAAGAAAACCAAGCAACCAAAACACGAAAACTATTGGACTTGTTTCAATAGAGGCCTTTCCATGAGTTGGAAAGGATCATCGCATTTCATCCGTAGCAAGAAGATGCCGAGATCTAGGTTACGACTCAGACGGACTAGCCACAAGCCCAATTACATAGTGCTCGTCCCGGTCGAATCGGGATTTGAGGCACTACACCTGCCGACCGCTCGCCTCCGCCGCGGAACCACCTGTCGACTCCTCCGCTTCGCATCCCCGCAACACCCAGCTCCTCCTCTCCCCTCCCGCACCGGCCACCCGCTTCACCTGTAAAACCCCCTTCCTAGAAAATCGTATATACCTTTTTATTTATTAATTATTAATTTAAATTGTAGTAATTAGGGCTAAATAGGATAAATAGATTTTTAATAATTTTTATTTTAGGTGTTCGGGCACTTAGAGGACTTATGGGACCATCAGGAATTTTTCAAAATTTATTTCATGTAGGAGACCCCTCGAGCACTTGCTAGCTTAATGGTATGTATTAATATAATCCTAGATTTTTCTATGAGTATATACGTATATATATAAATATAAATATATATATATATATACATATATATTTAACAAAAAAAAACTAGGTCAAGTGTTCTACACATATAAAAAAGAATCACCGAATTCGGATCTCTGTGGTGGGAGATACGAACTCGACAATATGGGTGGTCACCGCAGTTTTCTGCGATCCCAGAATTCAGTCTGCTCGTGCCAACTTGGACGCTGTTTTCGCCTATGGGTTGTCACGCCCCTGTCCCAAAATGTCGAAGGACTGAGCACGTGAGCAATGGCCAGCAGCACGCACCGATGGACAACCTAATTTAATGGATCCATCAGGGCATGCTTAAGCTGTAGTCTAGCAGTAAAATGTTACAAGTCTCAGGTATTTCTAATCTCATCCACAGAATAACGCAGAGTAATGCCAGAAATAATGCAATGGAAATAAATGAGCAATATCAAATAAGCTTATCTCGGAAAATAATCCGAGAATTAGTCTGTTACATTTAATGAGAATAGACAGAAAATAAAATACTGAAAATGGAAATACTGTGTAGATGAAGCCGGTGCTCAGGAGAAATCTTCTGCTACTATCTCATCCTCTGTTCCTGGTTCTGCTCCAAGGAGTGCTCCTGTACCGTACTACCTCGGGGTAGTTCTCTTTAGCTATACCTGGGGACATAGTCCATTCCAGGTCCTTAGGGGACATAACAAGGTACAGAAAATACAAGCCAAAATAAATAAGCAGTGCAGCAATAAATGAACAGCAGGGTAAACTATGTAACCAGCTAAGTGATATGCAATATGAGAGCAGCACTAGAACTCAGGCTGAAGCCACTACAAGCTCTGTGTCGGGGAGCCGGTAGCGGCAATAACTATGAACTACACTATGATATATACTATGTTTTATATATAATATCAGCCTGTAGTCTGTGCATCTCTCCCCACCCAATGTAATCCCACGTCTCATGTCCACGATGCCTCATGTCCATGTCATGCACGATTATAACTAATGCAGCAAGTCTGATAGCTATGAATCAAATGTCTAAGAATGTAAAGTCTATGTCATAAAACATGCATCCTATACAGAATCACCTTGAATGTCTCAGAAAGACTGTCTCATGAAATAGTGTCAAGTGTCCTGGGTTCTGGTGTACTTGATAGGACAAGTACAAGAATTATTGGGTCTCGATATCCATGTTTATGTGACGTTACACAACCCCGCGTACGGAGTTGGCACCCGACTATGATCGGACACTAAGCACGTCACCCGCTTCCTAGGTTAAGCAGTTAAAACAAGTTTACATTTAATTCCACAAGAAATCAAGTAAAATACTATGTTAAGAATTACTGAGACTTGGCAAGCTTTACTTGCCCACTAATGCATAATTAAGTCCAGAAAATAATTAGCAAGCTGCAGGGTTTGGCAAGGTACACTTGCCTGTGGTTCCGGTTCCAGTTGCGGCTCTAAATCAGCTGGATTAGCAGGCGGTACTCCGGTTGCTGAAATAAATATCACCATCAGATCCAGAAAATATCAATCAGCTAGAAACGCCATTCTTTGGGTCCAATTTGGAGACAACGACAAAAACGGTAATTTCGGGTCAGAACGGGGTCCACAGGTGGGCCCGCTTTGCACCGAAAAACGTGTCCAGATCAAAGGTCTCCAAATTCACCAAACTTAGTGTCAACAGGTCAGGAACGATGATACGAACCCAACGGAACTTCCAGAATTGGATTCCGATGAGCCGAACACAAAATTGCCCGTCGAGCGGGGCCTATGGGGCCCACGACACGCGATTTTGTCAACGTTCTCAGAATTGAACCAAACTTGACCCACAGGACTAGCGTATTGCTACGAGTCCGATGGCGCAAGTTTCGTCTTGATCCGACGTGTGTACACAAAGTTAGGGCGCGTTCCAGAAAGTACGGATACGGGGCGATGTCCGCGGATACGCGTTGATCCCGGTGTGCACGCACACCCGAATCGACTTCTGTGAAATCCGACACGTCCGTATCGACGAACCGCACGTATCTGTGAAGACTGCGCGCGACCAAGTCGTCCCGTTTGGCGGGGCGTACCCAGTTCCGGGGTGAAACAGGGTCTTGGTTTTTCCTGTTTTTGGATCGCGGTGTGCGATCACCACAGGACGCGATGCCCCGAACGGTTTGTCCGGACACCGAGAGGGTCATACTGGCTTCGCAACACAATTTACGAAATAGAAATCCGAGCTACGAGCAAGAAGATACACACACCTGAACGGGGCCCGAAAACCAGGGGCGATTCGTGTCCGACACGTGTCCGACTCGTATCGGACACAGGGAATTCGAAATAGGGTTAGGGTTTCGGATTTGGGGATTCACGACCGGCGAGGGGCGGAGACGGCGGCTGGGCTGGCTCGGCTGCGTCGGAGGGGCCGGGGTTCTGCGGCGAGGCGGTGGTCGGCGCTCACTGCGGCACTGGAGGCGGCGCGGGGAGCAGCTGCGGCCGCTACTGCTGCTGGGTCGACGCCGGTGGAGGGAAGAGGAGGACGGCGGGGTGGCTGGGACGGCACGGCGGTGGCGCAGCGTCGTGAGGTGGTCGGTGGAGAGGGCGACGGCGGTGGGAGGCGCTGTTGCGGTGGCTGAGGGGGAGTTCGGAGGAGGAGGAGGAGTTAAATAGGTGGTGGCGGCGGTTGGGGGGCCGAGATGGGCGGGGAGAGGGGCGTCGTGGCGGTCGTGGCCGGGCAGCGCGGCGCGAGGCGGGCGGAGCAACGCCGGACGCGGGCGCCGCCGAAGAACGCGGGGGGGCTGGGGTTCGTGGGTGAGGGGCCGGGTCAAGCGGGTCGGGTTCGGTCGGGCGGACCCGACCCGATATGGGATGGGCTGGGTTTGGGTTCGGGCTGGGCCCAGTGGGCTGGGTTTTTTTTTTTTTAACTATAATAATAATAAAAAATCATAATAAATAATAATTACATAATTAATTAATTAATTAAATAATAAAATACTTTTTAGGTGTTTAAAAATAGGTCCGGGGTCCGATAAATTCCAGAAAAATTGTCCTAAGTCCAGTTTTTCATTTTACATCCAAAAATATTATTTTCATAATATTTTAATATTGTTTATTATCAATTAAAAATTATTGAATAATTAAAACCCTGTTTTTAAATTACAGAAAAATCTCAGAAAATTCCAGAAAATTGTGAAAAATCCAGTTTTGAAAATTTAAAAAAATCAGGGGGTTTACAATCTACCCCCCTTAAGAGGATTGCGTCCTCGCAATCAAAGAATAACCGGTCAACAGATATGACACGGTTGCAAGCATCGTTTGAAAACACATCACAAGATACTTAGGGAAGTACCGTTTCCCTAAAAATTGAAAGTTTACACTTTCCAGGAAAATCTAGTTAAAACTATAACTTTTATGAAAACCAGGTTGTTATTAACAAGTTACAAATTACTAGGTTGGGGCTGAGGTCACGAACCAATAGGCACGAACTATAACAAGACTAAAAGCGGATAACTACGAATCACTTACTCGCATCAGCGTCCTACACAGTCATCGCGTAAGCTTGCCCTCGTCCTTGAGGTAGATTCCTCTGCTGCTGCTGGGCTTGCTGGAAGAGTGTCGCCTGAGGTGCCAGAGGTGGCCTCGGTGCTGGTGAAGCTGGTTGGTTTGCCCTTGGTGCTCCATCTCGATGCTGGGGACAGTCCTTGGCTATGTGTTGATTGGTGCCGCAAATCAGGCACAATCCCAACTTGCGTCTGCAGTCCTTCTCGACATGGCCTATCTTGCCGCAGTAGTGACAGGTAGGAAGGGTCTGCGAAGCTGTCCTGGGTGGCTGGTTCGTGTGAGATCTCTTTGCAGATTCTCCTGGTGAAGCTCTGTCTGGTGCTGAGGTGATTGGCCGCTTGTGGCGAGACTCTCTCCTGGTGACGCGTTCCATGCGTCGGGCTGCAGCGAGAACGTCTGAGTAGGAGGTAGGTGCGACGGATCCGATGAGTCTCTGTAACTCGAAGTTCAGTCCGTCAAAGAACTTCTCGGCCTTTTCTTCCTCTGTCGGGATCAGGGTTGGGGCGAAGTGGCTCAGACGAATGAATTCTGCGTTGTATTCTTCCACCGTCATAGAGTCCTGGGTGAGGCGATTGAATTTGTCCCGCAGTTCTGATCGAGCGATAGCCGGAATGTACATCTCTTGGAAGAGTCTGGAGAACTCCTCCTAAGAGGAGGACGGCGGGGTGGCTGGGATGGCACGGCGGTGGCGCAGCGTCGTGAGGTGGTCGGTGGCGAGGGCGACGGCCGTGGATGGCGCTGTGGAGGTGGCTGAGGGGGAGTTCGGAGGAGGAGGAGGAGTTAAATAGGTGGCGGCGGCGGTTGGGGGGCCGAGATGGGCGGGAGAGGGGCGTCGTGGCGGTCGTGGCCGGGCAGCGCGAGGCGGGCGGAGCGGCGCCGGACGCTGGCGCCGCCGAAGAACGCGGGGGGGCTGTGGTTCGTGGGTGAGGGGCCGGGTCAAGCGGGTCGGGTTCGGTCGGGCGGACCCGACCCGACCCGATAGGGGATGGGCTGGGTTTGGGTTCGGGCTGGGCCCGGTGGGCCGGGCCCAGTAGACTGGATTTTTTTTTTAAAACTATAATAATCATAATAAATCATAATAAATAATAATTACATAATTAATTAATGAAATAAATAATAAAATACTTTTTAGGTGTTTAAAAATAGGTCCGGGGTCCGATAAATTCCAGAAAAATTACCCCAAGTCCAGTTTTTCATTTTACATCCAAAAATATTATTTCCATAATATTTTAATATTGTTTATTATCAATTAAAAATTATTGAATAATTAAAACCCTGTTTTTAAATTACAGAAAATTCCCAGAAAATTCCAGAAAATTATGAAAAATCCAGTTTTGAAAATTTAAAAAAAAACAGGAGGTTTACATGGGTACACGTTGTTTGAGGTCTGCTATTATACAAATATGGAAGAGGGTTAAGGGGTGAGCATACCGGTGAAGACGGAACGACGTTTGGTTAAGCGAGTCGACGGGAAACCACTCCGGAGCGAAGGTGCCTCGTGTGGGAATCTGCAGTGCGCGAGGTCGGGGTCGTCGGGATGGTTTGGACGGCCTGACGGGGTTCTCTGGCTGCGGTGGCGGCTCTAGATGAGAAGAGGGGGTCTAGATATTTTAGGTTAGGGTTTTATGAAATATATGTTATATATATGAGGAGAGATGGAAAGAAGGGGCGGATTTGTATGTATGGCGCCGGTGAGAAGGGTTCAGCTGTTGTTGCTAAATGCATGGGGTTGGGTGCATATGATGGCTTCTTATTTAAGGGTGAATGGGTGTGACTCACTAGCGCGGGGGAGGGGGGGGGGGTTCTTAGGATGGCTTTGGGAATTTGCTGGCTAGTAGTAGTTTTGTGTTTTATTTATTTATTTATTTATTTATTTATTTATTTTTCTTTTTTTTCTGTTAAATATATATGTATATATATATATTTATATATATATATATATATATATACGTATATACTCATAGAAAAATCTAGGATTATATTAATACATACCATTAAGCTAGCAAGTGCTCGAGGGGTCTCCTACATGAAATAAATTCCAAAAAATTCCTGATGGTCCCATAAGTCCTCTAAGTGCCCGAACACCTAAAATAAAAATTATTAAAAATATATTTCTCCTATTTAGCCCTAATTAATATAATTTAAATTAATAATTAATAAATAAAAAAGGTATATACGATTTTCTAGGAAGGGGGTTTTACAATAATCCAGATCCAGGTCCTCAGGGGACATAGCAAGGTACAAGATAACTCAAGCTAAAATAAATGCAGTACAATAGTAAATAAAATAAATAGGGTAAATATGTAACCATCTATGTGAAATATAAATGAGAGCATCACTAGTACTCAGGCTGAGACCACTACAAGCTCTGTGTCGGGGAGCCGGTAGCAGTTATACTATGCTATGTAGTTTACTATGTTGTGGCACCATATATATATAATCAGCCTGTAGCCTGTGTGTCTCTCCCCACCCAATGTAATCATACGTCTCATGTTGTCACGCCCCAGTCCCAAAATGACGAGGGACTGGAAAAGCGTGGCAATGGCCAGCAGCACGCACCGATGGACAACCCAATTTAATGGATCCATCAGGGCATGCTTAAGCTGTAGTCTAACAGTAAATAGAACCAATGATACAGGTCACATATTATTCTAATCTCATCCACAACAGATAATCACAGATTAAATGCCAGAATAATGCAAATAGAAGTAACTATCAAATCTTAAATAAATGTCTCGGGAAACAATCCGAGAATATGTCTGATACATCAATGCCAATAGACAGGAAATAAAGGAACTGGAAAGAGAAATAAATGACTACATACGGCCAATGCTTAGGAGAAGTCCTCTGGTGCGAGCTCGTCTTCAGGTCCTAGTACAACTCCTGGAAGTGCTCTGGTACGGGGTATCTCTGGATGGATCTCTTCAGCTATACCTGGGGACATAGTCCATTCCAGGTCCTCAGGGGACATAACAAGGTACAGAAAATACAAGCTAAAATATAAGCAGTGCAGCAGAATTAAATGAAACAGCAGGGTAAACTATGTAACCAGCTAAGTGATAAATGCAAGTTGAGAGCAGCACTAGAACTCAGGCTGAGACTGCTACAAGCTCTGTGCCGGGGAGCCGGTAGCAGTAATAACACGTAAAGGGTCTAGCTCTGCTGGAGAGTCTACGACCTCACACTAATAATATATATATATAAAAACAGCCTGTAGCCTGTGTGTCTCTCCCCACCCCATGTAATCCACGTCTCATGTCCATGACACGCAAGATCATATCTAATGCAGCAGTCATATAATGTTTAGGAATAAACTGTCCATGTCATAACCTGTATCCTATACAGAATCAAAGTGAATATCTCAAGAGGATTCTGTCTCATGAATAGTGTCAAGTGTCCTGGGTTTTGTTGTACTTGATAGGACAAGTACCAAGAGTAAGGGTATCGAATATCCATCTCTAAATGACGTACCCAACACCGCGTACGGTGTTGGCACCCGACTATGATCGGACACTCGGTACGTCACACGTCTCCTAGGTTAAGCAGTTAAAACAAGTTATAATTAAAACAAGGAAATATGCAACAAGACTGTAAAGTTGGCAAGGTATACTTGCCCTCTGATATATAACTAAGTCAAGGAATATTTAGCAAAGACTACAAGTTTTGGCGAGGTACACTTGCATGTGGTTCCGGCTCAGTTTGCAGTTCTGACTTCAGCGGGAATTGCAGGCGGTACTCCGGTTGCTGTAATAAACATCACCACCAGATCCAGAAAATATCAATCAGCTAGAAATGACTGTCCTTGGGTCCAATTTGGAGACAAGGGCAAAAATGGCAGTTTCGGGTCAAAACGGGGTCCACATGTGGGCCCGCTTTGCACCGAAAAATGTGTCAGGGTCAAAGGTCTCCAAATTTACCAAACTTAGTGTCAACAGGTCAGGAACGATGATACGAACCCAACAGAACTTCCAAAATTGGATTCCGATGAGCCGATCAGAAAATCGCCCGTCGAGTTGGGCCTATGGGGCCCACGACACGCGATTTCGTCAACGTTCTCAGAATCGAACCAAACTTGACCCACAGGACCAGCGTATCGCTACGAGTCCGATGGCGCAAGTTTCGTCTCGATCCGACGTGTGTACACAAAGTTAGGTCAAAATGCAGAAAAGTCGGATACGGGGCGATGTCCACTTTGATTCCGGTGTGCACGCACACCCAAATCAGCTTCTGCGAAATCGTACACGTCTGTATCGACGATGCGCATGTATCTGTGAAGACCACGCGCGACCAAGTCATCCCGTTTGGCGGGGCGTACTCAGTTCTGGGGTGAAACAGGGTCTGGTTTTTCCTGTTTTTGGATCGCGGTGTACGATCACCACAGGACGCGATGCCCCGAGCGGTTTGTCCGGGCACCGAGAGGGTCATACAGGCTTCGCAACGTAATTTGCGGAATCAAAAACAGAGCTACGAGGCGAAAGTTACACGCACCTGAAGGGGACCCAAAAACCAGGGATCCGGATCGTGTCCAACACGTGTCCGACTCATGTCGGACACAGGGATTCGAAGCTAGGGTTAGGGTTTCGACTCCTGGCCGGAGATGGGCTGAGCTCAGGCGAGACAGCGGCTGGGGGAGGCCGGCCGGGGACGGCGCGGCAAGGCGGCGCCGGGCTCGCGGCGGAGCGGCGCAGGCGGCGCAGAGCGCTGCTGCGGCTGCTGCTGTGCTCGCTGTCGTCGGGAAGGAGGAGGAGGGGCGGCGTCTGGTGGCTCGGGGAGCGGCGCTGCGGCGGCGAGCGGCGGAGATCGGGGAGGAGGAGGAGGAGGAGGAGAGTAGCCGAGAGGGGGGGATTTAAATAGGGGAAGAGAGAGGTGTCGAGGGCCGGGGAAGGCGGCGCTGAAGACGGGGTCGGGCCGAGGGGTGCGACGACGTGGGGGCGAGGTGGCCGGCCGGTGCGGCGGGTGGTGCGGCGCCGGACGCGGGCACAAGGGCTGGGTCGGGGTGAGGGAGAGAGGAGCGGGTACGGGTTTGCGGGTCGGGCGGCGGCGGATCCGACCCGACCCGCTGGGCAGGGTCTGGGCCGGGTTTGGGTTCGGGAAATTGGGCCGGGCTGGGTTCGTGGGCCGGGCCGGGCTGGGTATTTTAGAAAAAATAAAAATAATAATATTACTAAAAGTTTTAATAATAAATAATCAGAAATAATTAATAAATAAATAATTAATTAAATAAATAAATACTTTATAGGCATTTAAAAATAGGTCCGGGGTCCGATAAATTCCAGAAAAATTGCCCTAAGTCCAGTTTTTCATTTTACACCCAAAAATATTATTTTCATAATATTTTAATACTGTTTAATATCAATTAAAAATCATTGAATAATTAAAACCCTGTTTTTAAATTACAGAAAAAGCCCAAAAAATTCCAGAAAATTGTGAAAAATCCAGTTTTAAAATTTAAAAAAAAATTAGGGGGTTTACACATGTCCACGATGCCTCATGTTCATGTCACGTAAGATCATATCTAATGCAGTGAGTCATACTATGTCTATGAATATAATGTCTAGGAATATAATGTCTATGTCATAAATCCTGCAACCTATACAGAATCACCTTGAATATTTCAGGAAGATTCTGTCTCATGATTCGTGTCAGGTGTCCTGGGTATAACGTACTTGATAATGCAAGTACGAGAATATAAAGGGTATCGATATCCATCTCTAGGTGACGTTACACAACTCTGCGTACAGTGTAGGCACCCGACTATTAATCGGATGCTAAGTAAGTCATACGGTCCTAGGTTTAAGCATGTACAACAAGTATATATGTCAAGGAAATAAGTAGCAAAAACTGCAGCATTTGGCTACTTGCCTGGGGTTCCGGCTCCAATTGTAGCTCTGACTTCAGCGAGATTTGCAAGCAGTTCTCCGGTTGCTGAAATAGACATCACTATCAGATCCAAAAAATATCAAATAACTAGAAATGCCTTTCCTTGAGTCCAATTTGGACACAGGGGCAAAAATGACATTTTTAGGTCAATGCGGGGTCCACATGTGGCCCGCTTCGGGCCTCCAAATCTATCAAACTTAGTGTCAACAAGTCAGGAATGATGATACGAACCCAACGGAACTTCCAAAATTGGATTCCGATGAGCCGATCACAAAATCGTCCGTCAAGTGGAGCCGTGGGGCCCACGATACGCGATTTTGTCAGCGTTCTCAGAATCGAACCAAACTTGGGTCACAGGACCAACGTATTGCTACGAGTCCGATGGCGCAAGTTTTGTTTTGATCCGATGTGTGTACACTAAGTTACAGCGAGATCCAGAAAAGACGAATATGGGGCGTTGCCGGCGGATACGCGTTAATTTCGGTGTGCACGCACATCCAAATCAACTTCTACGAAATCCCGCACGTCCGTATCAACGACGCGCACGTATCGGTAAAGACCACACGCGACCAAGTCATCCCGTTTGGCGGGGCGTACTCAGTTCCGGGGTAAAATAGGGCGTTGGTTTTCCTGTTTTTGGATCGCGGTTCGCGATCACCACAGGACGCGATGCACCGAGCGGGTTATACGGACATCGAGAGGGTTACACAGTCTATGTGCCATAACTGACGAAACAGAAATCGGGTCAACGAGGAGAGAGAACGGGTTACCTGAACAGGGCTCCATGAACCGAGAATTCTCGTATCCTCGTGTCGATTTGACACTGCTGTGTCCGGGCCGTGTCCTGGCTAGGTTTAGGGTTTCAGTTCTGTACACTCGCTGGAGACTCGCCGGAGGGGCACTGGGCAGACGGCTGCTCGCCGGGGCTGGGTCGGGCTGAGGCGGAGGCGGAGCGGCTCTGGCTCGTCGGAGCGACTTCGACGGAGGCAGAGGGGTTCTGGCAGCGGGCTGCGCTGGTGGAGGCGGGCTGCTGGAGGGGTTGTCGAGGGAGGAGGAGTTGTCGAGGGAGGAGGAGGTGGAGATGGGGCTCAGGGGAGATAGAAGAGGAGGCCAGGGGGAGTGGTGGCGGAGCCCAAGACGGCTAGGCCAGAGGCGACGGGCTGGGGTTCTGACAGTTGAGGTGTCACTACCACATTTCCAGATAAGGGCATTTGTATAATTTTACTATTTAAATAATTATGTATTTAATTAATCTGCTGAGTTTTATAAACTATTTATATGTTGTTAATTTGTGTTGGTTTAGGTCAAACCCTAGAATCTTCCATTAGGACTAACCCTAGAGTGAAACCCAAATTCATGACCTAGCTTTAGTGAAACCCTAAAATTCCAATTTGAGTTTAGGATAAAACCCTAGTGGAGACTAAACCCTAGTTAACTAATTCTCCATGACTTAACATAAAGGATTAGCCTAACCCTTGCAGTAGAGAAACCCTAAAACCTAGTCTGATATAAAAAGGAGCCTCCCTCAAAACCATTCTTCATGTAGAAAGAAGAAACCCTAGCCTCCATCAAGAAAACCATTTCTCCACCTCCAGAATTCAGAATCAAACCCTAGGATTCCATCTTCCTCCTCCAAAGCAAAGGGAAGCAAGGAGCTTGGGTCAAGAAACCTTGGGGAAGAAGAACTTCCATTGGAGAAACCATCTCTATAGGTAAAATCTAATTTTAATTCATTTATATTCTATTTTCTGTTGATTATTGCCCATTAGGAAATCCCTATTGTGTAGATCTCAATTTCTAAGGTTCTACATGAAGACCTAGGAAGAATTAAGGTTTTGGCGCCCATACGTTGGTTTTCCCCCAATTCAGGAACCCTAAACCTAGGGATTTTGTGTAGACACGATTTTACCTCCAACATATGAGTTTAGATCTCGATTCCTAGGTTTTGATTTGAGGATTCATGATGTTCTTGAGTAAACCCGTTTTTCAGCACTCTAGGTGTTTGGTGATAGGTTTATTAGGGATATACCTATCTAAGTATTCTATTCTTGCATTGTTTTTATGTAAATATATATATATAAGCACAGCGTAGATGTGTTGTTGTTTTGAACAAATCCTGAGCAGTCGAGTTTGGGAAAGTTCTGAGCACAGTTGGGATTTTTACTGTGCAGCGTGTTTGAGAATTTTCTGAGCAGTCGGGTTGGGGGCATTATGTGTGAACCTGGGTAATTGAGCAGTGAGTATCCGTGTATCCTTTAGTATTAGTTTAATACTGTGTGTGTGTCTATCCCAATACCTGAGTGTATACCTATGTGTCTACCTGTGTCAGTGTGCAGTATCTCCCTGTCTGTGAACCTGTGTTGTGTCAGTGTTCAGACTGTATGTGGGTATAGGGTGTGTCCCTGTGTTTAAAACACCAGTGTGAATAATTGTGGCAGTGTCTCAGTAATACCTAGAGTGCACCTGTGATGTTTCAATATGAATTCAGTATGTGTGTGTGGGTTTTTAGTGTCAGAGATCTGCCTGTGTATCAGTTCATGAACCTGTGTGTTTCTCAGTGTGCAGGGAGGTTCCTATTCAGTGTGTGTTTGGCATTTAGGTTTTTAGTATCAGTATTAGGAATCAATGTAGCAGTTAGTCAGTGTGTTGCCTATGTGTTAAATATGTGACTGTGTGTGTGCAGGATTTTGAATTCAGTATGTTTCAGTGTCTCAATGAAACCAGTACCTGTGTGAATTTTAGAGTATCAATACATGTGAGATAGTGTTGTGTAGAGTGTGTGTGTAATTTCTGTGGGAGAGTGAGAGAAAGAGGACAGTGTACCAGTGTGTCTGTGCATAATGTGTGAGTGTGTGTGTAGCTTGGTTGTGCTAGTAGTATAGCAGGATTTAGTTCCTGTACTGTGTGTATCAGCAGTGAAGGGGGGGAAACACTAGGTTCAGTGTAGTTGTTTAGGTTTCAAGTGAGATGGTTATGTATTCAAGTATAGCTGTGTGTATTAGTGAGTTGGTAGTTTTAGTGTAGATGTTTAGGTATCAATGTGCAGTGTCTAGCTTGTGTGTCAGTTAGGATTTTGTATTGTGCAGTGAACTGTGTTAGTGAGAACTCAGTAAACTGGGCAGTATTTTTGGTTGTGCACTGTGATGGGATTGATGTCTTAGTGTATCAGTGTCTGTCAGTAGGATTTCTAGGTAAAGTCTGAATAGTCTTAGGCTGTGAACCTATGAAGGATTCATTAAATCAGAACCTTGGATAATAAACTGTTAAGTGTAGGTGCGTGTGCAGTGAGCATCAGTGAGGTCTATGTTGGGGGCTGATGAGCTAGTTCTTGGGGTATAGCAGTTAGAGTTGGTTAGCTGCCCTTATTTGGTTGGTGTTTCCTGCGCAATTGTATCCAGGTGTAGTGATCTAAATGTTGCTGCCTTGGGTAAATTGCTCAATTGGTCCTCTGAGACTGTGCACTATGTAGGGAATATAGAGTGATAACAGTAGGTAGCTAGTCACTGTGTAGTGAGTATTAGGATAACCTGTGTGTAGTGAGAATTCAGTGGGTTTAGTGAGAGATGGGTTCCAGTATGCAACATGACAAGTGATACCCTAGGATATCACTCTTTGTATGCTTCTCTAATGTATCACATGAAGTACATGGTATCCTAGTTAATACATAGAGTTATGAGTTAAGGTTGGATTTTGGAATACTAGTTTAGGTAAGGGTTAAATAGATTTAATAATACCTTAGAACCTAAATAGGAGTTATATCTATACTAAATGCCTAGTATGTAAAATATTGCTTAGTATTAATATGAAGCCTAGAGTATCAAGTTAACCTAATATTGACCAGTAGGTTTTAGTATGTGTCACTACCACGTTCCGGAAACAGGGGTATTTTTGACCTTTTACAATATTTAATATTATGGTATTTATAATTAAATAATTGTACGATAATATTTTTTAATTTAAATAATTATGTGTGATGTGTAATTAAATATAGTATTAGATGCAGTGTTCATTTATTTTTTAGCTAGCAGAATTGACCTAGAAGCCCAGTAGACGAACACCTGTCGGAATTTTGGAATTTTTGTATTTAATTATTTATTTAGAATTTAATTCTTGGAGTTTGTAATTAATTACCGTATTTTATTTAATATTTTTGCGCATTGCCTTTGCTTCGATATTTGGGACACTACCCTATCTTTTGTCTCCCAACAAATTTCACAATCTTGCCCTAGACATGCCCGCCTTCCATTCTGCTATTTTTACAACTCATAATTTTGCTCTCTGTACCTTGTTTCTAGCCGCACAAAAATTATCGCGGACGTTATTTAATAAATCCCTATTTTTGTATCGTTGTGCGTTCCAATTTAAATTGGAGACAATCTTGACCTATTTTTCGTGCGACCCAAATTAGGGTAATATTCTGTTCTGAGTCTTCTTCATTATTGGTATTGATGACCTGACCTGATTTTGGCCCCATGTACTCCTAATTAATTTTAGAACACAACTTGCATTTTATTCTAATTAAATTGAGGATACTATTTAAACCAATTCTGAAAATCCTAATTTAATTCCAGTGCCCTGCTATTTGAGCCCACACCAAACTTGCAGCACCCCCTGACCCTACAAAACTCCAAACACCGAATCGCCCGCCAAATTTTTGTCATTTCATGTGTCTGTGCAAATATCCAAATTTAAGGGGGCTGATTTGTAAATTTGTATTTTTTGTGTCAACACCCATTTGATTAACAATGAGGGAACCTAATATTATTTAACTAGCCCTCACCCTCATTCCTACATGAATTAATTTTTCTCTCATGACAAATCTGGACCCCTCATTCTAGGGGGTCAATCACAACCCTTCATTCAACAACCTCTCTCCCTATATAATGTCTAGTCACATCAACCCTAATCCCTAGAAACCTAGGTTTCCCCAACCAAGCCTCCATCCTCAACCTCAACCGTAGGAAGAAAAATTCTTCCTTTCTTCTTCTCTTTTCTTTCTCCTTCTCTTTCCTTTCTTCTTCTTCTCCTTCTTCTTCTTTTACTTTTTGAATTTAAATTCAAATAGTAAAGGGGAGGGGGGAACACTGTTCACTCCCCCCAGTTCCTGTTCACCCGGCCATTGCCCCTGTGCACTCCTCCGGCGCCGGCGCGGCTCCAAGCCAACTCCCCTCTCCTTCTGCTGCTGTTCGGCCGACTCACTCCGGCGGGCCCTCTGCCTGTTCCGGCGGCCGCTGCAACCCGACAGCTCCCCACTCCCCACTGCTCTTCAACCCCCTCCGGTCGGCCAGTGCTCCGGCCTCCTCCAGACCGAGCCCTTCCTCCCTCCGCTGGACGACCTCTACTCCGGCCCGCTGGCAGCCACCCCGGGCCAGCCGCTGCACTCCGGCGAGCGGCCCTGACCCAACCGCCGATATTTCCTCACTCTGCCGCTGCTCTACATCACCTCCGGCCCGGCGACTCATCATCCCCGCTGCTCCCAAACGCCACCACCACTATCATCATCCCCATTCCTCCATTGCCGAGCCGTATCCGCAACGGCGTTGTAGACGCATCGGGCTGTGCTTGCAGTCCTCCTTCATCGTGCTTCCATCTTAGTACGTGGACGATCAACACCAATAGCCCCATCGTGAACGAGACCACACGTCAAGAACATTCTCGCTGTGCTTCTTTTCCGACGAACGAAACACCTTCTTCTCCCTCTGGTATTTGACCGTCTCATCTTGCTTTATATAAGATGGTAGTAGTTAAATTTCTTTTCTATAGGACTCTGCTATTAATAATGTACGTGAATAAGTTAGTTGGCATATATACTCATTTAGAAACCTATTCCCTTGTTATTTGAATATTTATGCAACGTGAAGCATATGGGGTTAGTAGTCCTTGTGAATGATATAGGACCTATCCTATTTCCCAGCTAAAACTTCTTCTTGCAATGGGATTCCTATAGCCAGGAAGCAATATAGCTGTGCATATGTTAGCTAGTGAGAGATGGCAAAGGATTGAAGGGGAAAATCATATTGAAATGAATGCAAGAAATTTCTTGCAGGTGCATGGGAGTTGTGGAGTAGAGTAATTATGTGTATAATTATTATTTTGGTATACAAATATATCTGTGTATATATATTTTGTATGGGTATGTTTAATACAAACATATTTTGGTATAAATGAATAAATATGTAAACACGTATTTGGAAATTGGTATATATATATTTTTGTATAAACCCTTAGCATATTTTTAATATATATATACATATATTTTGTATATGTATTTAATTTGATATATATATATTGTAAGTACACATGTTAATTAAGATATGTATAATTTCGTATCCCTACTAGGTGGTCCTAGGTGACCAGTATCATACCTAGAGAAGTCCCAAACTCAGTGTTTTTAGACTGTGTTAGTGTAGCATCTGATGTAAATGTGGTTTTGCTTGTGATGTGTTTATAGGACTGTTGGTTTACCCAGGGGATACTCTGGAACAGGACATCCATAATTACCAGCTAAGGACCCGAGGCAAGTACATTCTCTGATAATTTCCAATTTCTTGATAATTTCTATAAATTCAATAATCTTGAAATGTTACAACTGAATCCTTGACACTGTGTTACACGGACTAGTGTAGCTTGGATCTGCAGTCATGAGATGTTACATTGATTATCGTATTGATATTGTACACGACAAGTATATTAGACATCGTACATGATAAACTGGACTTGCTCGTGTATCGTGACGTGTCATGGTTGGATCCACAGTACTAGTTGGGGGCGGGGAAGTAGTTAGTAAGAAATGTGATCATAACCTCTTATTGTAGTATAGAACAATGTAAGTGTTAATCATGCTCTTCACCCATGATTAGCCAAGCCCTGTAGCTATCGTACATGTTCCCAAGCCGATCACATTTTGAAACTACTATTTCAAACACTTAGAGTAGATTACAGTTGTCACTACCACAATTCCAAATAAGGGCATTTGTGTAATTTTACTATTTTGAATAATTATGTGTTTAATTTATTTGCTGAGTTTTATAACTATTATATATTGTAAGTGGTATTTTGTGTTTAGGTCAAACCCTAGAACTCATTAGGACAAACCCTAATGAGAAACCCAAATTTAAAAACCCAGTTCTAGAGAAACCCTAGAATTTTAATTTTTGGTTTGGACCTCAAACCCTAGAAGGCCTAAACCTGAGCTAATTAGTTTCTACATGACTGGACCTGGGGGTTTAACCTAGGCTATGCATTAGAAACCCTAACTGGGCCTTAATATAAAAGAAACCCTCTCATTCTTCATGTAGAAAAGGAAACCCTAGCCTCCATCAAGAGAAACCATCTCCCCACCCAATTTTCGAGATCAAACCCTAGGTTCCATTTTCTTTCTCCTCCAAAGCAAGGAAAGCAAGGGGGTTGGGTCAAGAAGCCTTGGAGAAGAAGAACCTCCGTTGGAGAACCCATCTCTATAGGTAAATTCGAATTTTTATCCTTTAATTTCTGTTTTTCTGTCGATTATTGGCCATTAGGGAACCCCCTACTGTGTAGTTCGATTTTAGGGTTTTGTTTAGGTTTTGGTGTTCATACGTTGGGTTATCCCCAAATTTCGTGGACCCTAAACCATAGGATTTGTTTGTAGTCTGATTTCATCTCCAAAGTGTAGTTGGATCTCGATTTTTAGGGTTTAATTTGGGGACATTCACTGTACGGTAGGATTTGGGGAAAGCCAGTGTGCAGTCGGGTATTTGTGTGTTGGTATTCTTGACCAATATGAGTTTGGTGCTCGTGTCTCAGTGTATCGGACACGGTGGGGAGTTTTGTGTGTCCCAGTATTATTCAGACTCAGTGTAGTTCAGTTTAGTGTAGGAAACCCTGTGCATCCCTGTGTCTACCTGTGTCCATGTGTCTGTGAGTAGGTGATAGATTTCAGTTGGCAATCCAGTTGCTATGCCTGTGTAAATACTATGTGTGTGGTAGTGTAGAAATTTATGGTATCAGTGTGTGAGGAGATCTGAGGAATTTCAGTGAGTTCATTGGATGTGTGTGTGTGTGTGTAGATGTTTCCTGTGAGTTCTCCATGTGTGAGTGCAGTGAGTTATGTTCTGTATTGGGTTCCCTTGAGTATCAGTGTGTCTAGGACTGAGTGAGTGAGTGTAAGAGAATGTAGTGTTATGTGTATCCCTTAGTATCAATTTCAGTAAGTTGACTGTGTGTTTAATCTGTGTAGGTGAGCAGTTAACTGAGCAGTGATAGTTGTGTGTATGTGTATAATAGGACATATGTGACAGTGTGTGAGTTTCCTTAAGTCAGTATACAATTGCAGTGAGTGTCAGTGTGTCCCTGATTTATTCTCCAGTAGCTGTGTGTTTGCAGTAAGTTACTTGTGTGTGTGGTAGTGTGGGTATTGGGGTATCAGTGACTTGTGCCTCACTGTGTGTGAGTGAAGACCTTATGTATCAGTGAGCCTGAGATGGGAAACCATGTGTATCCAGACTTGTGCAAAACTGTGTCTGTGTGTGTATTAGGGTGCCAGTGAGTGATGTGTGGCTTGAGATCTTGTGTGTGTATCCTAGGGTCCTACAGAATTCAGGAGTTTGTGTGTAGCTGTGTGTTCCCAGTGTAAGTGTATCAATTGGGAGTTGAGATCTAAGTGTGTAGGTGTATAAGAGAACCTAGTGTATCAGTAGGAGCCTAGAGCCAGTGTGTGTGTGCAGGATTATAGCCTGTGTGTCAGTTTATGATACCTACATAAATTTTGTATATTAAGGATACTGTGTACATGTGTATTCAGTGTATACCTGTGTCCACATCTGGGTATTTCCTTCCTGAGGTGATTGTGCAGGTCAGTATAATACCTGTGTGTAGGTAATTAAGAGGCAGTATGTGACTGGGTAATAGAAATATATGTGTGTCTCACTGTATATGTATCAGTATATCTGAATTGGGGAAATCTCTAAGTAGAGAGTATCAAGGGTAGTGAGCAGTTAAGGTATTAGATTTTGAGTGTTGTTTTGCTTAAGGTTGACTGTGTAGTAGCTGTATGCAGATGTTAGGATTATACCTCACTTTCAGTAAGCCAAACAGGCCCTTGAGTTAGCTAAGTATCAGTAGCAACCTTGCATCTAATTGCAGGTTTTCTTGTGGTGTTTCCTTTCTCAGTTTTACCTGTGTACTGCCTCTATAGGTGAGCACAGCAGTTGGTGTAGCCTATTGGATTTCAGTTTCAGTTTTGAGATGGGATACTTGGTGTCAGTTGGTTTATGTGGGTATCCTATATCCTTTATGTTGCTTCCTAAGTTATATGTATACTAGTGTAAGGATGATGGATATGGTACCATATACCAGAGAGGGTATCAGTGTTAGAATAGGAGTATAGTATTTTAGAGTATCAAGTTTAGTACAAGTGTAAGTTGAAGTAGTGATAGAATATAGTTAAGGTACTATGTAATACAGGTATACACCTGAGTTAGATAATTATATATATAAATTGGTTTATACAACACATCTTATTAGCTAGAAAACCCTAGTATGGACTAGTAAACCTTAGAATTAACCTAGTATAGACTGATCCATGACCTAGAAGCCTCATCTTCTTAATTAATTAAACTTGTTATTTCTTTAATTCAGTACTTGACATTTATATTCCACAAATAGGTCACTGTGATTTCATCTTGGACATCGACCCTCACACTTTGCTCAGGACCACAGGCGAGTACATTCTCTGACAGTTTTCATTGTTGATTACTTCTATAAATTGTAGTGTATTACATACTTGATTCCGACACTATGGATACACGGGTTAGCACCCTAGATCCCCATCATGAGGAGTCGTGATTGGAATCCACCGTGCTAGCTGGGGAGGGAGAACTATTAGTAGATTATGTGATCATATCCAAACTTACCATGCATCATAGCTCACCCCACTTCTCACGTTGGGTGCGGCCTGACCATCATCATGCTTCATAGCTGTTATATATGATTAGCCTGACCATTATCATGCATCATAGCTAACCATATGGTTAGCCTGACCTTCAAGAATCATAGCTAATCATATATAACCAGCCTGATCTAGTCCCAAGCCGATCACATAATAAACTAATATTTCAAACACTTAGTTAGATGTTTTATCTTTATTCAGATTTACTTGTTCTAGCATTCACTGTTTATTGTTCATTGCTAGATGCTCTATTGTCTATTTCATTTTCTTCTGTACTTCTCATTTTCAGCATTTATTTCCATCTTGTATCTCTTACACTGTTTATAGATTTTGTCAATTTAATAAAACTGCTGTTAGTGCTTGTGCTTCGCTCCAATCCTGACTGGATAACATTTTTCAGAGGACCTGGAGGATCTTTGCCCCACTCATTACGGCCCAGGATTAGAGGGTGATTTCACTCCAGAAACCCCAGAGGAGTTGCCTAGCCTAGAGGAGAACGTACCTGGCTGCTCTTAGACTATTTTTTTCTGTATTATTGCTTTAGACAGAGACTGAGATGTATTTATTATTTTGTGACTTTGTGAGATCATTTAGACCCAGGATTTGAGTTGGATTTTGTGGTTGGTTTTTATTAGAACTCTTTTCTATTCTCATCGTGCTATGATTTCTATTAGCTTGTGATTGAGTATATCATAGAACTGTGGTTTATTTATCATTGTCCTCCGTACGGAGTTGAGACTATTGACAGGATATATTATATGTTGAGACCTAGACAGCGTTCTACCGCCGATGCTGCGGCGTAGGCTGGACGTACCCACGACTCATGCCCAAATTCCGGGTGCGGGTCGTGACAACAGTTTCCCTATTTTAAATCATATACTACATCACCCGTATATGATACTGTTCCTTGTTTTTTTCATTTTCATACATGCACTGACTGTATCATATTGCCTATTGCCTGTCTCTTTATATTGCTTGTTTCTCTTTAATTGCCATTATATTTATTTCACTGTCTTCTCAGTAGCTAGCATGACATGTTTATTGCTTTATAGTCCTTATCAATTAAATGGAACTGTTATTTGAGATTGTGCTTTGCTCCTTCCTGACTGGAAACATTTTTCCAGACTATGCCTTAGAGGACCGCTGTCCGACACTTTATGGACCATATGGTGAGTAGCTGCAGACTTGGTAGTAGTTGTGATTCCGGGAGGTCTAGCCGAAAATCACTAATTCTTCTGGTTTCCTGATTAGTTCTTTTAGTAGACTATTTGGTACCGGATTTGTCTCCGGCAATTTTATTGAGACTGGGATATTGTTGAGTTTGATTATTATCTTAGACTCGTGTTGTATTAAATTTTGTTTCGCTATCTTATCGTGCTGTAATCCTGTGATTGAGTATGTGCTCGTTTATTTGTGTCATCCGTACCTCCTTATGGAGATTGGATGTTGTGTGACATTAGCTAGATGGTATCAAGACCTTGACAGCGTTCTACCGCCGACACTGCGGCGTAGGCTGGACGTACCCACGCACTCGTGCCCCTAAACCGGGTGCGGGTCGTGACACGTTTTTAGTGGTGGCCCATGCAGGTCGACTTCGCGAAGTTGTGCGATGTCGTAGTAATGTGGCATCTTTGTTACACTACTGCGTACCTGCGATAGGATCTAGGACATAGGATACTAGGACGAGAGCGAATACTCAATCACAATTCCTTGAGAGATTCCTGGGATGACCCCTGAGAATCTTGTTAAATTCCAATTTAAAATCATTCCCTTGTTCCGTCCATTCTCACTTATTGATATTCAATTTGATTGTTGTTGATTAGTTATTAAGTTAGGATTTTGGTTCCATTGTAGGGTTTGATTTCATTTCAAGATGAATTTACAGATTAAATTATGGTATTATCTGATGACGCACGTCGATGAGGACAGCGAGGAAAATTAACACTAGGGCTATTGGACTACAAGATATGGATTTAAATTTTAAATTGAGGATTGAAAATGAATTTCAAATTTTTGAATTTTGAGAAGTTGAGATATTGTCATTAAAACTTTTTGAGGAATTCAGATTCAATTTGATGAACCTAAACAAGCTGTAAGGATTTTTGAGTGATTAAATTTTCATTTCAGTATTTAGATAATTAACCTTGAGGAAAGTGTATTCATTTACTTTAAAATTTATTCGAGGTATTATTTTCAGGAATTTCATTTTAGGATAAGATCTTATAGTGGGAAAGATATATTAGTATATAAGTAGATGAGATGCATGTATAAGGATATGTTGGCTTGAGCATGATTGAGATTTCACTGCCAACTGGCTTAGGTGTTCGTCTAAGATTATATTGGAGAGAGCAGTACTTAGAATAGTGTGTTGCAATTGTTATACACTTGAGTGATAGGATAACTAGTATCAGCGATTGCAGTAGGTAAGGAAGCTAGCAGTGAGTATGTTTCAAGTAGAACTGTGGTACTTAGAGGGATAGAAGTATCAACCTTGGATGTATCTTTGACCTGTGCAATCACAACTAGGATTTATTTCCAATCTTTATCTTGAATATTGCTTCTTTAGAACTGAACTATCCTTCCTTGATGATATCGCATTTTTGTCTAAATTGATTCTTTGGGATCTGTCTTCAGGATATCGCCGCAGACACGATTTATGAGAGCAGGAACATCAGCTTTAGAGGGGTCTGCCACCTCTCCACCTGAGGGACAGACAGCAGTAGTTCCTCCTACATCTCCGATACCCGTAGGAGTATCTACAATTTTCGGGGATCCTCCTCCCCCACCTGTTCAGAAGATTACCGTAGCTATGACGGACAACCTTCCTCCTCCACCGACTCCGATTCCCGGAGGTTTGCCCATTGACGGGACGCAGATGTTTACCTTGATCCAGGGCATGGTAGATGCCCAGAGAGTGATGGCAGATGCTCAGCGAGTCCAAGCTGAGGCTCAGAGGGTGCAAGCAGAAGCGCACCAGGCACAAACCGAGCTGATAAGAGAAAACATGGAGAATGCTCATCAAGTGACTCTCTAAGCTTTGGAGAAAGTAGCACAGTACCAGCAGTTTCCTGGCCAGCAACAGCAAAGATCAGGCACTATAGTGGATTTCAAAAGGATGATGCCTCGAGAGTTCAAAGGCACCGAAGGAATACTCTACGCTGACGACTGGCTAGAGGATATAGAGAGAAGCCTGCGATTAACCCAGATTCCGGAGAACTTGCAGATAGAAGCCGCTGGCAGTCAGATGTTTGATATCGCACTCACGTGGTATCGCACGGAGCCGAGAATTACTGCACAAGGACTCACTTGGGAGACCTTCAAGGAACTCTTCAAGGAGAAGTTCTTTCCCGACGTGGCATTGGGAACCTTGGAAAGTCAGTTTCATGACTTAGTTCAAGGAAACATGTCGGTCGACGAGTACGCTGCAGAATTCTGTAGATTGAGCCATTTTGCATCGTCTATGATTCGGGACCCAGGAGATCGAGCCCAGAAATTCAGAAAAGGACTGACGAGAGAGATTAGGTCGCGTACTTCTGGTCGTCGTACCGCTACCTTTGAGGCTATCTTGATGGATGCCCAGATTGCAGAAGAGGATCTGGACCTCAGGCCTAAGAGGAGTCACAATACTTCTGGAGATACGAATGGTAGCGCAGGACCGGCCAAGCATCCCCGTATTCAGCACCAACAGCAGTACCAAGTACCATTTCATAGTCAGCAACAACCATGGATATTTCAGCATCCACCGCAGTACCTAGCACCAGTTCCTATCCAGCAACGTCCATGGGCGTATCAGTATCAACAACAGTACCAGGCACCAGTCCGTGTTCAGCAGAATCAGCAACAGCCTCCGAGAGAGACACAGCAGACATGTCATTTCTGTAAGAAGCCAGGTCACCTTTGGGAGAGCTGTAGAACGAGGCTAGGACTTTGTTTGCACTGCGGCGCTGCGGGACATCGAGTAAGGGATTGTCTTCTAGCCCCTTATCTTTTCGGCCAGCGCATAGCTTCAGATTATAGAGATCCAGTTAGGCTACCTGTGGAACCGTATATTGCTCAGCACCCGCGAAGGGAACCACCCCAGCAGAGCGGGGCAATTGCGACGACGGTCGAGGAGACCGATACTGCAGGTAATGTGTTAGCAGGTTCTGTTCTTTCCTTCCTTCTGTTCCTATCTATTTGATTGATTGACTGATACCTTAGTGCCGTAGCTTGTATGCATGATTTCTTGTTAGAATGTAGTTCATGGTACCCCTGATATAGAGACTGCAATACCATGACAAGACACCATGACCGTACGTATTCCCTTTAGGTTGCATGTTGTATGATTATAGGAAGAATTTTTTCTTGGACCATGATTATCGAGGTTTGACCATGACAAAGATTCATAGAGGAGTTATGACTTGACAAGAGAGACAAGATGATTAAAATTCGAGGATAAACATCGATTTAAATAAAGGGCCAAGAATTTAACATGGCAAGATTTATGATCTATTAATTCCAGGAAGATTATGGCATATTTAAATTGGATATTAAAAATTTAGAAATTCTGGGAGATTATCTTTATTTAATTGCGAGTTATGAAATTTTTAAAATTTTATATTGGATGTTGCAGTTGGAGAATCCTTAAGTATCGCATTGTTAAGTATTTTGAGGAAAGAGGAAATCGAGAAATAAAATTTTTGATGGACTAATGTTTAAATTCAAACTTTTTGAACGAGATTACATTATACATATGTGCATTGATTAAAATCAAATTTGAGGAGTGGATATTAAATTCTGAATATTAAATTATAACTAAAAATTTCGAGAAATTTTTTGATAAAATGGACTTTGATTTTATTCCGAGAATTTTTCAGGAATGCAATAATTTCAGAATTTTTGAAAAATTATGAAAGGACATCATGAATTATTACCTGATTTCGTGGATTATGAATTTAAAATTTGAGGGGAATAATAATGTGTATGAATAAATGCTACTATGAGAATTTTGAATTTCGAGGACGAAATTCTTTTATGGTGGGTAGACTTGTCACTACCACGTTCCAGAAACAGGGATATTTTCGACCTTTTACAATATTTAATATTATGGTATTTACAATTAAATAATTGTACGATAATATTTTTTAATTTAAATAATTATGTGTGATGTATAATTAAATATAGTATTAGATGCAGTGTTTATTTATTTTTTAGCTAGCAGAATTGACCTAGAAGCCCAGTAGACGAACACCTGTCGGAATTTTGGAATTTTTATATTTAATTATTTATTTAGAATTTAATTCTTGGAGTTTATAATTAATTACCGTATTTTATTTAATATTTTTGCGCATTGCCTTTGCTTCGATATTTGGGATACTACCCTATCTTTTGTCTCCCAACAAATTTCACAATCTTGCCCTAGACATGCCCGCCTTCCATTCTGCTATTTTTACAACTCATAATTTTGCTCTCTGTACCTTGTTTCTAGCCGCACAAAAATCGTCGCGGACGTTATTTAATAAATCCCTATTTTTGTATCGTTGTGCGTTCCAATTTAAATTGGAGACAATCTTGACCTATTTTTCGTGCGACCCAAATTAGGGTAATATTTTGTTCTGAGTCTTCTTCATTATTGGTATTGATGACCTGACCTGATTTTGGCCCCATGTACTCATAATTAATTTTAGAACACAACTTGCATTTTATTCTAATTAAATTGAGGATACTATTTAAACCAATTCTGAAAATCCCAATTTAATTCCAGCGCCCTGCTATTTGAGCCCACACCAAACTTGCAGCACCCCCTGACCCTACAAAACTCCAAACACCGAATCGCCCGCCAAATTTTCGTTATTTCATGTGTCTGTGCAAATATCCAAATTTAAGGAGGCTGATTTGTAAATTTGCATTTTTTGTGTCAACACCCATTTGATTAACAATGAGGGAACCTAATATTATTTAACTAGCCCTCACCCTCATTCCTACATGAATTAATTTTTCTCTCATGACAAATCTGGACCCCTCATTCTAGGGGGTCAATCACAACCCTTCATTCAACAACCTCTCTCCCTATATAATGTCTAGTCACATCAACCCTAATCCCTAGAAACCTAGGTTTCCCCAACCAAGCCTCCATCCTCAACCTCAACCGTAGGAAGAAAAATTCTTCCTTTCTTCTTCTCTTTTCTTTCTCCTTCTCTTTCCTTTCTTCTTCTTCTCCTTCTTCTTCTTTTACTTTTTGAATTTAAATTCAAATAGTAAAGGGGAGGGGGGAACACTGTTCACTCCCCCCAGTTCCTGTTCACCCGGCCATTGCCCCTGTGCACTCCTCCGGCGCCGATGCGGCTCCAAGCCAACTCCCCTCTCCTTCTGCTGCTGTTCGGCCGACTCACTCCGGCGGGCCCTCTGCCTGTTCCGGCGGCCGCTGCAACCCGACGGCTCCCCACTCCCCACTGCTCTTCAACCCCCTCCGGTCGGCCAGTGCTCCGGCCTCCTCCAGACCGAGCCCTTCCTCCCTCCGCTGGACGACCTCCCCTCCGGCCCGCTGGCAGCCACCCCGGGCCAGCCGCTGCACTCCGGCGAGCGGCCCTGACCCAGCCGCCGACATTTCCTCACTCTGCCGCTGCTCTGCATCACCTCCGGCCCGACGACTCGTCATCCCCGCTGCTCCCAAATGCCACCACCACTATCATCATCCCCATTCCTCCATTGCCGAGCCGTATCCGCAACGGCGTTGTAGACGCATCGGGCTGTGCTTGCAGTCCTCCTTCATCGTGCTTCCATCTTAGTACGTGGACGATCAATACCAATAGCCCCATCGTGAACGAGGCCACACGTCAAGAACATTCTCGCTGTGCTTCTTTTCCGATGAACGAAACACCTTCTTCTCCCTCTGGTATTTGACCGTCTCATCTTGCTTTATATAAGATGGTAGTAGTTAAATTTCTTTTCTATAGGACTCTGCTATTAATAATGTACGTGAATAAGTTAGTTGGCATATATACTCATTTAGAAACCTATTCCCTTGTTATTTGAATATTTATGCAACGTGAAGCATATGGGGGTAGTAGTCCTTGTGAATGATATAGGACCTATCCTATTTCCCAGCTAAAACTTCTTCTTGCAATGGGATTCCTATAGCCAGGAAGCAATATAGCTGTGCATATGTTAGCTAGTGAGAGATGGCAAAGGATTGAAGGGGAAAATCATATTGAAATGAATGCAAGAAATTTCTTGCAGGTGCATGGGAGTTGTGGAGTAGAGTAATTATGTGTATAATTATTATTTTGGTATACAAATATATCTGTGTATATATATTTTGTATGGGTATGTTTAATACAAACGTATTTTGGTATAAATGAATAAATATGTAAACACGTATTTGGAAATTGGTATATATATATTTTTGTATAAACCCTTAGCATATTTTTAATATATATATACATATATTTTGTATATGTATTTACTTTGATATATATATATTGTAAGTACACATGTTAATTAAGATATGTATAATTTCGTATCCCTACTAGGTGGTCCTAGGTGACCAGTATCATACCTAGAGAAGTCCCGAACTCAGTGTTTTTAGACTGTGTTAGTGTAGCATCTGATGTAAATGTGGTTTTGCTTGTGATGTGTTTATAGGACTGTTGGTTTACCCAGGGGATACTCTGGAACAGGACATCCATAATTACCAGCTAAGGACCCGAGGCAAGTACATTCTCTGATAATTTCCAATTTCTTGATAATTTCTATAAATTCAATAATCTTGAAATGTTACAACTGAATCCTTGACACTGTGTTACACGGACTAGTGTAGCTTGGATCTGCAGTCATGAGATGTTACATTGATTATCGTATTGATATTGTACACGACAAGTATATTAGATATCGTACATGATAAACTGGACTTGCTCGTGTATCGTGACGTGTCATGGTTGGATCCACAGTACTAGTTGGGGGCGGGGAAGTAGTTAGTAAGAAATATGATCATAACCTCTTATTGTAGTATAGAACAATGTAAGTGTTAATCATGCTCTTCACCCATGATTAGCCAGGCCCTGTAGCTATCGTACATGTTCCCAAGCCGATCACATTTTGAAACTACTATTTCAAACACTTAGAGTAGATTACAGTTTCTCTATTTTAAATCATATACTACATCACCCGTATATGATACTGTTCCTTGTTCTTTTCATTTTCATACATGCACTGACTGTATCATATTGCCTATTGCCTGTCTCTTTATATTGCTTGTCTCTCTTTAATTGCCATTGTATTTATTTTACTGTCTTCTCAGTAGCTAGCATGACATGTTTATTGCTTTATAGTCCTTATCAATTAAATGGAACTGTTATTTGAGATTGTGCTTTGCTCCTTCCTGACTGGAAACATTTTTCCAGACTATGCCTTAGAGGACTGCTGTCCGACACTTTATGGACCATATGGTGAGTAGCTGCAGACTTGGTAGTAGTTGTGATTCCGGGAGGTCTAGCCGGAAATCACTAATTCTTCTGGTTTCCTGATTAGTTCTTTTAGTAGACTATTTGGTACCGGATTTGTCTCCGGCAATTTTATTGAGACTGGGATATTGTTGAGTTTGATTATTATCTTAGACTCGTGTTGTATTAAATTTTGTTTCGCTATCTTATCGTGCTGTAATCCTGTAATTGAGTATGTGCTCGTTTATTTGTGTCATCCGTACCTCCTTATGGAGATTGGATGTTGTGTGACATTAGCTAGATGGTATCAAGACCTTGACAGCGTTCTACCGCCGACACTGCGGCGTAGGCTGGACGTACCCACGCACTCGTGCCCCTAAACCGGGTGCGGGTCGTGACAGTATGACCTAGAAACCTCGTATTTAATTAGTTAATCATGCTCATTCCTTTAAATCTTTATTTTGACATTGAATTTCCATAATTAGGTCATTGTGATCCCGCTTTGGACATCGATCCTCATACTTTACTCAGGACCACAGGCGAGTACATTCTCTAACAGTTTTCATTTGTTGATTACTTCTATAAATTCAGTTGTAGTATATACTTGATTCCGACACTATGGATACACGGGTTAGCACCCTAGATCCCCATCATGAGGAGTCGTGATTGGAATCCATCGTGCTAGCTGGGGTATGGGGAACTATTAGTAGATTATGTGATCATATCCAAACATTTACATGCATCATAGCTCACCCCACTTCTCACGTCGGGTGCGGCCTGATCATTTACATGCATCATAGCTGTTATATATGATTAGCCTGACCACTACATGCATCATAGATAACCATATGGTTAGCCTGACCTACAAGAATCATAGTTAATCATATATAACCAGCCTGATCCAGTCCCAAGCCGATCACATAATAAACTGATATTTCAAACACTTAGCTAGATGTCTATTCTTTATTCAGATTCACTTATTCCAGCATTTACTACTTATTGTTCTAGCATTCACTATTTATTGTTCATTGCTAGATGCTCTATTGCCTATATTCATTTCTCCAGTACTTCATATTTTCAGCATATATTCTCATCTTGTATTTCTTACACTGTTTATAGTTTTTGTCAATTTAATGAAACTGCTGTTAGTGCTTGTGCTTCGCTCCAATCCTGACTGGATAATATTTTTTAGAGGACCTGGAGAACTTTTGCCCTACTCATTACGGCCCAGGATTAGAGGGAGATTTCACTCCGGAAATCCCAGAGGAGGTGCCTATCCTAGAGGAGATCTTACCTGCCAATACTTAGATTACTTTTTCTGTATTATTGTTTCAGACTGAGACTGAGTTGTATTTATTATTTTGTGACTTTATGAGGTCATCTAGACCCAGGACTTGTGTGCACTTTTGTGATTGGTTTATATAGAACTCTTTTCCATTCTCTTCGTGCCATTATTTCTTATAGCTTATGATTGAGTATATTATAGAACTGTGGATTATTATCATTGTCCTCCGTACAGAGTTGAGACTATTGACAGGATATATTATATGTTGAGACCTAGACAGCGTTCTACCGCCGATGCTGCGGCGTAGGCTGGACGTACACACGACTCATGCCCAAATTTCGGGTGCGTGTCGTGACATGAGGGGCTGCTGGGGACGGGCTCGTCGAAGCTCGGTAGTGGCGAAGGAGAGCAGGGAAGGCGGAGGTGCTGGACTGGGGGCTGAGGTCACCGAAGAAGACGAAGGCAGGGGCGGAGTGAGGCAGAGAGGTTTTATAGGCGGAGGGAAAGAGGGAGGTGATGTAAAACCCCCTTCCTAGAAAATCGTATATACCTTTTTATTTATTAATTATTAATTTAAATTGTAGTAATTAGGGCTAAATAGGAGAAATAGATTTTTAATAATTTTTATTTTAGGTGTTCGGGCACTTAGAGGACTTATGGGACCATCAAAAAATTTTCAAAATTTATTTCATGTAGGAGACCCCTCGAGCACTTGCTAGCTTAATGGTATGTATTAATATAATCCTAGATTTTTCTATGAGTATATACGTATATATATAAATATATATATACATATATATTTAACAGAAAAAAAGAAAAAACTAAATAAATAAATAAAACACAAAACTACTACTAGCCAGCAAATTCCCAAAGCCATCCTAAGAACCCCCCCCCCCCCCCCCCCCCCCCCGCGCTAGTGAGTCACACCCATTCACCCCTAAATAAGAAGCCATCATATGCACCCAACCCCATGCATTTAGCAACAGCAGCTGAACCCTTCTCACCGGCGCCACACATACAAACCCGCCCCTTCTTTCCATCTCTCCTCATATATATAACATATATTTCATAAAACCCTAACCTAAAATATTCAGACCCCCTCTTCTCATCTAGAGCCGCCACCGCAGCCAGAGAACCCCGTCAGGCCGTCCAAACCATCCCGACGACCCCGACCTCGCGCACTGCAGATTCCCACACGAGGCACCTTCGCTCTGGAGTGGTTTTCCGTCGACTCGCTTAACCAAACGTCGTTCCGTCTTCACCGGTATGCTCACCCCTTAACCCTCTTCCATATTTGTATAATAGCAGACCTCGAACAATGTGTACCCATAGGCAAAAATAGCGTCCAAGTTGGCGCGAGCAGACTGAATTCTGGGATCGTAGAAAACTGCGGTGACCAACCATATTGCCGAGTTCGTATCTGCCACCACAGAGATCCGAATTCGGTGATTCTTTTTGATATGTGTAGAACAATTAACCTAGTTTTTTTTTTCTGTTAAATAATCCTAGATTATTAGCTGCTGTGGACAGAATTAAATTCGCTACAAAACTCCACGAACCCACTTTTTTCAGAATTCTAAAAGTGATGAAACAGAGCGCGTCCCGCCAAACGGGACCGCCCCGCCGTGTACCAAGTGTACCGAACGGTGCATGCAGCATAACTGGACACGTAAAAATTCGTGGAAACTGATTCGGACGCGTATGCGCACCGAAATCAGGCCGTATCCGCGGACACACCCCGTGTTGCAACTTTTGTGGAACTCGCGCGTATTTTGTGCACGCTTGTCAGATTGCGACAAAACTTGCGCCACTGGACTCGTGGTAATGCGCTGGTCCTGTGAACCAATTTTTACGCAATTCTGAGACGGTTGACCAAATCGCCAATTGGCGGTCCCTAGTTGACTTTTTGGACAAAATTGTGTTCGGCTCATCGAAATCCACATTTGGACATACCGTTGGGTTCATATTGATATTTAGAGTTGTTTGACCTATAGTTTGTCCTATTTAGAGACTGTTACCCTCGGCACGCTTTTTGGTGCAAAGTGGGCCACACGTAGACCCCACTTTTGCCCGAAATTATCGTTTTGCCCCTGTGTCCAAATTGGACGAAAGGGATGTGCTTTTTAGCTATTTTGCTCATTCCAAAAATGTTGGTGATGTTTATTTCAGCATCCGAAGACGTTTGTTCGGAGTCCTTAGTTCCAGATTTCGTGTCCTAGACATTTGGGCGCTTATACTTTACAGATTTCTTGTCAGGCAAGTATACCATGCCATTGTACTGTATTTACATTCCATATGATGCATGCATGTTTATTTTTTGTTTATTTAGTTCATTTATTTTAACTGCTATATAAACTGCGCGTCCAAGGAAACTTGGGTGCAACGACGGTGTCGTCGTACTATGTTTTTATTTACGTATATGCATTGGACCTACTTTATGAGACTACCCCATCTTCATGAGGCATTTATGTTTTATTGGCCATGACACTATTCTTACACCAGTGTGAGTCACATATAGGACACGGACTTGTGTACTCGGCTGGCCACTGGTATGTATAGGTCGTGCGACGGATAGGGATAACTGCCAATAGAAACTTTGCATGCTAGTAGACCTGGCGATTATTAGAGGTTTATCATATCATGGACATGACATGCTTAGAGCATTGGGTGGGGAGAACAACAAGTACCGCATTTGAGCTCCTTTACACTTTTTCTATTGTGCGCCCGGATTCTCCGTCGGTGATACGGGTGGTGATGACCACTATATATATGTATTATCAGGCGGGCCACCGGCGTTCAAAAGACGACGTGCCTTTTAGGCCCCTGGATCTCCAATAGAGAACCATGCCAAATCCCAGGTTTTCAGCCAGATAGCTCACTTGTGGGGAAAGTTGTTCTTAACTGCATTCACTTAGACGGTTAGGCGACCCCAATGGATGTTTATTTTCAGTACTTTATTGGCATATATTTTTTGTATCTTGTTACGTCCCTCTGAGGACCTGGTCCCTTTTCAGATATAAATGAGCAGGAGTACCTGCAGGAGTATGGACCTGGACCTGACGCTACCTATCAGTCTGAGGAGGTCCCACCTTCGGATTATATGTGATTCATTGCAGCTGTTTAGAGATTCTAGTTGCTATTCTTTTTCGAGATATTTATTCTTATATTAGAGTTTATTCTCTTCCCTCTTTAGTAGTTTATTATAGTCGATTTACAGTGGATTTGTTTCCATCCGACTATCACACTTGAGATTACTATTTGAGACTGCTTCTTTGATATTCAGTTATTGATTTCTATTATTCTATTATTTGTGCTGTGGATGAGATATAGAACTGCGTGTGACTTGTTGTGACATATATTATCACTGTGGATTGGATATTCATGTACAGCGTATGTGTGTATATGGGTTCCATATATTGGAGTTCGTATACATACGGCTGGCATGTTACGTATTCCTAGTCCTACGTATTTTGGGACTGGAGCGTGACATGTTTTAGTGGTGGCCCATGCAGGTCAAGAATATATTGTCTCGGTTACGTAACTGTACCAAACAAGCCTACGTATAGGAATAGAGTATAAGGATCTCATCCACGCTTGATTAAAATTTATCCTTCCTATTTAATACTTGCATCCTGTTTGATTCCTGTACTTTTTTCTAATCGTTTCGTACATCAACTGCAGAGAGATGGATATGCAAAATGGATGTACTGCCGCCGATGGCGACACAACTTCTGGAGTCAATGGTCAGACTCAAGGAGGGACCCCAACGATTCCTAGGCTTCCGGGGCCAGATGGACAGACTCGCACTCCAGTTCCATCTGATCTTCCCGCTTCACCTATTGGGAACCTTCCACCTGTCCCAGTACCGCAAGATGGCCAAGCGCAGATGTTCCAGTTCTTTCAGATGATGATACAGGAACAGAGGCAGCAGGCAGCCGAGCAGAGGCAAGAATTTTTGGCAGCCCTGGAGAGGATGGCTGCACAGGCTACTGTACCAACCCAACCACTAGCTCTAGTACCTCGAGCTAGGGTTGGATCAGTAAAGGATTTTGTTCAGATGGGTCCAAGGCAGTACAAGGGCACTGAGAGCCCGGAGGAGACTACAACTGGATCACTCACACGCAGAAGCTACTGGAGGCATCGCAGTTACCTACGGACCTATGGATGACGGGTGTACGGACGCTTCTAGATGGTAATGCTCATCACTGGTGGGAATCCATGGAGCGCCAGTTGGGTACTTACCAGACTTGGGAGCAGTTCTTGGAGTGCTTTGAGGGAAAGTACTTCCCGGACACTGTCAGGGACACCTTGTATGATCAGTTTCTTCACTTGGAGCAGAGGAACCGAACAGTGGACGAGTATGATGTCGAGTTTAGTCGACTCAGCAAATATGGCACTACTTTGATACCAAATGACTTGGCTAAGGCTAAGAGGTTTCATCGAGGACTGACCCAAGAGCTACAATATTATACAAGCTCGCAGTCCCGAGTCTCTTATGCTGAACTACTGACAGAGGCCAGATTGCAAGAAACTATTAGCAGAGGAAAGGGAGGTCAGCTGAGGACACAATAAGGATCGGCAAGGATACAGCAGGGACCAGTTAGGACACAACAGGGAGGACCTATTAGACGTCCCTTGGCACAGCAGCATCAGCAACACAGAGCCGGACCATACCAGATTCCGGAGAAACCCCAATATAATTATTGTGGGAGGATCGGACATGTTTCGAGAGATTGTCGGACTCGCTTGGGTCAGTGTATGAGATGTGGCTCTAGACAGCACCTGGCGAGAGACTGCCAAGTGCAGCAGACACTTCCACCGCCAGTTCAGAGACTAGCACTTCCAGCACCGAAGACAGCACAGCAGATGGTTAGACCGGGAGCACCTCGACCCCCAGCAGCAGGAGGATTTCAGAGAGGACCACCGCTACCAACTCAGGAGGAGCAGTATATGAGGACCGAACATGGACAGGCGCAGAGGAACGGGCGAGCTTTTGCATTGGAGGTAGATGACATGGATCATGAGGTGGATGTCATAGCAGGTATTACCCTTGCCTTTACTTTTCCTGCTGTGACATTATTTGATACGAGAGCCACCCACTCATTAATATCATTTAGTTTTATTGCCAAACACAACATTGCTTCTACACCATTATCTAGTTGTGTTAGAATTCTAACCGGAGGAGTAGTTGTACCAGTTAGTCGAGTTTGTAGATCGGGCCCTATAGTGATACGTGGCAGAGAGATGAACGCCCAACTATTAGTCCTTCCTATGCCATCTTTTGATATTGTGCTTGGAATGGACTGGCTAAGCAAGTACCATGCTTTCTTCGATTGCTTTGGAGGAAGCATTCTTTTTAAGGTACCAGGCCAGCCTGAACTTGAGTTTGCCCGAGGATCCACATAAATCCTTGATGGTATGCAGCTCGCAATGGACGATGTTGTCTATCACCCTATTATTTTAGAATTTCAAGACGTCTTTCCAGAGGATTTGCCAGGACTACCCCCAGACAGAGACGTAGAGTTTTCAATTAAACTAGCACCCGGAGCAGCACCTATAGCATCGCATGTTTACAGACTGGCAAAGAAGGAGATGGACGAGCAGAAGGCACAGTTAAAGGAGCTAGAGGAGAAATGTTTCATCCGACCGAGTGCATCACCCTGGGGAGCACCAGTGTTGTTTGTACCCAAGAAGGATGGGTCAGTACGTATGTGCATTGAAGGATAGCGACACCTATGACTCATCTGACTTGTAAGGATCAAGAATTTATATGGACTGACGAGTGTCAAGCAGCCTTCGAAGATTTGAGAAAACGACTGACTACAGCACCAGTATTGACTATTCCGTCAGGATCAGGAGGTTATGTGATCTACAGTGACGCATCAGGTAAAGGCTTAGGATGCGTATTGATGCAGCATGGCAAGGTGATTGCATATGCATCTAGGCAGTTACGAGTACGTGAGAAGAATTATCCGACTCATGACTTGGAACTTGCAGCCGTTGTATTTGCTCTGAAATGAAGAGAGAGATAGCTCGCTTTGTAGCTAAATGTCTAGTGTGTCAACAAGTGAAGGCGGAGCACCATAGGATAGCAGGATTATTGTAACTACTCCCGATTCCAGAGTAGAAGTGGGAGCACATCACTATGGACTTCATCACGGGTTTTCCCAAGAGTCCAAGTGGGAGAGATACAGTGTGGGTAATAGTGGACCGACTCACCAAGTCAGCCCATTTTATACCTTTTAGAGTGGGTCAGTCTACTGAAGCTTTAGCTGACTTATATATGAGGCAGATCGTGAGATTGCACGGCATACCAGTCAGCATTGTATCGGACAGAGATTTGCGCTTCACATCACACTTTTGGAGGAGCATGCAAGAGAGTCTTGGTACTCGTCTGAAGTTCAGTACATCTTACCACCTGCAGACAGATGGACAGTCGGAGCATACTATTCAGACCTTGGAGGATATGTTGAGGGCTTACATGTTAGACTTCGGAGGATCATGGGAGGACCACCTACATCTTGTAGAGTTTTCTTACAACAACAGCTATCAAGCGAGTATTCAGATGGCTCCGTTTGAAGCATTGTATGGAAGAAAATATAGGTCTCTTATGTGTTGGAGTGACGTGAGAGAACGTCAGATTCTGGGACCCGAGTTGGTGGTCAACACCGTAGAGACAGTCAAGAAGATTCAGGGACACTTGCGAGCAGCGCAAGACAGGCAGAAGCAGTGGGCAGACCTTCATCGTCGTCCCTTGGAGTTCAAAGAGGGCGATCACGTCTTCTTGAGGATATCACTGACCAGAGGTACCATCCGATTCGGAGGGTGCGGCAAGTTGAGTCTAAGGTATATTGGACCATTTGACGTGCTCGAGAGAGTTGGAGAGGTGGCATATCGACTTGCGCTACCACCTTCACTGGAGGGAGTACATGACGTATTCCATGTGTCGCAGCTCAGGCGATATGTGGCAGACAGCAGTCATGTTCTTGACCATTCAGAGATCACCATTGGGCCGAGCTTGTCATACCAAGAGCAACCCGTGGGAATCCTTGATCGTCGAGAGAAAGTGTTGAGGAACCAGTCTATTCCCTTGGTTCGCGTAGCATGGAGGCATGGCGCACCAGGAGAATCAACTTGGGAGCACGAGGACGACATGCACAAGCATTTTTCGAACCTATTCGCAGACCAAGGTATGAATTTACATTGTTAATTTATATCTCATACCATCCTTGCATTCTATCGTGGCTTAATTTTAATTTCGAGGACGAAATTTTTACAAGTTGGGTAGAATGTAAAACCCCTTCCTAGAAAATCATACATACCTTTTTATTTATTAATTATTAATTTAAATTATAGTAATTAGGGCTAAATAGGAGAAATAGAATTTTAATAATTTTTATTTTAGGTGTTCGGGCACTTAGAGGACTTTTGGGACCATCAGGAATTTTTCGGAATTTATTTCATGTAGGAGACCCCTCGAGCACTTGCTAGCTTAATGGTATGTATTAATATAATCCTAGATTTTTCTATGAGTATATACGTATATATATAAATATATATATATACATATATATTTAACAGAAAAAAAAGAAAAAGAAAAAAATAAATAAATAAATAAAACACAAAACTACTACTAGCCAGCAAATTCCCAAAGCCATCCTAAGAACCCCCCCCCCCCCCCCCCCCCCGCGCTAGTGAGTCACACCCATTCACCCTTAAATAAGAAGCCATCATATGCACCCAACCCCATGCATTTAGCAACAGCAGCTGAACCCTTCTCACCGGTGCCACACATACAAACCCGCCCCTTCTTTCCATCTCTCCTCATATATATAACATATATTTCTTAAAACCCTAACCTAAAATATTCAGACCCCCTCTTCTCATCTAGAGCCTCCACCGCAGCCAGAGAACCCCGTCAGGCCGTCCAAACCATCCCGACGACCCCGACCTCGCGCACTGCAGATTCTCACACGAGGCACCTTCGCTCCGGAGTGGTTTTCCGTCGACTCGCTTAACCAAACGTCGTTCCGTCTTCACCGGTATGCTCACCCCTTAACCCTCTTCCATATTTGTATAATAGTAGACCTCGAACAACGTATACCCATAGGCAAAAACAGCGTCCAAGTTGGCACGAGCAGACTGAATTCTGGGATCGCAGAAAACTACGGTGACCACCCATATTGCCGAGTTCGTATCTCCCACCATAGAGATCTGAATTCGGTGATTCTTTTTTATATGTGTAGAACACTTGACCTAGTTTATTTTTTGTTAAATAATTCTAGATTATTAGCTGCTGTGGACAGAATTAAATTTGCCACAAAACTCCACGAACCCACTTTTTCCAGAATTCTAAAAGTTGTGAAACGGAGCGCGTCCCGCCAAACGGGACCGCCCCGCCGTGTACCAAGTGTACCAAATGGTGCACGCAGCATAACCGGACACGTAAAAATTTATGGAAACTGATTCGGATGCGTGTGCGCGCCGAAATCAGGCCGTATCCGCGGACACACCCCGTGTCGCAACTTTTGTGGAACTCGTGCATATTTTGTGCACGCTTGTCAGATTGTGATAAAACTTATGCCACTGGACTCGTGGTAATGCGCTGGTCCTGTGACCCAATTTTTACTCAATTCTGAGACGGTTGACCAAATCGCCAATTGGCGGGCTCCACAGTTGACTTTTTGGACAAAATTGTGTTCGACTCATCGGAATCCATATTTGGACATACCATTGGGTTCGTATTGACATTTAGAGTTGTTTGACCTATAGTTTGTCCCATTTAGAGACTGTTACCCTCGGCACGCTTTTCGGTGCAAAGTGGGCCACACGTGGACCCTACTTTTGCCCAAAATTACCGTTTTGTCCCTGTGTCTAAATTGGACGAAAGGGATGTACTTTTTAGCTATTTTTCTCATTCCAAAAATGTTGGTGATGTTTATTTCAGCATCCGAAGACGTTTGTTCGGAGTCCTTAGTTCCAGGTTTCGTGTCCTTGACATTTGGGCGCTTACACTTTACAGATTTCTTGCCAGGCAAGTATACCTTGCCATTGTACTGTATTTATATTCTATATGATGCATGCATGTTTATTTTCTGTTTATTTAGTTCATTTATTTTAACTGCTATATAAACTGCGCGTCCAAGGAAACTTGGGTGCAACGACGGTGTCGTCGTACTATATTTTTATTTACGTATATGCATTGGACCTACTTTATGAGACTACACCATCTTCATGAGGCATTTATGTTTCATTGGCCATGACACTATTCTTACACGAGTGTGAGTCACATGTAGGACAGGGACTTGCATACTCGGCTGGCCACTGGTACGTATAGGTCGTACGACGGATAGGGATAACTGCCAATAGAAACTTTGCATGCTAGTAGACCTGGCGGTTATTA